>CAJQUW010007778.1:30000-540132 GCA_907163375.1 Prostheceraeus crozeri
CCACAGTGGCCAAAGAAAGATCTCTTATCATGTAAAAAGTTTATATATGATTTCTTGAATAAAGCGAGTAAACATATTGTCCAATTTACTCCGCACAATGATGATTATAATTATGTACATCATGTAGTTGAGAAAGATTGGATTGTTGGTTTAAGTCCAAGTTTAAGAAATGATTTAGGTTACCTCGCTAGCGCCTTAACAAGCTATGATAATTTTAACGTTAATTACCACATAAGTGGTCATAAACAGTTAATATATCGAGAGGAAGCTTATTATGTAGATCTTATTCCAAGAAATGAGAAGACGTTGGTGAAGAAGATTGTGATTAAGCCAAGAAAGACAAACATGACTCCTGAAACATTATTGAAGAAATTTAATTATCTCCTTCGAGTTGATGGCAAGCAAGTGCAACATTAACTTATATTAAATCATCTAATCATATTGCAATAAGCAAATTAAATGATGATGATCTAGTATTAGTTTGTTCAAAAGATTTTCATCAGTTCTTACGACATCGTTCTGCAGCTGTTCATGGAAAATCTGATATGCAACATTTACCATGTGAAAGGTCAAATCAATTTGATACAGAATGGACCGTATCTTTATACAGAAAGTGTGTAGAGCCTTTAGGTGGTATCTTACATGAAACAAGAGTGTTGATGCCTCGCATTATTACTTCGGTTAAATTGGTTGTAGATTATTTAAATGAAGTGATTAATGAGAAACATATTTCATTTTCTGAAAAAGAAGGTACTTTGTCTCTCACTATAAGTGGAAAAGGTATTGAACTAATTATGGATAAAACTCTAATGGACATTTTGGGTTTTGATCAAAATATCTTTAAAAGTGGTACTGTAACCAAAGCTAGCGCAGACATGTCGCTATCGCGTCGTATTAACTATTTTCAGATATATTCCAATATTGGTGAAGATGTACGTGTGGGAGATGTTGAAGCTCCATTGCTAGCAATGATACCATACCAGCCAAAAAGCTGCAGTATTTTATCTGAGCATACTTTCAAGAAAGTGCATTATACAAAGCTGAAATCAAACTACATCCCACAAATTGATATTGCCATTTATGACGATGCTGGTGCGTTGATTCCTTTTCATAAAGATGCTGTGACAAGTATCACACTCCATTTCCGAATGAAGAGTTAATGCAAACGTATGCTAATATATTTTTCCAATGTGAATAATATGGAAAGTGAAAATAGGGACTCGTTTCTAATCTACTTGCCCAGTAATGCTTCTATGAATAAATTTCCCAAAAATAAACCATCAGACTATCGAGTAGAATTAAATCGGCCACTGCATTTAGAAGGTGAATGGGAGGTTGGCGTTTCTAGTATTTGCTATGATAGCAATATTCAGAATGTGAATGATTTGGAAGAAATGATATTGACTCCTCGCACCCATGATGGAATAACGATGAATAATGCATTTCAGTTCCCATACAATTTAACATCAGATGGAAAGTGGAACTATGAATGGATTCAGATAAAATCAGATTCTTATGAGCCATTTGGGAATGAGAAAATTATTAAGGCATTCAACAGTGGTAATACTTCCATCATGAAGAATAAAAATCAGAAAGCTTATGAGTTTACTATCTATCATTGGAGTGGGAGACAGTTCCTCCGCTTTCATTCTTTTACTAAAGGTCTTACACTGAGGTTGGATAGTGAATTCTATCCACATCTTGGTTTTGGTCATGGACTACATCTAACGTCAATTGCTACTGCAAATGTTAAAAAAGTTTATTCAAATCGAATCAACAAATTTCATTATAGATTTAAAATATTTGATGAACATGCTGTAGAATGTGAAGAACGCATCATTTTGAAAAAGCGTGGTGTTCAACCTTTATCACTTATTGAGTTAGTAAAACGATGGAATGAGACTGTGGGTAAGAAGTATGGAGAGAAAATTATGGCGGACAAAAATAAGTTGGTTATTCAGAATATAATGACAAACTTACAGTTTATTTCTCTCCAACCTTGCGTCATTTTGTAAGACATCCAACACCTATTATTGGAAGCGGTGTGGTGTATGCTTCTCATGAATATCACACTAAAGCTGATTCAGTTAATGATGAATGGTGGGTGGACATCTATGGCGATCACATCAAGAAAATTTACCAGTCTTATGAAGAATCTAAAGTTGCTATCAATATAATGCCGCGTCTATATCATACAGTTGAAAGCTTCATTCATGTAGTAAATCCTTATATACAACAGAAGTTGAAGCATGTGATGAAAAGTAAATATGATGCAAAGACACACCACATTTCGTTTTCAATTGAAAATCAACGCGTTGTTCTGAAACTGGGTGATGACATTCAATGTCAATTGAGTAAAAATTTGAAAAAACTCTTTGGCTTTTCAATGCTACAAACTGTGTTTGCTGCTGCGCATACGATTGGTATAGAAACACCAATGACACTTGATAAACATGAACAGCACCTTTACATTCAAAGTGATTTGATTTTACCTATTTCTGTTGGCGAGAAAAAAGAATACATTTTACGTGATTTCATTCATGATAAAGACGCTTCATATGGAATAGTCGAGAAGATGTTTGAATCTATTTTCTATCATCCCGTCGTCAAACAAACTATACCCTCTATTGCTATCAAAATTACCAATGGTTTACAAGAGTGTATCCATGTGAAAGATACTAAATCCCTCATAACGTTAGTGTTTCGGAAAACAAAGTGAAGTCATTGTGATATGTTTATTGAAATAAAAATATGTATATGAAAAAGTCTTTTCACAGATATAGGGGGAATGGGCTGACTGTAGGCATATATTCACAAGGAAGAAACGATCTCATGCGATACATAAAACAACCATGTATATCTACAAAAAAGCAACATCAAAATACTGAGTTAAAGTTGATTATGTCAATACATCTCCTGAATGTGGTAGCGTGAGTTTTATTCTTTTGGGTGGAGGTATGTTTGTGTCAGGATGTCCATGTGGAAGAGATGTGTTATGTCCTATCCAACACCTCTTATCCTCCCATGCTGAAAGTGCTCGTTTCTTGAACGTGTACGTTTTCACAGTATGAACTTGAGATTTTAAGATTGTCATATTGACAAACGTTATAGTTTTATTTTTATAGGCCTTCTTATAGGACCGATGTTTCATTTTATGAACAATGGATTTTGATATACCTTTAGCACGCTTAATACTATCTGCACATTCTTTTAGTTTCATGGAATACATTTTAGGACGGAGGAGAATCATTTTATCTATTTCCTTTCCTGCTGTTTCATCCTTAAAACAACCAAGTTTGGCTTTATTCTGTATGGAATAGAGTGGATGAGTGGGATTGTAGTTAGATGTGTCGAAATATTTTTCTAATGACTTGCCTACTTCATTAAATTTAAATCTTTTTGAGTGGTAATTCCTAAAAAGAAACTATCTGTATCACCACCCAGCAAGCGAACCTCTTTTACGAGAGGGCATGGTTTTAATATTTTGTAGAAGAGTTGATACATTTCAAGCTTGGAATAATCTAAAACGGCTTGCCCAATATAGATGGGTTTGCACAACTCAACTTCTGATTTAATCATTTTAACACCTACAAGATCCTCATCGATGATGTCTCTATCAATGAAAAGAGGTGATGAGGTCAATTTGTGATATTTTTGTTCATCAACGACTAGTTTGTAATTCATACGTTTTCTAACATCCTCCATGGTCTTTCCGAATAGACTGTTATTCTTATATTTATAAAAATCCTTTTCAAAATTATTTTGGGCGAGTGCACGTTTTTGACTGTTACTATCTATGTAGGGTTTGAGGAAGGCTTTCTGTCTAAATTTGATAATGCGGTGAACTGACTTTAGAAGCATGCCCATTTCTAAATAGAATTTTAATATGCAGAAGTGTACGAGATAATTTTTCTTATCATATTGGGTGAGTAAAAGTTTGCGGCATGGTTTGTACCTTGGCTGTCCACACTCTGTTAAGTTATTATGAAATTGTGACATGAATGGTGAAAACATATCTTCAGTCACTTCACCAGATTCAGGTGCGAGTGGGAAATCAGCAGTTTTATTTTTAATGCTATTTGGATAAATCAAATCCACTTCAAAATAATATCCCCAATCACCTTCATCTGGAATCTTCAGTATGTTTGAAGGGTTGGAGTAATACTCAAGCTCATCTTGATTTAACCAACTAAACTCGGAATGAGGTAGTGGTTTAGACAGTGAACTGCCATATAAATTATTTTGGTCATAGTACTTTAGGTGGATATGATCATCACCTACTGTTTCAGATTTTATATGATGTTTATTTACAAATGTGAGACCACCGCGTATTCCGCGCTCAAATATATTATACATCTCCGGGTCTTGTAAGAGATGAATGGTCTCACCAGTCATTTTAAAGGCTGATTTAAAGGACATGGCTGGTAGACTGACAAAGTGGACAGGATCTAATTTGTCTTCTTCTAATGCCACTCGTCGAAATTCCTGAAAGACATCAGCCAGCAAAATGACATCTAATTCTAAGTAAGCGATCATATAATCGCCAAACGTTTTACAATCAAATTTTAACCATGCCTCTTGAGCATGTTCATAGTCCTCTACTGGACAATCTTCACCCGTCAAATCGTTTTTGAATTTGTCAATGGAAGGAAGGGTTGTTTCATTTAGTTTAGACATTGAGCTAAAATACGCATAGGAAAGACTCCTTTGCGAGTGATTATTTCATCCGTTAAGTTTGGATAGTGTTTCTTCAAAGTTTGACTATGGGGAAGAAACTTGAGATTTCGAACGAGAGAAGCTAGTGACGCTGACATGAATTGAAATGAATCTAAAAATTTTATTTCGAAGAAGACTGTCTTATTTTCTTTAGTTTTATCTACTGGTACTTTTGCTGTCATTGCCATGAATTTTTCTCTCGTTTGTGCTATTACATTAAACTGCCACGATTTCATCTGGCTCAACCCTCCTTTTATGAGCATATGACTGTCATAGCCCTTAAAGTTATGAAAAATGACGGGTAGTACACGACGTCTCAACCTAAGTGAAAAGTTACATTTGGAGCAGAGTGCGTTTCTAAATTTACCAGTGATGTGATCATGATCACGCACTTTCTTAATTTTATCGTCATCAAACGTTTTATGACATTTAGGACAGGATGTGCAACTTTCAAATTTTTGTTTGTCTTCATCTGACATATGTAGTGACTTACGCTGCAATTGGGAATCATATGATTGTTGAAATTTAGCAGCTTTATCGAGAAATTCTAGAAATTTTGAAATGCAATCTTCACCTTGCCAAGTATGCATTTTGTTTTGTCTATTCCTAAAGTGGTCATGCCATACTTCATAGCAGGATATGGCTGCTGGCTTGTGGATGATATCATCAATGTAGCATTCTATGTCTGCGTAAATGACACGCAGGGGACTTAATTCGTCACCATTATCCCTATGTGAAAATATTTTATCTTTGGGCATGCGTTCCATTTGTAATTTACCTCGCTTGCACCATTCATAGTGAGTTTCAAATTTATCTTTACTCCAAAAGGAGCGGATGCAGCGGTCGCATACAAAATGTTCACCTCTTTTAGAGTGCCCCAAGTGAGTGTACAAGCGAGAGATTTTGGGAATACCACAGTAGTGCCATTCCTCGCTATCATCTTGTTTTACTAATAAGAGGTTGACTACACGTTCATAACAAGTTGAACGTGAATTATAGCGAGCACCCTTCAACCCCTTCTCCCACACGTGAACGACAATTTTAATCTTATTATGTTTTTCGAACGTTTCTACATCTTTGATTTTCATGTTGTTACTATCACAACCTTCAAAGTCTAGTTCATCCTCCACTGTCTATAGCTATAGGTGCGATCTCGATGTGCGTTGATATCATTATAGTGAAGGATGGATAGGACTGCATATTTGAAACACTGTGATTTACAATCGACATTGATGACAGCTTTCTTATTATACAACGTTTTTGGTAGTCTAAATGTACCTCGAGCTGCATGACTTTCTAATAGTGAAATTTTGAATATGGCTGAGTCCACACCATCAAAAATGAGAGCGCTGTCGCGTTGATTGAATTTATCTACATTTGATTTTAAACATTGAATGTGAAAATTTAGCCAAGACTCGCAGTCTACAACTTCGGTTGCGGAAGAGGAAGGAACATGAAACTGTATTCTCTCCGTCACTTGACCCGTTTGAAAATCTATCTTAATATATTTTAGTTTAAGGTAGATGAGCGCCTTCATTCTAAAATTGTCTAAATTGTTGAAGAGCGCTTCGATAATGTTAGAATTTTGAAGGAGCCACTCAGGAAAATCTACTATTTGAGTATTGGACTCCATGCAGTAGTCGCGTACTAAATTATTATGTGAAACATTAATGAGGGAGATGGTAGAGGTACCGTTGGTGTAGTGATCATTTGCATGCGTGTGTTGAAGTCTGTGCGAAGATCGCTGAAAGTGACTATCAAAAGAAAGAGGGCACAAATCGCAAGGAAAGGAGATGTCATCGTCAGAATCAACTTCACCTCCGGAGATTGACGCCGCTTTGCGTTGACACACACGTTGTTTGATGTGTCGAAGGAGACTGTGCTTCCTTGTAAACATATGTCCGCAGTCGGCACATTCCCACTCGTTGCCTTGTCGCGAGAGTCCTGAGCTGGAACTCACATCACCTGAAAGAGAAATCATTCTATCATCTCTGTTCAAGTCTCAGTGTATTGTTACAACCTACCTTGACTCAACGACTCTAAACTTTCCTCGAGAAGGGAGGGCGTTGGTGATGAAGTTGATGGCTGAAATTGAGGAAGATGCTATTAACCGCACGTTTGACGGAGATGAGTGAAGAAATTTTCAACTTACCATTTCAACGAAATCAAGTTTAAGGTTGATACTTCAACAAGATAGAGACTTCACTCAAATAATATGTCTCAAATTTGGAATTCACGAGAGAGCAGTTCACTTGTACGCCTCAAATATAGAATTTGCTAGAGAACACTTCACTTATACGTCTCAAAGACAGAGTGAAATGACACGAATGTCACTTTGCTTATATACTTTCATTCTCTTCATTCATTGGATGTTCATTCTGATTGGCTGCTTGTGTATACTTAAGAATTAGAAAAATGTTAAAGTTATCATTATTCAAAGTCAGCATTTCAAAGACAACATGACAAGTCCTCCAACAACACCAAATACCGCATTGGAGTTCTCCTCTCCATGTACATCAGCAAAGGTGCTCGTTACACCAAATGCACCAAGAAAGGTGAAGGTGGAGAAGACATACAATCTCGACAATATACGAAAGTTATCATTATCGGAGGAGGATGAAGAGGAGTTGCCCGACCTAACAGGCATACGGTGGAAATATTTACAATATGATGCCGAAGGGGTGATGGAGATGACCAGCAAGTCGCACTTGCATCAAATATGGGAGTGGTACACCCCTAACTCCCAACCGCGAACCGTGGCGGAGTGGGCGTACATTGAGAAAGTGAGGGATGCTGCAGAAGAACGTTTAAAGCAGCTCAACTGTTTTTTTGATCTATGTGAAGCCAGACTCTGGGACGATATTGACGATGAAGACCTTTTGAAATACATGCCATAATAAATTTTTATTTCGTATTATCTTTGCTTTCATACTGACTTACTTGAATGGGGCTTTAGTGAATAATTTAACCATGTATACTTTTTCATTTGGAAATAGTAGCACGCTTAGTCTAACTTGTAAATCTTAAAACATTTCATATGGACGATGATGGTAGATGAAATAGTGTCAAATAAATTAAGATAGCTTACACTTCTGATACAGGGATAGCAATCGACTGCGATCCATGTGTAAAGAGCTTGTTAGACTACGGATGGGCTTAAGTGGATGATTTAACCATGTATACTTTTTCATTTGGAAATAGTAGCACGCTTAGTCTAACTTGTAAATCTTAAAACATTTCATATGGACGATGATGATGATAATAGATGAAATAGTGTCAAATAAATTAAGATAGCTTACACTTCTGATACAGGGATAGCAATCGACTGCGATCCATGTGTAAAGAGCTTGTTAGACTACGGAAGAGAGAAGTGTGTTATGTTGCGTGTGGCGCGTGAGTGTCCTCCCATTTCATTCCATTCATCAATTCGTCTCATTGATAGAGACAGGTAGAACTCATGGTTCTCATAACGTATGCAATGGAAAGTTTTAGGCAACCTTCGACAGTTGGCTAAATGTCGCCCTGGCGCGAATGCATACTACGTTGAGACAGAGGCAATCACTTGCAAACATGACGCAGAGAGGTTTAACAAGATTGACCATTGCCGAATGTCCCTTGCGGTATACATAGCTACGGGTTTCACCGCCGCCCTTTACAGGAACGCCCGTCGAAAGGAAGTATTACACCGAACTTCATTTGCAACGTTCAAGTTGACTGATAGCAGATTCAACTTAATGATAGTATTCGCCAGTCCGAAGACTGCCCAGGGCAAACCGCGAGGAGGTTCTATCATGTCTTGCCCCATGGTGGCCCTTAAGAGAGCCGATGGTTCGTTCTCGGGAGTAACAAGATGACTATTGGCTTGAATAGTCAATGGGTATGACGGTTAGGTTGTCATAGACCCTATACCGCCGAGGTCGTACTGGTGCATCTGGCACCTTTCGGATGCGAGTGGTATTTGGAGTCCACACCCCATCCGTCCAAACGATCCTCTTGATCTTCCCCTTCTTCTCATCCTCCTCATCCCACTCGTCGAGGATGACGAACTCGGGAATGCCGTTGTCTTCATCGGTGAAGACGGGAATGTTGTCGGTAGATGTCGCTTCCATCGTGACTTCAAATTGAATGAGAAGCGCTACAATCTTCTGGTTTATATAGGGTTTTCAACAATGAATTGCTCAACAGCGAATCAGAATGCTTCAGGGATAGCAATCGACTGCATAATGTTCAAGTTGACTGATAGCAGATTCAACTTAATGATAGTATTCGCCAGTCCGAAGACTGCCCAGGGCAAACCGCGTGGAGGTTCTATCATGTCTTGCCCCATGGTGGCCCTTAAGAGAGCCGATGGTTCATTCTCGGGAGTAACGTCATCTTACACCCTACCAATTCTGCTGAGAGAGTCTTTGACTCTCTCTTTGGTAGCACTGTCGACTTCCACACTGACTGGTACATGGCTAAAAAGTGGAATGTAGCGCCATTCCGTTGGATTGACAGCAGTTGCTGTCATCGGATTGCCAATCCGAGCAAGATTATTAAAAACTCTGTCTTGCTCCTCTAGCCTGACAAACTCCTCAAATAAATTTCGCGGCCTTAACTGCGGTCCGCGAGGAGAGCTGACTTGACTGTTCGGCGTCTGCATGATTGAAATGAAATGAAATGAGAGGCAGTGGTTTATATACCCCTCTAACGCGACGCAACGTTCAAGTTGACTGATAGCAGATTCAACTTAATGATAGTATTCGCCAGTCCGAAGACTGCCCAGGGCAAACCGCGAGGAGGTTCTATCATGTCTTGCCCCTAGGTGGCCCTTAAGAGAGCGATGGTTCGTTCTCGGGAGTGAATTGATGGGGTGGTGAAGGCAGGCAAAGATCTGCAATGAAAATGATATGTATTAGAATAGGATATACTATCTTATTTGCTTTTCACTTACCAAGTTAGTCATCCTTAGGCAGTCTCGCGGGCTTCCTGATTGAAAATTTATGGAGATGCCCGCGCATACATAGAGTGGCGTGGAGGCATTTCTTACTCGAATGACCATTATAACATACTATGCTCTCGTCCAGGCTTTGGTTGACGAATACTTCGCCGGCCAGATGGTTATCCCGAATAGGGATGTGGAACTCAAACAAACGATCCTCATTCACACGTTCCCACTCATCCCTCATGCGCTCCAACTTCTCATACGCCTGCCTCTCATCACCCCGCCGAGCCACAGTCCTCTCCAACTCAACATTCCTCGCTCTCAACACACTCATCTCCTTCATCATCTCCTCAAACTTCGCTTCTGCCTCTCCCATTCTCCTCTCCGCAGCACTCGCCCTCTTCTCACACTCATCATTCTTGTCTTCCAACACTCGCACATTCTCCTTCAACTCTTTCACAACACGCCTCATACGGATATTCTCATCTGCCACCTCCTTACATTTCACCTCCTTCATTTTCAGCTCACTCAACTCACTCAACGTTCTCTCATTCACCTTCTTCAAACTTTCGTAGCGATCTACCAACAAAGCATGTGCCGCTTGCTGCGACACATGCTTCTTTTCCATGTCCTCATCCCACCGCGCCGACTGCTTCCGTACCCCACCACCCTTCACTATTGGGGAAGATGAGCTCTTCGGGGGGTCGCTAATAACAATATTGGATACCTCCGACGATGAAGAGCTCAACTTCCTCACACACTTCCTCACTCGCTCCCTATCCAAATCCACATCATCCTCATCATCACTCTCAAACACTCTCTTCCGCCACTTGTCAGCCTTCAAACCGGCCACAGCATTCTCTACCTCATTCTCCACAGCATTCCCACTAGCATTCTCAACAACATTCCCACTAGCATTCTCAACAACATTCTTGGCCTCTTTCCCCAACATTCGCTCCTTCTCAGCATTCATCAACTCCACAAATCTCAAATCGGTCACCAACCCTCCTGTGCACTCACCATGCCTCAAATAAAACTCGGCCTCCTGCCCAACAACCAACAGCACCCTGCACTTCACACAGGCAACCCTACTCAGGATAACCATGTGGTCGGCCCCTGCCTTCTTGATGTGGTCCTTGAGACCGTCTCGGCGGTTAATTCGGCCGCATACACACATTTTAATGTGGAACTTCTTATTTTTGTCATTGTTGACCATGGCTGCGATTTTATCGTTAACTGTAAGATAATGAAAATTGTATAAGTTTGGAATCATGTAGTATACAGACTAAAGCATAACACTTAGTGAGGAATGATAGATTTGAGTGTAGTGAGTGGCACTCGATCCCGTCGACAGCCCGAAGGCCTTGTACTGATCACTCGGGAAGTGAGAGATCTTCCCCGATACCCGCTCTTTACAGCTGAAGACATCATTGTCACTGCCCCGAAGTGGTAACAGGAACGCCGAGTCAAAGGTAGTGATCAGTAGCTGGGATCTAACCCCTCACAGCTGCCTTAGACTTAGTTAAATTTCAAATCTGATAGCAGATTTGAATGTAGCATACGGCCTAGAACATAATATCATCATTCAACATTCAACTTAGTCAACATTCAACATAATATCAACACTTAGTGAGGAATGATAGATTTGAGTGTAGTGAGTGGCACTCGATCCCGTCGACAGCCCGAAGGCCTTGTACTGATCACTAGGGAAGTGAGAGATCTTCCCCGATACCCGCTCTTTACAGCTGAAGACATCATTGTCACTGCCCCGAAGTGGTAACAGGAACGCCGAGTCAAAGGTAGTGATCAGTAGCTGGGATCTAACCCCTCAAAGCTGCCTTTTTAGACTTAGTTAAATTTCAAATCTGATAGCAGATTTGAACTCAGGATACTTGAAAACCTTAGTCTATATGTTAAAACTTTGAAAAAACTGAAAATTAAGAATTTTTAAAAAATTCCGCATTTTACTACTCATACTACTTTTAAAAAATTTTATCAGTAGTAAAGACACTATCAAACTCTATCATACAAACTTTGAAGTAAGAAGATAGCTTGCCTACTTCAAAAGATAGAGTCCTTTGAAACACCCGATATCGGGAGCTCAGAGCGACGACCGTCGCTTACCTCGTCTTTCGATGAAGTGATCAGACTTACGTTGTCGGGGGTTTTTTATATATGCTCGGAAGAAAACTTAAAATGGCTCTATCTCCGAAAGTATTCATCGTAGCGACATGCGGTTTGTTGCAAACGATTCGTCTCATCATTCTCTATCATATGACACCTGAACCATTCTCATATGACCACGGGAAGTTGGTCCGTCAGCACATGTGCATGTAACATGCCACAAGTGAAAAAATTCCTAAGTGTGAGAGCTCCAGTGTGGTGAAAATTTTGAAAAATTTAAAACTTCCGAATTTCGACCTGGGACCTTTACCAAAAACATTTTTCATCAAAATTACACTGACTCCCCCCCTCCCCCCCCCTCGTTCAGAGAAATTTGATGAAAAATGTTTTGGTGACGGTCCCAGGTCGAAATTCCACACTTTGGAAAATTTTCAAAATTTTACCCATACAAAGTCACTCTGACACTTAGGATTTTTTCAGGTGAGCGAGCTCCGACCTAAAATCTTGTAACCTCTCTAACTTTTGAACGAAGACAGATAGGAACAAGCCGATTCTTTCACTGAATTTGTCTCACTCTTAGCTTTCAAACGAGCTATCGCACGACAAAATCCGTCCACTGGAAGCCAAAATCGAAGCAAGCTGTCCAGGGGGGGGAGGTCAGTGAAATTTGATGAAAAATGTTTTGGTGGCGGTCCCAGGTCGAAATTCCACACTTTGGAAAATTTTCAAAATTTTACCCATACAAAGTCACTCTGACACTTAGGATTTTTTCAGGTGAGCGAGCTCCGACATAAAATCTTGTAACCGCTCTAACTTTTGAACGAAGACAGATAGGAACAAGCCGATTCTTTCACTGAATTTGTCTCACTCTTAGCTTTCAAACGAGCTATCGCACGACAAAATCCGTCCACTGGAAGCCAAAATCGAAGCAAGCTGTCCAGGGGGGGGGACGTCAGCCGAAAATTTTTTCTCTCCGATTGACTTGAAACTCACCCTACCGATGCAGAATTTCACGCTGAATCCGAATCTGACCTCCGTTTTCTCATCCGATGCTTCGTTTTGACGCTACACACCAAAACGTCCCAAATTCTAACTCTGTCGTTTTTCGAAAAATGTTGAAAATTTTTTCTCACCGATTGCCTTGAAACTCACCCTACCGATGCAGAATTTCACGCTGAATACGAATCCGACCTCCGTTTTCTCATCCGACCACTCCTTCCACTCGAAACAACCCATTTTACAACCCAACATTCAGCAGATTGCACGAAAAACATCACACACTATAGCCTCAAGACTAATCCTGGCGGTCGCCCAAGTCCACCACGACACTCTGTCGTTCCAGAGGGGGGGGGACTCAGACCCGAAGCACCACGGCGGCCGACCACGACACTCTGCCGTTCCAGAGGGGGGGGGACGTCAGCGATGGCGGCCATCTTGCGCGGTCCAGAAGTGGAGTTTTACTTACTACTCTCAATGAAAGAAAGACTTCTGAAATTGTATGGTAACTCACAATATGGATTCCGTCCTGGAAGTTCAACTCTCATAGCTCAAATATCAATGCATGAGTACATTAACTATCTCACTCGACGATCCTACAGTCAAAGGAATTTTCATTTTGTCCTTTGATTTGAGTCGTGCATTTTATCGAATCCCGCATGAAGGTCTCATCCATCAATTATCGTCCGCCAAACTGCCGAATGGTTTCATCAAATGGTGTAAGGACTATTTTTCAAATAGATTTCAACGCGTACGTCTGCCTGATGGCACTCTAAGTTTGAATAATTCAGTTGCATCTGGAGTCGCTCAGGGATCGGTTATATCTCCCTTAACTTCTTCTGTGTGGTATATAAGTTCACACATTCAACAAACTATTACCATCCTCCAAAATTAAGGGATAAAAAGGGGGGGGGTTTTTTTTTTTTTTGTGTACAAATATGCCGATGATGTTGTTTTATATAAATCTCCAAGTTTTTCAAGAAACTCCTGATGACGTTCGATATAAGTGTCAATATAAATACCGAAGTACGTAATGTTCGTGAGTGGTGTGACAAAAATGGACTGATCCTTAATGACAAGAAAACCAAGCTTATGCTTATATCGGATCTAACAAGTTATAAGAACGCTTACCTAATAACATCTATTCCCACTTCTGACTCTCCTTTTTTAAATTAACATTCTTGGAGTAGTTTTCGACAAAAATAACAAATTGGAAGTCTCAATAATCAACTACATAGCAAAGAGAGCATCACAGCGTATACACCTGCTCAAGGACTGGTTCGTAAGATTTCCTTCGATACGCAAGCAGGATCTCATTCAGATTTATAGAACTCAATTGATTCTTGGTGTGGATTGAGTATAATTGCCCCCGCTGATGGTCGGAAAATGACAACTTCATCTTCGACAATATTGGAGAAAATACGGAAACTGATGCCCATCCCGAAAATAAATATGTGGTACCACCTGTAAACGCGAATGCTAACCCAGTTTAGAAGAAAGAAGACAGCAAAAGGCCTTAAAAGAGTGGTTTCACTCTACGCATAGTGCAAGGACATATGCTCCAACAACAAATTTGCTCCACGACGCCGAATATGACTTATTCAGGGAAATTTACTGTGCCACGTCTCCCGAACTAAACGTCGGTCTCTTTTCGTTCTTCCCCTTTTGTATAAAGTTTGTTTTAAATGCAAAACGCAATTTACTTTTGTCAGCCACTTCGATTTCCTTAATGTATAGAACACTTATGAATGTTATTCTTGTACTGCCATTGATTATCATATCAAAATATAAACGATTTATTATTATATAATTATTAAAATTAGAAACAGAGTTTGCTTGTAACTTTCGATTATGAACACATTAATGCGGAGCGTTTGATATCTACGAAAGAAAGTATTTTTCATGCTGGCATTTGGTCTTCAATTTGTTTGCTAACCACTTTCTTATTTTCCATTCTTCATTGGTCTAACCATTAGAAGCAGCCAGCATCTATTTCGGATTTGAACATCAAATTGTCCCAGTTAATTCAACTTAACTAACCTTGCTCATTTGTGTATGCTGTTTTGGTTATCATGATAGTTTTATTGCTTGACTATTCGTTTTGAGAAGCATATTCATTTGAATTGTTGGGAGTGTCCATTAAATCAACTCTAAAGAATGCCTTTCAAAAGCAAATTTTGCAAGAGTCAATTTTAGAAGACAGTTTAGCATTTTGCGGCAGTTTTCTTTTAGTACTAAATCGTTAGTCTTTTAGTACTGTGATTTTAGTACTGTCTTCTTCATTGAAATTTCTCCTGTTCTAAACCTTCGTTATTCATCGTATATGTTAAGATATAAAATTTCAATAGGTGCTGGTGCATCACGCAAAAAAATTTTCCTCGACCTCTGACAATCTCCCTGGTGTGTGGTTAAGTCTTCAAATAGGCCTAGTGTTTCACACGTACCTTTAGCTTTGTTGAATTCTGTCATTCATGATTCAATGTCACAATTATTAAATTGAACACAGCTGAATTGCAACTTGAACTAACTGCTTCCATAACTGAATTAAAAACTGTGAAAGCAACTGACTTTTGAATATGAAGGTCAAAATCATAGAGCTAGGCCATGATTTATCATTGCCCTGTGCTGATAACTATGGTACAAAATAGTTATACCATAGACAATGTGATGCATGGAGATTTTCATAGTTTCAATCTCGCTAAAGCTCGTGATCTATGCAGAATACTCAAGTTTTGAAACTTTGAAAATAAATCTCCATACACCACATGTGCCTATGGTATAACTACAACATAATTACCTAGATACATTTCCTAGATTATTTACCTACTTCTCAACGATAGGTGATGGTGACTAAGCGTAATCGAATTAGAAAAATCATCTGGATTTCTGCATTCAGGTTTGGAAAGTTCACCTTGCCTTTGCTGCGGTAATGGATGTCTTTCAGTGCGCTCATTGAGGGCAACCATTTTGTTGAACGATCCTAACTTCGATAATTGTCATTCTTTGTACATAACAGGTGAAGCTATAGTTCTACCGTTGATGTAGAAAGAACTTTTTGACAAAATGTCTCATTGACGGCACAGCACAAATTTTGTAGTGAGACAAAAGAGTAGAAACCTTGCCGTTCAAAAACACTTTCGCAAACTTCGACTCAGTCATCATGACATAAGATGAATTCAAAACCGAATAGAAACCTTGTCTACAGCTAATCTGGGTCAACCAACACTTTGATTTGGATGTGTATAGCAGACGTCTAGACACCATAGATATTGAAAGCGTGAAAATGACGGTTAATGATCATTTCCAAAAGAGCTAAAATGATCTAAAAAAGCCAAAATCACAAAAGAGCCAAAAAAGCCACAGAAATCAGCCGATTACCCAAAAAAGCCAAACTTAGGCTCAGCACACCAGTCTACATCCCCACTATCAGTTTCATTACCATAGCTATCGATGCCACTCCTCCACAGCAATTCAAATCCACAAAATCAGTCCACATTTCGATACTCAAATCCAAAAAAGCCAAAATATTCTGCGCTACTGCACCGATTGAGCGCTACTGCACTCAAAAAAAGGGATCAATTCTGTCATCAAAGTCGGGATTTTGAAAGCCAAACTCAGACGAACAGAATCAAAGTACCAAAATTCACTAGCTAAAAAGAAGATAAAAGACAGTAATTCGAATCATCCTAGGAAATCTCCAGCAAAAATAATGAAACTGATAGTGTGGAAGTAGACTGATGTGCTGAGCTTAAGTTTGGCTTTAATCGGTGCAGTAGCGCAGAATATTTTGGATTTTTTGGATTTGAATTGCTGTGGAGGAGTGGCATCGATAGCTATGGTAATGAAACTGATAGTGGGGATGTAGACTGGTGTGCTGAGCCTAAGTTTGGCTTTTTTGGGTAATCGGCTGATTTCTGTGGCTTTTTTGGCTCTTTTGTGATTTTGACTTTTTTGGATCATTTTTGGCTCTTTTGGAAATGATCATGAACCATATTTACCGTGCATTTTTACCGTGCATTTTTTTGACAAAAATGCACGATAGAACTTTCTTCTGTAAGCAATAGATACAAGAATTTCCATGCAATATTGTTTTCCATTTGCAATCATAACATAGAAATTTGGAACGTTAAGATTTAGAATACTAACAGTAAAGTATCCAGGTGAAGAAAAGTCAACTTTTCAAACAGCAATGCAAATAGATATTTCTCCATGAACGAAAAGTTGTGCATGAATGGAAAACTATGAATGGAATTTCCTACGTCTCTAGGACAGGAAATGTAAACTTTTCCATCCATGCATAAGGAAAATTTATATATAGATTTGTCATAATGACTAGAATGGAGATGGACTCATAAGCTCGCGGTATGGGGGGGGGGAATTACGTTGTAGCATGAATGGCCAATCAAAAGCAGTAAATTGCACACATGACTTATTCTTACCCAAGTACATCCCTGATGTGCATTAGGGTTTTCAAAATCCCGACTTTTTCTGATCCCGGGATCCCGAGATCAGCCCAGGATTAGTAAGTTTGATGCAGTTTTGCTGATATTGCCTAGGCTAGCGTAAGCTGAACAATACATAGGCGTTGTTAGACAAGTATTTTGAACAATGAACTGTACAGTAGTTTATGATATCAGATAGACATGTGCCTAAATGTCCATGACTTAATGATAAGTTTTCTTTTCACATGCAGACATAAACTCTAGCAATATGCAGATCTGGTTATCGTATCATACGTTGTCGCATAAAAAACTAGTATGTGATTTTCAAATCGAAATGAAAATCTCGCGACTTTTGTGACGTCTGGTAAAAGCCCGACATTGTATAATAATGGCTTCAAAAAATTCATTCAATATTAATACGCTTGCAAGTATAACTCTCTCTCTCTCTCTATCTTTCTTTCTTTCGACTGCCTGAACACAGTTATATTTTTTGATATCATAGAATATGAGAACGTATATTTTTTCAATACATAAAATATTCGTACAATGACGTTAATGAAGCATATTAATGAAAGTTAATAATTTTTGGCATAATGCACAAAGATACACTAAAATTTATTCTATATGAAAAAATGTATGAGTCAATAATGCACACTTAAAGACTATACAAGGGAAGTTTAAATTTAGTTCTTGAAGATCGATAACATTCATATTTCACGCGTTGCATCTCTACAGTGGACACCAATACCATAGATGACTCACAGGCGTTCAAGTTCATTCTTACACGGATTGATGAGCCTTGTTACTCCATCTTCATACAGTGAACAGTCTAACAGTAACTGCCTAAAAGCAGACGCTAGCAAATCCGCGGATCCCGGTTACCTATGAGTGCGATTCACAATCCCGTGAAATGTGATAATCCCGGGATTAAAAACGCTAGTGCGCATGTCTACGTTAAAACGTATGGGTTTCCTGCATCAGTAAACATGAAGCTGCATTTCCGTCACGAAAATTTTATTGCATCAATTTCTATAGTGGGTATTGTCTCACGTCAATTCACAAATGCGGAGTGAGAGATTGAACCTTTTTTAAAAGAATCACACCTCTAACAGCCTCCAAAAATATGAGTGAAGGAAATCCATGGAAATTCCACTAATACAAAATGAATCAGCCGAATATTATGATTCTCAGCATCATTCACTTATCCGCATACGTTGATGCCAACAAATTCTCATGAGATAATCGGAAACTCATGCATTCATGCAACACGTCCCAGACAACTACAGCTGATAAATGGGAAGAGCACTGACGTAGCGAATGCCAAGGGAAACGGACAACCAGAGAGATTTGGTCTGACGTCACAGCATTGACGTTAGAAATGACACAGTTATTGGACAAGTTCCTGGAAAAGCATACGATGTGATTCATTCACCAGCAGTACAGCTGACTGACATTATTACGACGTTTAATTCTTCGCGTTATCGTTTTCGATCTTCGAAGTGATTGATTCTTCCGCCAAACAGTATGTCAAAGAAATTCAAGACAATTGAAAGCAATGTTACCGGCAGAGTTCGCTGGTTTAACGCCAGTGGAGGATTTGGGCAAATTCATTTTGCCCAGTATGGAGATGTTCATGTTGACCATTCTCGCATATTGAGTCCTGTTAATCCAAATGGTAACAATTTCCTATCACCGTCGCAATCCGTTACTAGTGATATCTTGTGTGGTCCTAAAGGTCTGCTCGCTGACAACGTTGTGGCTCTAGAACTGTCGGAAAATGAAGATGGTCAGTCGTCGAATTTAACAACTATTGAGTTGGATCTTCGAGGTGAAGTTACCGAATTCGATCGTAAAAGCGGTGAAGGATGTCTGCATGTCAGGCAATATGGAAAACTGACTTGTCATCGCAACAACATCGTCGCATCAAGGAGGGAAAAGTATCTCCAACGCGGTCAGATTGTTAAATGTGACATTAGTCGTGACACGAATGGTGTACTTCTGGCAACTAACATCCACAATATTTGTGAGGCTCCGTCGAATGAGTCGGCAAACTTAAAACGAAACGTCGAACACTCAGCAGAAGATCGCAGAGCTCCTCACGTGAAGCCAAATCCTGAGGGAATTTTCGCTGAAAATCAACGTGGTGAAGTAACCTTTTATGATAAAGACAAGGGATTTGGGTTTTTGCGGGTACAAGGCATCGGATCAGCATATGTCAATCGAAATGAATTGTTAAACGTTGATTGCCTTCAACCTAAGCAAATTGTGAAATGCGACTTAGAACATGGCCCAAAATCTAATGTCGCTAAGAATGTCAGAATCATGTCTTCATCAGAAAGGGAAGTGAGAGATAATTCTAAACCTATGCAAGTTAATAAAGCAAAACCTAGAAATGATTCGACTCCATCAAACGTTCAACAAAATACATTGCCTCCCCGAATGCAACAAATAACAAAAGGCGCTACTCAAAGAAACCCAGTACCGCATCTACTCAACCAACCTGTCGATAATCGACTTTGTAAGCAAATAGAAACACTGTATATTGGACAGAACCCGGTGTCAAATGCAATCGGCACGATGCCTCAATTGATGAATATACCTGGATTACAATTTGGTCAGGATCCTCCCGCAAACTATGGAATCCAAGTGCTTAGTATGACAAAGACACAATTAGTTGAGAAAAAGAAAATTGAAACCGGAAGAAATGTTCAAGAACAAAAAGAATGTAGCATAAAGCAACTCCCAAAGGAGACAAAACAGATAGCTAAACCGTCAAAGCAAGATGTCAAGAAAGGGAAGAAGAAACAACTGAAAACTTCCCCAGAAAGTGAAGACAATGAAGAAACTGATAATGCGTCGGCACGTCAACCAAGCGATATTAACCCATCTGCACAATCATCCTTAGAAAAACAGGGCATCAAAAATAGAAAGAAGAAACAACTGAAAACGTCCCCAGAAAGTGAAGACAATGAAGAAACTGATAATGCGTCGGCACGTCAACCAAGCGATATTAACCCATCTGCACAATCATCCTTAGAAAAGCAAGATGTGGACAAAAAGGTAAATGATTCGGCGGGAAACAAGCTTATTTGTCAGATCTGTAAGGATTGTTTAGTTGATCCAGTTACTGTTCCCTGTGAACACCTCTTCTGTCGTGAATGCATCAGTGAATGGATCTCCGTTCATCCTTCGTGCCCTGTCGATGGACAGGCCATAAGCAGAAAGTCAGTGAAGACGGCTCCTTCCATCATTCTCAAACTGGTGTAGTACACGCTTAAAATCCGCAATAGATCTTCTTTAGACAGATATGAAAATGGGGGGAGACAACCTATAAGTACCATTGTCAGTACATAAAATTAATGTTTCCATGCACTAGTTTAACCTCGATTTTGGATAATATTTCGCTGTCATTATGGGATTACAAAAGTAAAAATTTAAATGCAATTTATCATAATTTTTCACTTATCATTTCATGGCGTGCGTATTCGACTTGTCTTAACAAATCGGAATAATCTCGATTCCCTTCGAAATTCGAAGCTTTAAGAGTACAAATTGAAATCATAGATAAAAAATATTTTACTTGTTGATTGGATTTTAATTTTCTTTTCGCAGTCTCATAATGACGCTGATCAAAATGTTTTTTTCGAAAGGTAATCGCGGCATGTCATTTTTATTCGTGAAGTAATCTCTTAAATTTGTTGATTTGTGTAACATTTTCAGTGAAGAAATTTTCTCATTCATGTTTTACGCTTTTCTCTTTTTACTTTTTAATGGTGTTCATTGAAAGTAGGCCAATACAACTACAGCCTTTAAAAAGGTTAAACTTAACTTACAGTTTCAGGCAAATGTTATATAGAACTCAATAATTCTACATCAAGAGTTGTCAAAAAGTACAGCAAACTTGAAAGAATGGTGATGAGATGTGCTTTAGTAACATATATATTCGAAACTAGCGTATAGGCCCAAATGCTTGACTAAAATAATTTCAAGATTTCCTTTTTGAATAGAAAAAAGCCTACGAATGCGATCAATTACTATTCTTTGGAATCAACACCGTTTCAAAAATAATTGCACAAAAAAGTCAACCCATTTTCAAATGTCATTTTCGTGTTGAAGTCCTGGTTCAATTTTGATAAATGATGTGCCATCTGAGACCTATGTTCCATAGATAATTTTTGCATATATTTCACTTTCATATGCGGTCAGTAGGACCCACGAAAAAAACGTTTTCTTTGATGCAGGATTTCAACATGAAGACGACTTAATATTTTATGAAAGTTGACAAACCGCATGAGCCATCATTCAGCTTCATCAAGGTTTTAGGATTCGCTGAATGTACAAAAAGATGCAATACAAATGTTTTACCGAAAAATGTTGCTCAAAAAGTGTGACATGATTTTTCTATAATGAAGATACTCAAATTCAATAAACTTAAAATCACTGAAAACTACACTGTAAACTCTACATCGTTGAAAACAGCTAAAATAACCGCTAAACTTCACAGAAAATATCCTCAAATGTATGTTGGAGTGATGACGTCACAACATGAGTGATGACGAACAGTAAAAATCCGTTCATATCAGATAAAACAGCGTTTGTTTTTACGGATATTTACAGTTCTGTTTACAGCCTGTAAAAAAACCGTGAAACTAATTTTTGCTGTTAATTTTAACGGATATTTGCAGTTTACAGTGTATTTAATGCTTTCAATAGGCAGAGCAGTTAGGTTTATGTCTGGTCAGTTGTGGTCAGCAGACTGAGGACCTACAAGTACGGACTTTTGGTTAATTCATTCACCGTTAATTGCCTACAGACGAACCTTCACAATACAAAAAAGTAAGATTATAACCGTAATTGAATATCAGACTCGTGTAAAACATTCAGATGATGTAATTTTTTTCGAATTCCGACAACACTTGTTTGTACAATTTTGCTCAATTTACACTGTCTAATTCTACACTACTTTCGCGTTAACGATGCTTTTAGCGGTCAACCGTAGGCATTCAAATCCCGAGATTAAGGTCTAATCCCAGGATTGGAGGATCAAAATCCCGGGATCGATGAATGCACAGTATAGCTGTATTTAGTCTGAAGTAAGACAAATTGGCAAAGATTAAACCAGAAATCCATACGCAATAGAAATAGGCTCTTCACACTTCAATATGGTTAAGAGTACGATTTCAACAATACATTGATGTGGTCTTTTGAATAAAGGTCGAGACTTAAATTTCAGCTTGTGACTTGCCGAAGCTAACAGTATTTGAAAGCATGACCAATTTGAAGATGAGCATTGGCGAAGTCCTTCACAATACCGGTATTAGGAATCGGGCTAATATCTACGATCGAGCGAGCTATCTTTAGGAGGCAAATTGTTCACTAAACCACAGTTTTTGCTTATACATCATTAGCCTCTGATTAACTCAATCCCGGGATAAAACTCAATCTGGAAGAATTATTCTCATTGTTATTCATAGCATTAGCCTATATACACGTAGCAATTGCGGCAAAAAAGCATAGTAAAGATTCTTCAATCGTGAAATCCCGAGCTTGTGATTTTGGAATCTCAATGTGCTGTGCAATGCATTGAGGAAATAGTTGCGATTCTGATTATCTTGCATTTTTACTTGAAGCTACATCCCTGTGGGAACGAATCTTGCGAAAAACTGGCGAATGTCAGCTGCAGAATATCATGCTAAAGTTCAGTCATATTTGCGGGATATTCGCTGGCGAAGTTCGCCGGCGACAATTCGCGCTCTATATGTCACCTTTTACTTTTGACTTTCTCTCTTGTTTTCTTTAGTAATCCGCCTCTACAGTCGAGGCTCTATTCTCTCCCTCACCTCCTCACTATCCCTCACATATGGCTAATCTATCTAAGATGTAAGTGCAGACTATCATTCTTGATAATGATAAGAATATAGAGAATCCGCATATATCAGTTTTCATAACATCTCTTGACATTCAATAATTTACAACAATGACAAATATTTGAACAATATCCTAGTATTTACTGCGACATTTATGGAAGACAAATACTTTTTTAGTTTAAGCCTTCGTGAATTAAAAAAAGATCCCTTTATCAGATCAGACTGAGTATACAACATATTTTCATGTGAAGGTAATATACGAACATTACTACTTACCACTAATTAGTTGCTACAATATCCACGATTTCGCCGGTTGGCGAAAAATCAGCTCGCATTAGTAAACAAATATCTACCAGCTAATTATATCAACTTTTTCGCCACCTGTCGCTTTTTTAATTTACACATGTTTTTGGATAAATGATGACCATTTTCACATGCGGAGATATTTTTTACACGAAAATGAACCTTTAAAAATAAAAAATTTTCCCACCAAATCGCGCTAACCTCGCCTAGATATCTTTGATATTACAAGATGCGTTCCCACGGTAAAATCCACAGCTCGCATTAGTAAACCAAATATCTAAACCAGCTAATATACCAAAACTTTTTTTCGCCCACCTGTCGTTTTTTAATTTTACACAATGTTTTTGGATAAAAGATGACCATTTTTCACAATGCGGGAGATAGATTTTATACACGAAAAATGAAACCTTTAAAAAAAAAAAACAAATTATCCACCAAATCGCTACCTCGCCAGATAATCTGTTGATATTAGCAAGATGCGTTCCCACAGGGATCTGGCATGTTTAGACTAATATTTTGTCAATCTCGGTCCCGGGTCAGAGCTTGCAATCCCGAATCCCGGGATCAAGAAAAGTCGGGATTTTGTAGGCAGATTCTGACCCCGAGTCTTCACTCAAGCAATCCCGAAGGCCGAATCTAAGGAAATTGCAGATTGAAAGTGCAAAAATCAGGAAATCGAAACTGTTCCCAGTCACTCTCAACGTTGCCGTTATCAATTTGTGCTTAAAGCGGAATAAACTTTAAGTCGACTTGTCAATTGCGATGTTGTCAGTGAACCGACTTTTGGCAATTCTGATTATCTGCTATTCCCGCATCCCGTTATCCCATGTTATTAACGTACACATGTGTTTTGTCATAGCATATTTACTATTCTGCTCAATCTCAACCCTGTAGGCTACATATGATTAGAAAACACGAATGGCCTAAGCATATAGGCCTAATCATACATGCAAGTATATTGATATAACTGTCATACATAGGCTGCAATATTGAATTAGTAATTCAAACAAAAAGATCGAAAAGTATTGAAAAATCGATTCGGTTTCCATTAGCAAAGCTGTAAAATATCTGTAAATTACTACGAAAATATCAGCTAGATTAATAAATTAATCCTGGTAGTTCGGGATTTGCACAAACCGACGGAAGCTTCTAAATACGGCATAACAATAAGCTTTGAATACAAAGCATGTATGTATGTTCTTTTTCTTATTATCACGCTTAAAAATGTAGACAAATAAAGATGATTACATGATATGAAGCTTGAAATTATAGAGCTGAACATAAAAAAGAAGCACCTAAATTTCTCTGAAATTCAATCGATTCTCATGTCTTCCAGTCGTGTCGCACATCAACATATACCATACATCATCCGGGATCTCGCATTCTCAGCTTTAAAATGAGCCATGATAGACTTGCATCAGTTATTGCATTTGTTGAGGAGTGCTCAAAATATGGAAAATCACTCAAATTACAAATTACAATTTTTCAATGAAAAAGCATTTGAGTGTAATGATTATTCAGGCACAGGGAGAACCAGCATTTTCTGAGCTCTCATTTGATATACCGGTTATCAAAAGTAAACTAAATAAAATTAGTGATATCGTGAAGATATCAAAAAATCATTACTCTTTAATTGGCTAAAAATGTTGTGAGAAAAAAATTGAGAACTCACACTTTTTCATCAAAAGTGTTTATGTTTGGCATATTCAGAATCCTTGCGATGTAAGGAGTGCGAATATGTAAATTTCATTGTGATAAGTTCAATAGTTCTTTTTCATACTTCTTCAACATTTTTTGTCATTACCGCTAAAGTAGGCTATACACAAACATATAAGGCAAACAATCTGCAGTCACTGTGAGAGAACAAAGACATGCCTTCGCTAAATATTTTGTTTTGAACCATAGTTCACCTTATACATGTTGCATTACACACATACATGTTGTTTGTATACTTGAACGGTAATGAGAACATATGAATGGTTTGAACAAGAACTATTGAACATATCTGAATAAAACTTACATATTCACATTCTCTGCAGCGCAAGGATTCTGAAAATACCAAACATGAACACTTTCGATGAATTTTCTCACAACATTTTCAGCCAAAAGAGTAATGATTTTTTGATAACTTCACGATGTAACAATTATTTTCCTAATCTACGGATTTTTATGACCGGTTCATCAAAGGAGAGCTCAGAAAATTCTCGTTCTCCCTGTGCCTGAATAATTATCATACTCACAAGCTTTCTCATTTAAAAAATAGCAATCTGAGTAATTCATATTTTTAACAGTGTCTCAGCAAATGCAATAACGGATACAAGTATATCATGGCTCCTTTTGAAGCTGAGAATGTAAGCTCTCCGATGATGTATGGCACGTTGATGTGCGACACGAGTGGAAGACATGGGAATCGATTGAATTTCTGCAAAATTTAGAGAGTCCATTTTTTATAGTCACGCGCTAACAAATTTATAACTGTTATTTCTATTGTGTTAGAAAAATCTTGACAAAATCACGTAGAAAAAATATAATGCACTGCATTATCTGCGCTGTCCATTAATTGTTTGCTACTTGCACAAAAATTTGTGGACAAACGCCAAAAGTATAAATGCTGTCTGAAACGAACTAATTTTCCACTGAAATATATTGCTGACACCTATTCGAAGTTTCAAATGCCTATTCTGACGAAGTCAGTTTTGCTACAATGACCGAAAGGGGAACGTCTACAATATTTACATTGAGGTTTTTGTAAAACAGTAGTGCAAAATTAGAATGTAAAAATTAAAAATAAATGTAAAACAGTAGCTATTTAGCCTGCGTAAAAATTCAATCTCTACATCAATGTCGGAAATTCCTATTAAAGGCCTATATAATATCATATTTCTTGAAGAAAATTTATGTGGGGAGAAATGGAACACAAATATTCTTCAGGAATCTTCATCTAAATCCACACGCTGCCTTAGAAACAAGTTATCAGTGTCAAAATTATCTATTGCCGAAGCCTTATCTATTTGGGCATAGAAGCAAACATCCAATTATTATTTAGTTATGATTGATAACCGCTGCGGCTTAAGGCGCACTTCACAAAAGCAAAGCCTCAATGTTTTAATATTCTTCTGAAGGGGAAAACAAAAAGCACGTGGCAAATTGCAACAACGTGTAGTGTGACTATCTTTAGAAAGAGCAAAATATCATAATTAAAGACAATAATCACAATTAACCTTATAAGATGTGAATGGGTCCACATTACTATTCAGCTTTAAGAAATGAAGCACTAATCTAGTGAATCATAAAATCATACCGATGGAATTTGAATTAAGAACTTGAAATTTCATCCAAAATGAACAAGACCCCAACTTTCTATGAAGATTTGCATTAAAATACGGTCAATGAAATTTCCTTGATAATCAGCTTAATTTCAGCTTATAATAATAATAAATTCCTTATTTACTGAGGATGACATTGGTAGCATGAGCTAATGGTCCTCATACCGAAATTAGAAGTTTGGAGGTTCAATAAAAAGCAATTATAAAGTCAAAAGTTTTCAAAAAAGTTATCCAAGTAACGGCGCTTAAAACATGCAACAGAATACCTATAGGACACAAGATAGCTCCAGACCACGAACCAAAACTGTCATCCTCCTCAATTTTGTCTTCACTTAGGGAATCTGTAGCGTGACAGACCGATTAACCTTATCCTGTCTCTTTCCAGTAAAAAGTTGCTGAAGTTACAGTGGTGCATGGGAATTGAACGCTTTGTAGGCTATTATTAGGTGTTTGAATTTCATTCGATCATCTATTGACATAATTCGTAAGTCCTTGTATAGTTGTCTGGAGCTTTCTCGTCGAGGACGGTCAAGCATAACACGCAGAGCCAATTTCTGAAGCCTGTGAACGCACTGCAATGAGCAAGAGGAGCCCCACACGGAAAGACAAAAATCATAGCAAGACTGTTTGTAAGCCGTAAAGTCAATTATGGTACTACCTGTTAGTAAATATTCACTCCCTTTGATATCTATCTAATAAATTGCTTACTACTTATATAGTGGGTCCACGTCACTAGCATATTAACACTTTTGTGGGATAAATTTCATAAATAAGAACTCCTATGGCCTAAATGCTTCGTCTGAAAACATCTCTATACGTACATCTGTAGACTTTTTATCTCGCTATCGCTGCAAAATGGAATTTACAATGTGAATACAATCCCTCATCTTTCGGCATGACAATGAATTTATGAATTCAAATTAACATAGAGAAGCAGTTTTAGAATCAAACACAACATAGGCTATTGTCAAGTTGATTTAGTTCTGAAATTTGAGCTTTTGACACAGTTATCTTTGTGCACGGATGTCAAACACTGTCCGACCGTCAGCAAGAAATACCTGACTATCTACCCATCCCCATTCTGGATTTCCAGCTGCCTTTGCACTAAATCGACGGCCTTTTGTATCACAAAATTCCCTCATTTGATCGGACTGTGGCAATTCGTCATTAATAAGGCTGGTAACCAACGCCACATCATCTTCATTGACTTTGGACTCCAACACGTCTATCGCTCCAATCTTTCCTGAAAATTCAGGTGTTGATGTAAAGGCTGGCTGAATAGCATTCACAAGTGTTTTGAAAGGTTGAAAGCCTACACCAAGATCCGGTACAGTCAATTTAACATGAGGCGTCGACGACCAAGGATATTTTCCACTGTAAGTTACCATTGGGTTTGAAGTGTTTACACCAAACTGACTCGGAGCATAAGACACTAAAAGTTTCACAGATCCTACAACGATGAAAAGGAATTAAAGTTAATTTAATAACATACTCATGGATATACTTTTGGAGAACTTTCATGTCAACCAGCATGAATTTTCTAATATAGTATAAATTGCAAAGCTTAATAATATACTTATCAATTAACTTGCTGTCGGTGAAGAAATTCACAATAAAGCTTTAATATGACCACGACCACATGGACGATAACTATTTTAGCTTTCTTAATTAATGGATTAAGATGTACTCGCAAGTAAGCTCAAAAGAAACAGTGAGTAGTTACATATAATTTGTCATCAAAAACTTCCTATTCATTGATTTTGCAGATGAGTTGCATGGATGAATCTGACACGTCTATCATCATTTTATCATTGCCCTTGATAGGTACAAAGACATAAGGGGCCGTGCAACGATTATTTTATCGCCAAAAATTCACCTAAGAAATCAAATATTGTGAATACGTCTGAAAATTAGCGAAAAAATAAGTGATGAATATACTCAAGCAACATCACTGAAAATTGCTGAATACATCGAAATACTTTTTAAAAAATCTTTGAAAGGCATGATTGAGGAGAACGATGAGCAGTTGTAGAGAGAAAGAGACTCAAATTTTTTCATCAACTGCATGTTTTCGAAGGCGTTGGCTTTGCTAACTTGTCTTTTACATGTAATGTTCTTTTTAGCTTCATTATAGATAGCCCTTTATTAGATTTAAGCAATTTGTTATATACGGACTGTAGGCCCCTATGCAGTATTCACTTTTAGTTAAACTTGGGCCCGAATCAAATTTGAAGTGGCTCTGCTTCTATATACGTGCATGTTCAGACTATATATGTTTGACAGAAAAGGTTTAGGCCTATTAGAAGCTAATTGCAAGACAAATCATATTTAATGTGGCAGTTTCACAAACGCACACTTTTATTGATATTGAATGAATCGTTTTTCCATATAATTACAGTTTGCTCAACATCAAGTTCTTTGAAATTGAATTTGAATGTAAAAATATGTAAAATAAGAATTCAAATTCATTTTATTTGCTTATTAATCACAGGAATGCTTTGTTCAAAATACTTTATTCGTGTATTAAATCTCAATTGGTGCTAGGTAGCAACTGCGAGACAGATTTCAGCCTGTTGGGTCGCATCAGCCGTGAACAGGTTCGAACCATCAGCGACGTTGGAGCAATGGAAAATGAAAGCGCACCCACTAACCACAAGTCCACTAGACCATCTGTGTGAAGTAGCCAGCAAGGGACTGCTTAATTGCAGGCACATGTAAGGCAGATTGCATCTGCAATCACGTAATATTTAGCTCATGCGATATTAAGACGAATCACACAGATGCAATTCTGATGCATACATGTATTTCAACAAGTGACCGCTTTCAACAGATGATTCGGTGGTCTGTTGCTAGAGGATGCTTGTATGTCCAGCAGCTGCTTCAGCTCTTTACCTGCCTTGTGTTTTTTGACAGTTTTGCAAGACAGATGTCAGTGGGTGTGGAAGAAAGTAGATTTTTTTTATTAAATCAAAATGCGACATGGTTGAAAAAAATCGAATAATCCTGGAGGCGGAAGAATACGAACAAATACCCTAGCGGAATTTCTTGGTATGGTTTAGAATAGATGATCTAAAGTCTAAAGTGTGCATAAATACAATTGGTGTCTAGTCGGCCCAACTTTTAAGAAGAAGGGAGAAATAAATCAAAACTAAAAATCAATTTTTGTTTCTATAAACTAAAGACGAGAGCTCAGCATGAAGCACGATGAGATGCTAACCGAAATTACAAATGAAAATAACCACAAAAAGAAGAAGCATCAGAGGCAGATGAAAATTAGTGACTAAGACAGTGATTCATAACAAAATTTTCCAATGCATCCGCCATGGCATCCGCATCCAACAAATGATTGAGATTATTTGAGATTATTGAGATTATTGATATTTGCATCCTCATATTTTTTTCCAAAAGAGTGCTCTCATTTGTCATCAATGTCATCCCAGAATATGTATGATGATACCTTTTTCCTTATTGAAATTCTTATGCAATATGTTTTACATCTTTCTATACTTTACACTCACCCACTTTGTTTCCGATCGACTTCCACTCCATCCTATGAATTCCGATGCAATGCGCTTCCTGATTGCCATTTTTCATTTTCAGTCTCTAGGAATTCATTTCGTAGTAACCTGTTTCCCTTTGTGAGAGTAATAATTTGGCTTGAACTCCACACCTTTATTGGTAAACTTTTTATCTTTCTTTAAGACATCACCGAGAATATAGCTGTTGCTATCCTGCACCGCACTGCATGCCAACATGATGCTGGCAAATAACACCGAAAATTGCATTCTAAAATAAAAAAATCAATAATGGAAATTAGTTGATCATGTTTACTTTTGTCGCTCACAGGCACATGTATTAATCATAAATATATGAAATTAAACTGCTGTTAAAATTTTGAAATAGTTAAAGAAAAAGGCAGAATTGAAATTGATTGATTTTCAAGGATCTGATAAGTATATAAAATCGAATGATGTATTTGCAAATTCAAGAATATTTGGCCTGAATTGAAAGGTAAATTGATCATTCAATTAAATGTATTTATGCATTGTATAAAAGTTAGCGCACAATTTTACAAGCATTCTATCACTTTGTAAATGGGAAGATATCCTCATCATGATCATTTTATTGGACCAATTATATAGCCGTTGGCAAGGTGAATACAGAGTGTAGAAGTGTCCATAGTTATACAAATACGCATAGCGTTAGAACTATACAACAGATTCACGATGCAAATGTAGGAGTAAGATAACAAATTAAGCGAAAACAGTGATCATGAAATTTTCAGTACAGTTCAAGTAAGCAAACAGGAACACAAAAATTGGAGTAGTGGGAATGTAAATAGACACTTTACGTTTTTAGTGTGAGTAAAAATTATTTTATTAAATTATTATTTAGTGTGCGGTAAAATACGAAAGCATGTGGAAGATGATAGATGTAAGATACGGAGTAGGCTTACTGACAGTCAAACGTTAGGGAAATCAGTCAGGCGTCGGTCACAAAGAAGGGATTTCAGATGAGACATTAAGGACTTCGTAGATTAGAGAAAGAGGAGCACGACGAAAGTGTTGTGAAGGGGGATTGGAAGAGTTGACAATGACAGGGAGTACGTAAAGTTTCTGCCTGAGGTTATAGGGAGAATTGCGAAGTATGTACTGCTTCGAAATACTAAGTACTGTGTAACTAAGTACTTATGCACGAAGTACTACTGCTATATGTACAAGCACTACTATAATAGTGCCTCCCTATCGGAAACAGGCATGTCAGACAGGCCCCTACACATATTCAAGTAGTTGCCAAAATGGAATTATGTCCGTCTTTATCTCATGTTATTCGAGTCACGAAAGTCATGAATAGAAATTTCTGATTGGCACTTCTTTTCACATGCATTTATAGAGGAGGGGCGGGCAGCATCTGTCCAGATTCGGCCCGCGTCCCTTTTCTCTCCGGCCCGCAGGTTGTTTCAATTGACAGTGCATCTGCTCCGACATACGTGCGTTTAGTTTGTGTTTTAAATTCTCCGAAATTCTGATTCACTTCTTAGTTGACACATAAAACGTTCATCCACAGACTATTGCTAACTATTCGTTGCGAGTAAATCTAAAGCACCAGAGAAGCCGGCAGGTTTGATAAGGTTGAGCTGCAGCCAATGTTAGGCAGATAAATGGGCGTCACGGACGCGCACACATGAATAAAGCAAGAATGAGATGATCATATTAGGACATCACAAGTATGTGATGTGGCGTTTGCTTGCTCTCATTATAGTTACTGTCACTTCATCGTTGCTTCTATGAAGTAATTTCAACTTTCATGTTGATGTTTGAATTGTTGCGTTTTTAAGTGAATAATAAGAAATCATGGGAAATATTCGTATTTTTTATCATGGCCAAAAAATGCCGATGGAATGGAATTACATTGTGGTCCGCGCTATGATTCGCAGTGTAGAACTCTTTGCACAAAAGTGTACTGTACCTACGATACCGTATTCAAGGAATAACGAGCCACATGGGTTATTATCCTCATCTCAATGATAATCTGATTTGCATAGTTTTCTTAACTTGTAAACTTAGCCATCATGTCGTTGTAAGTCTACCTGAACATCTAGTGTGCACTTATAAATTTTTTTTTATGAAAGTTTATCAACTATGCACCATGAATTATATAGCTGGAATATTATCCTGCAGTGGACATAAGTCATCAAAATCATCAAGAAATAGAGCCGGGCATGAACCAAGTGGTTTCTATATTCAGAAAAAAATCATGCAAAATTATTGTCAATTTTTGAAAATCAATGACATGGCCGATCAATAAAGATGAAATCACAAAATCGCCTGCAGCGCTATGTGATTTTAGTAGTATTTTATACAAGGCAAAATATTATCAAAATAGCACTACCATCTTTAAGCCGAATCTTTATTCTCAAAATACATACGGGTTGCACTCAGCACCTTTATCAAGATCAGTAGAGTGACTTAATATTAAAAATCAATATCGAAAACTAAAATTGAGATTCAAATAGGTAACTTTAACTTCAAATATCAAGTCATTTTAGATTACACATGCACTTTATGTCAGAGACAGTGGATGCTTTATGTGCAGTGACGTTTCTTGTAATCGTGCGAAAGAGTGTCAAGCAGATGATTGAGGAATCACTCACAATCTGACTGAAGGTTTGATCAACTCTATATGGTTAGATGAATGTTACCTATTGAGGAACTATTCAACAGCTCTCATTGTTGCATTATCGTAACTCATTTACTCACATCTTTGATGAAGACCTGAATTCCCTGTGTTATCACCTCGTTTGCAGTGCGACTCTCGTTGCTTTTCCGAACACAACCTGCCAATAGCAGCGGATGTCAATGAGATTGAATTCTATTTTCATACTGGCGTGTATAATGTATAATTATAGAAGTCACAAGGCGTCACATTGTTTGCGAGTACTGTTGTGCAACAGACCATATTGTCTGCAACGAGTACATATCAATATATCAACGTTTCAATACTTCAGTTGTTTATCTAAATGCATCAAATTTTGAAATTCTGAAAATTGTCAAGCTGACGAGCAACGTCTCCAGCGAATTTTGGGAAAACTCGGAATCGAAAGTCTCAATACCTTCGTTTCTGCGAAATTCGACATGATGACACAATTAGAGCAGGGACTCGCAGTTAACTAACGTAGGAACTGTAATTCGCTGTAATTCAGTAGAACGACTCGAACTTCTAGTTTGATGCAGAGGATGCAAGTAGCAATAAAGTTTGAAATATATTTTATGTTTTGAAGCAAAAAGGATGTTGCGTGTGTGAAATAAGTAAATTTTTCAAATAATTGTTTAGAAATCATATTATTAAATCAAAAGAACTAATTACATGCATGGAAGTTCTAAAACCGCCATTTCTGAAGTTCGTTAAATAATTATTCTACTTAGATAACTTCTTCGGTTCTATTAAGTTTTCTTTGAATTTTGATTTTGAATTGTTTTTAAAATTTATGCATGTCTTAATCTTGATTTAGCAATATAAAAGATGTTGTCTCTTGTTTCTAATGTAAATATATTTGATTCGTGAATAGACAAGAAGAAAATACAACGATAAAGAGGAAACATAGCATACAAAGGACGAGACGGTAGAAGAAAACTTTTCAAGTAATTCACTTCGGATAGTTCTTTGGATGCGGTGAAGCAGGAAGTCACACTGATCGCGTTTCCTCTTTGGATGGCGAGACTAAGTCTTTGCTTCAAGAAGGCAGTGGATCGAGGGTCGCCGTTCGTCTCTTGAATCCTCCTCCCAATTATTCCGATCAGTGCCCTTGCATCCATTCCCCATGCTCCAAATGTTTCGATTGCCACAGGACAGAATATATTGGAGTGACTCAAGCAGAGATTAGTATCTTCCTTCTATTTCTTCCGTTTCAGTCGTACGTGTGCCACGCTTCCTCGATGCCTTGACATGAGAGCTGAATGTTGCTGTCAGCGAGCGTGTCAACACACGTAAAATCCCATACCAATGGGCGACCGTGGCTCCATGGGATCAGTGTAGCCCCATCTGGGCGCTTGCCTTCCTCCCGGCTCAGTCCCACAGGTTCGAGGACAGCGGGGATCCCGGCGGAGACCAATGCTCTTCTGATGATATCGTTCGCCTCGTGGTGTCGTGCCAAGCGTCCTGCATTAAACCGACAACTTAAGCCATGAGTCCCGTACTTGTCCACCTTAGCTCCACATTTGCACACATGTGGAACACAAACTGGTGCTCCAAGCCGAAGAGCCACCGCGATTCGCAACTGTTCGTTTTGGAGCTTTAGGCCAAGTGACTGAATAGGGACCGCCATTAACCAAGCCCCAGAGTCAGATGATGAGACTGCCAACAATCGGCTTCTTGATTTCGCAGGTAGGTCGCCGTTAAGCAGGTTCTCAACCTCCAGCTTCACGATTGGAGAGTCCCAGCACTTCTGTCTTTTCCGATTATCATCGGACGGCTGCAAGGCGTTTGGACACTTCCTTTCCCATTGCTCTATGGCCTCCTGGAGATTCGTATCAACTGCATCGTTGAGTGGGCCTAAGATGGCAGATTTGGACTCGGCGACGCTGTATGACGAAAGAGGTAGGATGGTAGAGAACAGAGCTGTGGCTCGCGTAGACCAAGGCCACCATCGGCCAACAAGGAAGAAAGGCTTGTTGATGTGAAGCAGGTGAAAGAGAAACAATACAAAAATTTCCTCCAAAGAGAGTCTTGTAAGTCATCGATCTTGTATCACAAATTTGCGGCGAAACGGTTAAAAAGGAAAAGGTGCAACAGTACAAATACTTTTGGTTATGCTAAAACAATTTCGCTGAAGGATAAAAACTTTCATGTGTGCCTTATCACAGTTACGATGTATCAAGTTGCTCAAACAATGCAATTGTCATTGGAAAACTTCTTCTGCAGCCTCCCGGAATAAAAAGATGAGATCTAGATAGTGACAACTGGGACTTGTCTAATTCGCCTTCACCTGTTCGAATAAAGCAGATGAGTTATTCTCAGGAACGGATATACAACTAACATTTAGAGAATTCAGCTTCAGGCCCCAATGCTGAATTTTGGCTATCTAAAATTTTCTTCAAACGTTTTTGACACGTCTGTCATGGAACCAGCAATGCATCCCTTCATCAAGTTATCAACAGTTAATGTCACTTTTCAACTGCTTTACCATATTGTGGAGCGGCCAAGGAGAAAAAGAAGGGACCACTGGTGTCACCTTGTTGAAACTCCTCAACAGAAGGACTTCAGATCTTCATAAAACAGGTTGATGGGTTCCATAGCTGCCAGGCAAAAGCAAATAAATTTGGGGACGGTTTCAGATTGATACAATTCAAAACAATCTTGCTGCGAAAAACAGTGTTGATAACGCAGTTTTTAAAATCGGGTTTTCAACATACAAAGTTTTCGGTTGTTTTAGAAAGTCTTGAATTTCCAAAATATTGGCGAACCGAGTGGACAATGTATCAGCTCCGTTAGAGCACCAACGCCTTGTTGATGGGGAAGCGAATCCTTGCCAACAGCATGAATACCATTCTGGCTGCCAATTTGCTTGCTATTCTGCGATACACATTTCCGACGCAATGGGGCGGATGTCGTCATTTGTCTTCGACAAGGCAAAAAGTGACACCCCATACGATATGAAATTACCTCTGAGGCACATCGCACGCAGCATTAGATTGCAAAAGTAAGTCAGTGCAGTCAGGAGGCGATTCGCAGGTTCTAACAGATTAGCCAAGCATGTCCTTTAAATGCGAGGTTCTAGCAAGTCTGGGCCGCCAGGGGCCCGAACCGGGATATGAAAGTTAGAGAAATGGCTTTTCGGACTTGGATTTGGTGGTACATTGCAGAGACTAGCGGAATCATTCATTCTTTGGAGGCGATGTGGTAGGGTGTTTCAGGGTGGGATTTGTTGATGACTTTTCCTTAGCTTGTCCAGTGGACTCATGGTTGGCTGACAAGGATTCGTCAGATGCGATGGAATCGAATAGCTCCTTTGATGTCACCTCGCTGAATCTTCCGAATAGCAGCTTCCACAAGGTTCTTGTCAGGGTTCAATGTGGTTTCCTGCTTGTTGGTCTGATGCTAAGCTCACATCCACGCAAGGGATCACTGAGAAATGTCGGAATAAGTCTGTTAACATGCTGTTAGACAACGAGACTAGTGACTGCTTATATCCACATTTTGCGAAGGGCTACTCCAATAAAACGAACAAGATGGGAATCTATGATTAAGCCTCTCCAGTTGCTTCAACTGAATTGTTTCTCACCAGACTTTAATAGTGCGAATCAGAGTAGCAAGAGGGCTATAGGAAGCAGCGATGAACCCGGAGATCCTGTTGGGGGATGTGAACTAGTCGAACCACTGATACCCTGCGACGAAACCTGCTGTGTAATCGGAAGCCAGTAGTTGCTCTTTCCCAAGAACGCCGTCGATCTCCTGACTACGTGAGGATCAGAGCGATGTGCCGTCGAACCTTGGAACAGTCCGAAATTGCAATCCTGGTTTACGCTGGTTTCATGTTAGGAAAAAGTTGAACTTCCGATCGCTTATTAAAAAACAAAACTATGGGTCTTTGATCAGTGAAAATAGTGCACACATGAATACAAGACATTGAAGCACGTGCTATAATTTCCTTAAGCGCTGTATCGTTTGACGTGTATATTCGACCTTTACATTTGAATACAGCAACTGGATATCTTGGAAGCATGTAAAACATCTGCTCTACCTATGAATGACACTTCAAGACGCATATCAAACAGTTTATGTCATGCTCATAGTCATCACTTATACTGGGATCTCAATTAATTTATCAAAAACATGGCGCACTCTAAAATCGCTTTAAAAACACAACTAAAAACGCATTGAAAAACAATTCAAGTTTTCCTATCATGTTTGAAAACACAGTGTAAAATCCCATGTTTAGAAGCATGTATTTCAAATTGTCCTTGAAAACATGATTTTGATGACAGTGCAAAAATTGTACTATAATTGAAGAAAACTGAAGATAAAACTGAAGAAGTGTTTAGCTAATGAAGAGCATCATACTCATATTTTGCTACATACGTAATCCTGCAGCTCAAAGGATCAAGGAAATGTGAATTTAGCTACAAATGGTAGCAGTATGCCTATTCATACAGCAAGTGCAGTACATGCACTCTATTGGCCTATTTACATACAGTGCATATTACAGTTAGTATAAAACAAGACTTCTGAAAGCAAAGTTGAACTCCTGAATGCGAACTGTAGGTCCAATACACACCGCACTACGAAAAAATGAAGCATCATAGGCTAAATGTGCGTTCACACCCGCACGAAAATGATGAGATTGGGACGATACTTCATTTTCTCAGCTTAACGATTTGTCGTGGAGCTCCACTGTTCACATTGTAACCATTAATCGTGACGATTTTATCTTTATCTTGCACTTGTACTTGGATGCGCTTGACCAGATCAAGTGATCGTGGCGACCAGATCGCGAAAGGTCTGGCGGTCCTGGGCATGATCAAGTAGGTCGGGCAGCGGAGGAGCGTCTTGCACTTGGGAAATCCATGTAAGCCGCGGTCGGCCGGGTGGGAGACTCTAGCCATGCGGCAGAGGGGGGCGAGTCGAGGCATCTAAAGCTTTTTCTTGCAGAAATAGGCGGGTTGGTGTGAACAACGTGGCCCAGAAGGCGCAGTCGACGTTGGCGAATGATAGTGGAAATTTTAAATGGATTCCCAAACCTCAACGAGTAAACCTCCTCATTCGTGATGTGGTGGTTCCAGCGAGTACCGAGAATGTTGCGTCGGTAGAAGCAGTGAAAAGCGTCCAGACGCCGGGTTAGACCAGCAGGAAGACGGTCTCGCAGCCGTATAGCAGCACCGGTAGAACGCAAGTACTCCATATTCGATTTTATCGTTGTGAAAATCGGGCAAATGCAAACAGCAGCTGTGTTTAGCGATATATTGTGTTATGCAAAGCGATATATTATGTCAATTTATCGTTTTAGTTTTCGTTTTTTGCTATCGGCATAATAAGTGCGTCTTTATGCAGCGGATTGAGTTAACCAAAGGAATTAACGAGCAGCAAGCTATCGTATCTGCATTATTAAATAGGGAAAATAGTGTACTGGCTGTGATTTGATAGTTAACTGACGAAATTTAAATTATGATATTGATGTCATGTTATCCGTTATTTGATCCTTGTTGGTGAGAAACCAGGACATAATGAACTACAAGTCCATCCGAATTTTTCTAAATCCACTCAGCTTTCCGCTTTAATTTTCCGCTCTGTCGTTCTATTCAGCTCACAAGAAAAAGTGAGTTTAATCAGGTGTTTTTCGTCCTCTTTCAAAGAAAGCAACGCAGCTTGGACTTGCGGCCGTGGAACATATTGAGAATCTACAGAAGCCAATACTTAATAAGTCAATCACAGGGGGTCTATGCATGCCCACATAATTATCATTCTAAATTTTCTTTAAACCAACCGTTTTGCCTTTGTCCCACACATCGGGTGAAATCGCTGAAATTGCTTTTCACATTTATAGATTTGCTTCTATGTTAGATTAGACCGGTGATTGATAGGCAATACGTAAATACTTGCAGCCTATTGTCTACTTTCGCATTAACTTTTTATCGAAGCACGTGAGCATTCATTGATGAATTTATTATTTTATTTGACAGTCGACTACATGATCAGAAGCTGAAATAATAATTGGGAAATTTGCGTAAATTATCATGGAAATTCTAATTTTTAATCAAGCTTGTAGCCCATGCTGCGTTCTACTCATAGATATTAAACATGCTCCAAAGCTTTGTTTGAATGATGTTTCTTTGAAATATTATTATTCTTTAAAATGAAAATCGGAAGATAAATCAAAGTGACAAGGAATGACAGACGGAACTCTATCGGAGAAAAGGTGTCAGTTTAAAGCGCTACTGTCGAGTTAACTCACCTCAGCTTCTAAAGGACAGCTGCTGAATGCAGTATCAGAGATGCTTGCCTATCCTGGCCCAACGACGCGAGCTAAGTCTGGCTTAGTTTCTTCTTGTGCTCTATTGTCACCGTCACCATTTTACTGTTGATTATACTGGATGCAAGTTAACACGTGCTCAGCCGTTAAATGGTCAAAACTCACTTGCGAAAGGATATACCTCTGGTAAATGCAATCATGTTAAGGAAACTTCAGCAGCCAATGGACAAGACAGTGCGATCTCATTATGATTAGAAAACGTTGAATACAATTAATTCAATGTCACACTTTTATTACTTCCACTTTCTACATGAATTTTGCTTTAAAACACAGAACACAGACAACAGAAAATGTCAAAAGCAATCTATCCGAAAAACAAAAAGGAGATTGAGAGTGTAACTTTATTGGCTGAGTTGAGACCTTGAACAGCTGACCAGTCTGCATGGACCATAGATCTAGACCTTTGTTTTGATGCCCGATGTCTGCGAAGTGCATTTTCTAAGCAACAAATTCTAAAATTGTTGAACCCATGACTGAGCCATTAAGCAGTGTCATGTAGCGAGTTCTCAAATCGCCCGGTAAGCTCGAAACTGGTTTAGCGAGTCGAAGTCATGAACTTCTTTCTGAAGACCAAGTTCATTGAAGAGAAGGTATTTATCAAAGGAATCCAACATGGCATATCACAGACATCGGAAATCAACTAAGTATACTAGAACTAGACCGGACACGGCCTTTCTACTGCATTAAAATTCGTGGAAAGTTAATGCGTAGTTAGAAAGAGTCCTGAATTCATTTCTTGTCTTGATATTTCAAATTGATTGACTGCCAATTCGATAGATCGAAATTCTTGTAATTGCAAATTAACCGTGATTCTTCAAATAATTCATAAGATACTCGACTTTCTGGATCTTAACAAGAATGTTTATCTAAGGTTAATGTTGGTTATGTATGAGTTAAATCCGACAGCAGCAGTTGTTGTGTTGTCTACCTTGCACAAGTATACAGTTTCTTTTAGGCGCGACTTACTACAGCAACTGTTATTACACGGTCGATATAACGGTTTTTGCACGATCGATATCGCGGCCCACAATTCTAAAATCCAAGACCACCAATTTTCCCGGAACCACCCTGGATTTCCCGGAGCCATTAATGATATCAAATACTACGCAAGATAATCGTAGCCTTGTTTGTAATTACACATGCACAATTTGCGGAATTGGCACTTAGATAGTACATGAAAAAATAGAGAGCGAATTGACTTTATTAATGATGCCAATTAATGATAGAGAGATAGCTTTCATGTCAAGAGTCAAACTTGAATTCCAAAAAAGTTCCAATCGATTATACAAGTGCTTGATTGTACAGTATTCTTTCCATTGTGGCCCCAGTACGTCCATTTCTTGAATGGCATTGAGGCTGAGCGCTAGCCGCACCTACCCGCACCGATGAACCGAAAATCGTAGAATGCTACGCTGAATCACATATTAAAGTATAGCCGAAATATATTTTGCTTCGCGTACTAAGCTGTCCTGCGATAGTTAACTAAGACTTCAAAATCTTGAAAGTATTATCTTAGTTTACACCAACTGCTCATATTTGTAATTCTAGTATTGAATGAGAATTTTATGAAGTATTACGAAAATTCTGATAACAGCAAACAATTTGAATAGACTTACATAGGCCTCATTTAATTAAATTTTGCCAATACTTGCAGTTGCAAATGACCCTCATCATATATACGTAACTCGTGTGTCTCTATGACAGCTGTAATGGATTTCTATAAAACCAGATAAAAGCAGAAATATTAAAGATATGGAACATAATGATAAAAGTTACAATGACTAAATGGCTAAGTCAATGGCGGACGTAACGTCGGGTTTTAATAGGTCCTTTATAGATACATATACTCAGCACCCAAATTACAGTGGCGTGCGGTCCATGTATGCGATGCATGCGGCGAATGCGTATGCAAATTTGAGTAATCTGATTATTCATTATGTTCAACACGTTTATTTCATCAAGTATCAGTTAGATGGCCTTCCAATTGTCAGTAGGGCGTATGACGACATCACAAAATTCCATCTTCATAAATAACTGGGTGATGTGAATATTTAGTGAGGCATTCGCCGCACCAACCTCCCATTCATATATGCATGGATCTCTACAGCGGCGATGAAGCCAGGACGTCAGCGTACAGAGGCGGGAGCTTCGGTCGGCTTATCGCATGCTTGACAAATTAGGGAAGGAAAAACTCTCGCTGTAGTTGTGTGCATGCCACTCAGTGCACACAATGTATGAAAGCCACACGGTTTGTAATCTAGCGGTAATCATGTTTACTGGAGCAATTTCCGCAAACTTGTTTGGACGAGTTTAAAGACAAGTAGGCTTACGGTTATTTATTTGATTTTCCTTGTTGCGCAATGAGTTGACGTTCTTTACAAAGTAATGCATTTCGCCACGTACAATATCCATGAACTGAATGTTTATTCGAAAGACAAAAATTTGGGTGCAACGCTGCCTGAGGACAAAACAAATTCACGAAATTGGCACATGAATTTTCCCAGTACCACGGGCGTTCCCTGGGAACGATCATTTTCTGCACCTAAAGCGGATCAATCTTTCACTTGGACCAGTCAAGGTGAAGAGAGATTGTCAGCTCTCGCCGTTATCGCCATCGAGAAGGAGTTGTTGAATAAATTGCAGGACAACTCCTCCGTCTTCTACGCAGGGGATTTTTTAACATTATAACCGGGGGGGCAGTTGCCCCCCCCAGTGAGCGAATTTTTCCCCTCCAGTTTTTACGATTTTTAGGGCTCTTGGGGGCAACCCTTTTATTCTATCATTTTAATGCAATATTAAATAAGCATACCTAATATCTATGCCGTACTGTAATTCTGTGACAATTCAATTTGCTAAAAGTACAAAAGACTGAAATAGATAATTTTGTTCCTTCCGAAGTATCATGTAACTTAGTTTGAACCAGATTAACATCAAGGTTTTTATCACAATGTTGAAATAAATTGAGGTGTGAACTTCTAAACCAAGAAAATAGAGAATCCCCGAAGAGTTAGATTAACATTCATGGGGGAGCTGATGTCAAACTGATGTACGAGAGTGTGATATTCTGCTGACTTTGATTGTACTGAATTTACAGATCCGTTACCAAATTTAGACTTAAACGTGAAATGCCTGTACAGTACTGCCCAGAGAAGATTAATAACTGGCAGAGAAAGGTTCCACGGCCGTAAACCATTCCTGCGGCGCCATGTAACACCGGCCGCACTTGCAGTTTCACAACTCAGTCGGTCAACAAGCATCGTGAATAGAATTAATTTGAATTACTTATCTTACGCATATGTAAAAAGCATGATACTTGCAAAGATTTGGTGGATATGAGGTTATTGACTACGCTTCGTCAATTTTCACGGCTGCAACTTGTTTGCAGTAAATAAACAATTAAAATCATTCCTGTAAACAACAACCACCAGCTCCAAAACATGTTGACCAGTTTCGGCTGTTTGTCTCTTGTATATTCCTGATTGAAAAAATAAGGTCTCATACTCACAATGATTCAAGAAAGGAATACTTAGGAAAAATAAAAAACAATAAGTGATCTTATTCGACCGCCATAAAGGTGCGAAGGTAGGGGGATGGGAGGGATTCGTCCCTGGCAGTGATTGTTGTGATTTCCCTTACCAGTGATGGTTGTGTATCCGACCGGGGGATCCAAAGTTGTTCCTTTCAGTGAAACATTTTATGCATTTGGGCAAAAATCAAAAATGTAGTGTACCGCATAAATTTTTATAGAATTAAATTAAATTTCGTACATTCGTACATTAATAGCACAATCAGCGAATTGGAGTTTGATCCGCGGTGTGTTGTCGTTGAACTTCCTGAAAAGCGAGCGCGGGAGATGCTCTCAGCCAAAATTTTGATATTTACAAAGAGAGAAAGTTTTGTAAAAAAATTCTTTAGTAGAAAAATAGACGTGCTAGTTTTTGATTCCCTTACAGCCATTGAGGTTTGCACAGGCTGAAATTGATAGTAGGCTTGATTACAGGCTGAATTGATGGCTTGAAAACAGGCTGTATTGAAAATGATAGTAGAAGTGGTAACAACAACTGAACTGTCGCCATACATGTTGTTGTAGGTCTTACATGTATGTAGGCCTATGTACATGCACATACTGTAGGCCATAGATGTATAGGCCTAAAGATTCTATGTCAGCTTATTTGCAAAATCGGCATAAAAATGTTTTTCTGAAGAATGCCCCCCCCCCAGTGGGTTTAGCTTTAAAAAACCCTCTGCTTCTACGACAAAGTCATCAATGACTTTATCAAGAAGTCTCGAAGAATGGATCTAATCTGTAAATGATTTTATTTTCGATTTTATACAGAATATATCTGCAATGTATAATACTAGTTGTTTTGTGAATTCTACATGTAGATGAATGTGTTGGAAATTATAATAAGTATTAGCTGGTGATCAGCTGATCATGTACATGTACATATAACTTATAACATGCAGCATGTACATAGATTAGGCATAAAGGCTAGGCATACATGTTATCATGCACTATGGTAGACTAAATATATCGCATGCCCATCACTTGAGACCACCGCACGCCACTGCCAAATTATGAGTGAACAGTTCATGCGTGCATGCATGTATTTAGGAAACTTGAATATGAAAGAGATGGGGCCGAACTATTGGCCCCTTCTGGCATAATTTATATAGTAGAATGAGGCCCTGAATAGAAGTAACGATGCGTGGCAGTCCCGGACATCACATCCGGGACGAAATTTCAAATGATGAACTTTAGTCATAGTTCAGATATGATTCCACTTTGTGGTTGCTTTTGCATTCCATTAAGATTGAATAAAATTTTTTACCTAAACATTTATTATTAAAGCTATTTTATTAAGCTAATCTCAAGCTAGCTAGGTCTGTCAGTTTTTGCAACTTTCAAAATCTCTGTAGCACTGAGACTGGAGATTCGAACTCCTGATGCATGAAGACCGACATGACACTGATAGATATGTAACATGCTAAGTCAGGCAATTGATAAGTGACAACCTTATATAATTGTTGGAATAGAACGCCGAGCAGTGCTAAGTAAGATCTTGATGGATTTTATATTTTCTCGGTAGAATTCAGGTCTAAATGAAATATTTTCGATCAAATAGCATCGTGTTCCTGAAAAATGCACGTGTACACTAACTCTAGAACAAAGTAACTTCACAAAATGGTTAGGATATAGCTTAATGTCACACATTGTTGTTGAACCTGTGCTTTTCAGAAAGATGAGCTATGAAAATATATAGGCCTAAATGCGATTGCTTATCTACAAACTGATAATGCTGGTGTTTAAGAACTTGGGAACAATTTCCATAGAGCTTGACTAATAATGACTAAAAAGATGACATCTTTGTTTTGATGCTATTGCATGTATTACTATTACTATTTCACAACATAGTAGATCAGTTCCTTTTTTGAACAAACTTAATATTTATGAATAATATATGCCGTGGTTATGTCTATCCTGTACAATCTTATTGACAAGACCGTGTAAGACATGCTTTATTGTAGCAGTCATTAATGATCAAAATTAATCATTATTGGGCTTAATTATAGTCACTCTTGTTTTCATCTGATCAGTAAAATGTTGAATTCTCCCCAATTGATACCACCGTCATCCAAGTTATTTTCATGACGGAGATAATCAGGTGTCAAATGCTTTATATATTCTTTGTAAATACCCTGAAACAGCGGAAATCATTCAAGCAAAGTGAGCTATAACGACTTAAAAATAGGGTGAGACAAAAAGAATCCAATTCATTTTAAGCAAAACATCTAGACAATTAGCAAATAGGCAATAGCAAGTATATTAGACACAGCAGCAACTCAGTGTTAATTAAATCCCCAATATGTATGCTGCTTCGATTTTATTAATTGACCTCGAGTTAATACCATCCAGCACCAAATGTGAGATAAGCAAATTTTTGCCGCTTTGAAGAAATTACCACGGAATTCACTGATCATGATGGCAATACAGAAGGAATTACAGATCTTCCATGTCATGACAACTTTGGAGAGGCAAAGTTTGTTAAATTAGCAATTCGATGTGTTACTATTAATTGCTTTAATGGTCAACCTTATTAAAACGAGCATTTTCTTGAAGGAGTAGTTTGGTCAGATTTTCTAACTTGTCTCAATGCCTTCTTATTCGCATAATAGTCAATCCAGCGAACTTTGACGCATTTCTGATTCCTCAATTAGCCGCTATCATCAACTTCAGGAGACGAGATGACGTCACACGTGCCCGTAATCTGATACGCTACTGTTGGCATGCTAGGTGACGAATCAGCTAGGCGCAATAGGAGGAACGCACAGGGAGAAAACGAACTGTAGGAAATGCGATATCTAAATTCATTGTCAGGAAGTCTCTTGTTTATGTTCCTGAACACATACAAAATGTCTAAAACGGCACAATACTGCGCATATGTGCACAAGCAAAACGGACGATCCTAAGAAACATGCCTTCTACAACATTCCGAAAGGCAGAAAAAATGGATGTGCAGTAGCATTGACCGAGCTCATATTAAACCGACGAGACAGTGTTGCATATTCTGAACGTTTCAAATAAAATGATAAAATAAAAGATCTAAGATATACAAAGTGTGATGTTGAAGGAATATTGCAAAATCAGACAACCCTTACTCCATTTGAGTAAGGAAGTTATACAATGCTTGAAAATGGGACGCAAATTAGTTCTTTCGCTGGAAGACGTACATGTTCTACAAAAACTGAATGAAAGTGGGGTCAAATTTCAGATGCTGTTATCAACTAATTTTCGAGACGAACTTCAGATTTCTTCAGATGAAGTGGATATAGATTTCGATAGTTACCATGTGATGTATGACTCTTCAGAAACTGTAGAGAGTCAAGATGATCCAGTTCGTCTAACATTTGATGTTCCAGATAATTACTTTTTGTGTTGACTTGCAGCACCGGTATATTTCTCCTAGTCATCCGATATTTCTGATACAGCAAATATGCAGCGATCAATTATTTTTGTCGTATTTTACCTCTCGTAGGCGTCAGTGTGTTGAGTCGTGATCAGCCACATGTGCTTCATTTTGTCATCATCAGTAGCGTAGCCAAGGGGGGAAAGGGTGGAATGTCCCCCCCCCCTCGCTACTAGTCTTGTCATCGACAGAAAAGACAGAGAAAGTTGGAAATCATTGATTAAATTAAGTAGGCTTTGATTTTAGAAATACAGCTAACCGGCATTCAAAAAATTCTATGAGTATTTTGATAAACTCGTTAATCGAAACATCGATCACAATAAGCACACTGATACATTTATTATTCAATTGAATTGAATTGTTTGTTAACACTTTCAAAAGTCATCGGTTGGCAAAAGGAAAGTTAGATCCATAGAAATGGATCTAGGTCACGTCAGTGTTCACTAGAATGGAAATTCAGCTAAAACGCGTGTAACACAAGCGGAACCTATTAGGTGGGGCAGAACCTTCGATTTAAACAGCTTGAATCGGAAACTTCTAACTTGGAAGTCGCTGTAGATTAAACCCCATGGTAGTCGTAGGTCTCTAGTTTCTTCACAATCGGAAAGTTCAGCGTATTTAGAACAACTTGCGTCGATATACCATGTGTAGGCCTATCAGATTCACATAAGTTACAGTAATTGCTTCAAACGTATAGTTCACCATCTCTTCACAGAACAATGATGAACTGTGCGTCGAGAGGATTACTGGCTGTTATCGTTGTTATTGCTCTGCATGAGAGTATTTCCAAGAAAAATGAACGGGCTTTGCATAGTCTGCTGTCGAACCTTTCGCTTACCATTGATTACAATAGTTGAAATACGGGAGGGCTGTTCTAGAGTAGCAAGCGGCTGCCGCTGACAATCCAATTCTATGGTTAGATCACAATAACAACTTTATGAAAAATGGAGCCACCGAGCAAAAAACGGAAAATACAAAGTAATTTGACTCTATTTCTCCAAAAATCGTCAACGTCGTCAACGTCAGCTACGAAGCCAGCGGCTGTGCAATAGACGATGACAACAATGGCTGACGATCTTGCCCGCCTGTATTCCGCAAAATAAACCTTCAATCGACACCAAGGGCATACGTCATTGCAGTTGCACCTACAGTGCGGTCGACGGGAAATTAAATTACACTGAAAAAACTTAGATCTATCCGCGGCGTTCTTGATGTTGGACCAAGCTACAAGCTACCTTACAGTGTTCACGTTACCGCAAATTATTTCTTGAATTATCGTCATTTGTCTGGTCGCTACAATAATTCTCCTTTTCGCCGTCTTTGAAAGGTGTTCTATGTCTGTCCCTGTGTATACTCTTCGCTCAGGAGGATCAAAACGTTCGCCTTGGTTCTTGGTGAAAAAACTCTTCTCACTTTCAACAAATTAAACAGGCAAAGCACCTACTCGATACTCACTTGATAGGACAATATCACGAATCTTCGGTGGACGTAAATGAATGGCGCATCCAACGGAGGGACGGGGGGTGGAGTGGTTTGCTTCTAAATAAGCAAATGATGTTGTGAGATTCGACGGAACCACAATATTTTGTGCCTGTGTACAGGGAAATTGAGACTTGCGGACGATTGTACTTTGCTCTTCGTGGTCATCGTGAAGGTGGTCTCTCGCGGTTGTGTCGAGTCCGAAGTCAGATTACAACGGCGGGTAATGTACGAGCTTTGTTGCGAAAAGTCAGCGATGCTTAATTAAACCTTTAGCGGTTCATTTACGAAAACGTCCTAAAAGGCTTCTATATCTCTCCAGAAGTGCCAGAACAAAATGATTGAAACCATCAAAATGTTAATGACGAATTAATTATAAGCGTGAAATGAGATGCTGAATTCTTGTATTGGAGCGGATGAGGACAAACTGACCATTTCGACGAGTCGACAGCTGGTGTTACTGTGAGATTTGTGACTCCGGTAATGTCCGTTCGAGGGAATTATTTATGGATTCATCAAAGGTAGGAGTCATACAGCAGGAGATGAGCTGTCTTCTCATATTTTAAGACACATTGATCAGCTTGGATTGGATAGAAAAGAAAATGGTGGTCAGACCTTACGATGGTGCGTCGAATATGAATGGAAAGTATAAAGGCGTGCAAGCAAGGATACGCGAACAGTGCCACACTCAACATTTATTCACTGTTTTTCACACGCGGTCAATCTATGTCAGCAAAGTCGTGCGAATGCGGAGATTGGGATGCCCCTCACACCCAATTCAGGCTATCAATTTGTATTTCATGCAATTCCAGCTCAGAGTACATCAGCTTAGTGAAGCCGTTACAAAATTCATGTCCAGCCATCACCGACATCAGAAAGTTAAGCATATTGTGCTACGCGTTGGGTGCGAGGCCTGTACTCCATTATTGTGTTTTTTGAACTTTGATCTTTTGCTTGAAGTATTTAAGTAATGATGAAGTGTCTTGGTCAACAAATTGACTGATCCAGTTTTTTGGTAGCGGCACACCATCCTTCTTGCGATTTTCGGGCTGTGAACAAAGCAACTATCGGTTCTGCTACATCCGTTCAACAAGACTATTATCTCAGCATCAATGACGATTGAGGATCTAATTACAAACTTTGAGATGTGGAGGGTCTGATTCCGAAGATCACCATTTTTTATTTATATTTTCGAAGGCCAATCTCATTGTACAGGGAAGCTAGAAAACGGACGAAGATGCTTCTATTCCTAAAACCGAGGATTAGTCGGTCGTCAGCGACATCGACATAATGTCCAACCAAGAACAACTGCGGATTATTACAAATTGTGATTTGGCATCCAATACTTCGATTAAGAGTGATCTGCGAGCTACAAGGAACGAATTTGGTCGTCAAGCTACAGAAGCTAGAAAGCTTATGAGAATGTCATCCATTCTTACCCACGAAATGCTTATCCACGACTTCTCAAAGTCAAGGGGTGCATTGAGCAGTACCCTCTCATTCTTGGTGATGGAATTGGGACAGTCGAAATCGAAGTTTCAGAGATGCAAAGAAGTGCGTAGCGTTGGATGACTCGGCGAATTAGACAACACCCAGTTTGATCCCATTTGAATTTGTGTGACGAAGTCTTTGTATCCGATATCCACAAACTTCTAAAACTCTTGTCGCAACATTTCTAATTCAACATGGAAACGTTCATTCAGTTGCATGAAAAAAGACTAAAAACCTCCGTTCGACAATGAATATGATGACTCTCGTTTGAACGGATTGGCAATGTTGTCTATCACAGAGAGATAAAGTTGGACTACAATGAATGTATGAACGTGTACTCACGTACATACTCCACCAAGGTAGGAGGATTCAGGACGGTGCATTTCAGAAGAGGATTGCTTATTTATGTACTGAATATATTCCATGGTTGATAAATCCATTTTTTTTTCATTTGAGTAAGTAAAGTACATGTACCTTGTACACTATGCATTACACGTTCATACAGCTGATGACTCACAAAAAGTAGGCCTCTTATGAGTCTATGCTCTATTAGGCTACCTGTATTATACTGTTATACATGCATATAGGCAATGAGTAATTAATTCTAGATACTATGCATGTAGACGTGGTGTACCCCCCCCCCATCCAACAACTCCTGGCTACGCCATAGGTCATCATCGGATACATTCCATCTTACTTTAGGTCCATTGAGAGATCTGCTTGCTTGCATACTTCAAGGTTCCTCTATCAGCCAACCACAGCGAACCTCTTGTCTAGTGCACGCCGCTGTGCTTCTCAGAAAGCAGGAATTGGCAGCTGTGACGTCATCATGAATCTTTGACGAATTTTCAGGCAAACTAACGAGCAGATGAGTGTGACAGCGGTATGAAGTCGTCGCAGTGAAGATAAGACATAAGTTTATCTCGCTAAAAAGATCACTTCTCAAACCACTTTAAAGACGAAGCAATACAAAGCAGCGTGTTAACATACATTCTGATAAATTTCTCCTTCCCGTGCTAAGTGATTTGCAGTCTTCTAGAGCTAAGAAAAAAGTGGCGTGGTGATAGACATAGAAGAGTGATGTACCGCCTGAGCCGGTGAAATGGCCCCATCCTTATGAATTGACTTCATTAATCGCTCAATCCTGATCGAAGCCAAATTAGATCTAGAATAATTGACTAAGAGCACACTAGACACATTTCGTTTCTCCAAATTTCTCTGAAAATCACAAGCCTCACAGATAAATTCACGTGCATCTAAGAACACATGGAAATTTCAAAACAAATTGTATTAAAACAAAAGAACATAACAAGAGTGACTAGAGTGTAAATTACTGCCTTGACCGGCCGCGACTTTTACTGCATGACCGGTCTAGACACTAGTGATGATATCCTGTCTATCGGCCATGTTCAAAATATAATTGGAACTGAAATGAAAATTCAAGACAGTGATTGACTACAGATACGTTGCGCTTCTTGCACAGTGTGCTGCACACATATTGACGATAATTATCATTTCTGTATAAAAATATAATCACTTTAAACAGATAAGTTACAGAAAGGAACGTCTTCGTGCAGGATTTTGAAGCTATGACAGGCTCCATTAATTTGATAATTCTCAAGGTATTGCAACATTTATCAAGATGCGCGCTGATCGAGCAGCGAAAGTCATCACCAACATACGGCTATTATCCAATCCATTAATCTAGTTGCTATAACTAGCGGAAAGTCATATTTCTGTGGCTGCAACAGAAAGTACAAGTGAATTTTTGTTTATCTATTTGCAATCACATGTTTCTTTAAAAATTACTTTCAAAACAAAAACGCGGGCAACCTCATTTTCTTGTTACAATCATTCTATTGGTGATATCGACCTTGTCAGTTAGTTTTCTCCTTAGACTACTAGTTAGTAAATTCGATTTCATTTTGAATCAACGAAGCATTGGGCGAATGTGGTGCCCAATTTTTATATTCCGGCAGTCAAATCAGTTCAGGATCTTTTCAATGTTTTCTCTGTAACAGAAGTTATGAGACGGCTGCTGCCATTTTTCAGAGAATGCAATTGCCTTGTGATAGATTACAAGTCTGAAGATCATGCAGATGGCATTTGACCATCTCAGTGGCATTCAATTAACTTGTGATGATATGGAAAGCTCATTCCATATTATTAAGAATTTAATTAAACATGATAGAACTTTGGTCGTAAAGTGTTGTGAAATTGCTTATCAGTCATGAATGATGTGAAACATATAACTTACTAGAGATTCAGCACTTCAGTAGGACTCTCAAAATTTTATACAAGAATTATGCAATGTTTGATTGCCTGTGGTCAAACTATGGCTTGCTAGAGATACGGCCGTACACAAGTTGCCACAGACACACAAAAATAGGTCCAAATGTGTTGGATGAGTGAAGCTCTGTCCCTGACACATGATAGTGGGAATGTCTTTAAATCATTTTCAATAATAGTGAGTAAAGAGATTTTTTATCGGATCTCATGCTTTACTTTTTTCAATCGATTTCAATGACACAAGGAGTTTTTTAATTGGATGAAAACTAAATGACCTGTATCATTTCTTTCGTGAAAGTTGCAATTGTCAGAAATGATTTTGTCGCCCATGGCTTACTTGAAAATTGCAAATTATAGACCATGTAGATTCCAACTTCTCTGATAATTCTGACCTTAGGGATAGGGAGCTTCTGAGGAAGGAGGATTTTTGGATTAAAACACTATGTACAATCTTCCCACTTGGCTTGAACGATAGAATTCAAGGTTTTGGTTATGTCTCCAAAGGTTCCTTACATAAGCAGTACTTCTCTTCTCCGGTCCTTAGAAGACCTACAGGGCATGGGATTCACAGTAATAAGAGAAATGTCTTGACTAAATGCTTGGAGTCTCTCTACGATAAAATTAATAGCCTTTGTTTTTCCAACATGTTTTTACCGAATTTTATATCATTTTGAGAATCTCTTAGTTCGTACCACACTGAAACAACTTCTTGCTTTTACTCTTAGCAAGCCGGGTACCTGCTCGTGATTTAGTCGAATCCCTTCTGTTCGAGATTCTTAACAAGTCGAGATTCCGTTGATAAGGTCGACAGGAAGTCGTAAGTTATTATTATCCCTTTTGAGTGCAAAGAAGTAGATCTCTTAAAAGTTTCTTCCATTTTCGCTGATTCACATGGTTATACAGTTATGTTGCCTAATCAATTCGTTGTACAATTTCCACTACAGGTTTTCTTCAACATACATCACCCCTATTGATCGGAATCGCTCTTCAATTACAACCAGATCTTGGAAAGAATGCTTCTATTGAATGAAATCAGAGAAGTGGAATTTATTAGCAAGCCTTGTCTTTGTTCTGATTCTATCTTCTGCTAATCATTCCCGCTTCACACGTGGTTACTGGTGTGACTTGAATATTATATCGAAACCCTAAACTTAGGGATTTGATGGCTAAGGGCACCCATTTATAGAGAGCCTATTCACAAGTCTTGGGATTTTGTTAGAGTCAGTGTTAAAAATGCATTAGCTGCTTTTATTGAAAAGTCCTGCAGAAAATACGCCTTCTTTAAGAATTCATTGACTTCCAGGATTGGTCGGAAGCTGTCCTTAAGATAATTAAAAAATTCGCCATTTCCTTCCTAAGTTCTAGCTTTCCATCTTTGCTTTCGCACGAGATACTAAGATCTAAGGAGTGTAAAAACTTCCATCTCTAAACTTTCAGAAGATTACGTCATTACTCCGGCGGATAAGGCCGCCAACAATTTTGTCATTGTGTGTAGGTACTAGTATTACCTCATTGTCCTCTTGAACGAACTAGGCTTTGACCTTAGTAGTTTCAATGCTGTTGGTAATCAGACTTGCGCACCAGTAATTTCTTCCATTAATGATATAATTGCCGAACATTGCACCGCCCTCAAGGATTCCTTTGGCATAACGGTTAAAGATAAGTTTATGGTTTTGCCTAAACTTTTCTGAGATACCTTAAATATTGCACAAAAATCCGTATAAGAGTAGATTCACACTAGCTGGTGCCAGGAACAGCACTTCCAAAGATTTGGCCATACTTGTGAACAAAGGTTTGCAATTGGTCCGGGACAAGTTTAGTTGTTATTGCCTTTCCATCAAGCATAATTCAGGTGTGAACGCCTTCTGGGGAATTCATTGACAGGATATCGGGTTTGAATTGCCACTCCTTTACAAGATATATGATTTCTCAGCCACACTCTATACGAAAAGCCTTAATTTAGACCAGGTTATGGAGTCTTGAAAGACTTATGTGAGTTAATTTTTAGCAGTTCTAAGAAGCTTTACTCTTGCCATTGGCTATTAAATGTAACCTTTCTTCTCGAATAAAAAAATTACAGAGGGTATCACTGCCTGGTACCATAAACCCAATTCCTTAATGCAATTAGTTTCATCCTGGATAACCACTTTTGGTCACCTTTCGGGGACGACTTGGTCTTCAAGCAAATTCGAGGCATACCTATGGGTTGGGGAATTCCAGCTCGCTCTTAGCTGACCTGTTTTTCTGGCTTACAGGGAGTTTAAATTTTGTGAGACGGGCTACCTAGCGATGTATGAGATTTGTTTTTAGCCAAACTTCTCTCTCGTACCACTATCGTATGTCGATGACTCTTTGTTTCGTGTTTAATTTCAAAACATTTTGATAAGATCCTTCCTGTGAAATCCTAACCCTGTAGATCTCTTAGCTAGCAGAAGCGGTGAGACAAACAACACATTGTGTTAATTATTTTGGATGTAAAATATCAGGAATCCGAAGCGATGGGGGCCAAATACATCCACAGAGGTTTGCCATAAGGTTGATGAGTTTCAGCTTCCCAGTGGTGCTGTATACCTTCCCCGAGAGTAACATAGCCTCTTGAACACTGGCTCAAAACATCTTTGCTGCTCCAAACTCATCGGTTTCGCCAGGATTTCATCTGATGCTTCCGCTTTCACAATCAAGAGCTGTATGGGCATTTTTGAACATATCTTTATAGGACGGGGTTATAAGAATAAATTTGATATGGTTAAACATTCATGGCATTAATTTGTCCTTCTCACAAGAATAGGTTCCTCGTTTTTTAAGTTTGGTTGTTTTTCGCCCGCCAGAATGCCATCTTATCATTGGCATGTTGAGGCTATAATGGAAAACCTCTTCTAGTTTCAAGTGCGTCCTTTGTCCTAATATATAAAAAAAAATTTTATTTTCGGTCTAGGTTCTGCGTGTTGTTTCCTCAGAGCACTTGAGAGATGACCTCCCACAGTATCGTACATTTCGCATATGGTTGGCCTGCTGGCTCCGCCATGTGGTATAGTGGTTGGTGGTTAGGGGCCTGACAACCTTGCTTCATGCCAGCACCACATGAGTTCCTCCTGAAGCAAACATTAATTTTGGTTTTTAGGTTTCCTAATTTTCACCTTTCTGTTATTTTGTAGTTAGCTTCTCGTACAGGTCCATGACCGAACTCTTATTTCAAGTTACTTATTTGATAAAAATAAAATCGTTCTATGGAGTATTAATTTATTTCCCTTACCGTCCTCTCAGTTCGAGTTGACTTTGCCTTTATAACGTTATTTCAGTACCTGCTTCAGCATCTTTATACTAGAGTAGCGTTACTCTATAGTTTGTCAGTATTAATTTATATTCATTTCTCAGTTTTCGCTGACACCTTTTAATATTACCTAATTATTTACAGGATTCTCCACTAGGGTAATTGTTTAACTTTGGCATCTTCCGTTTCCTGGATCCTTCGAATTTTTTTGACCGTGTCGTGTCTTGATTCGATTTAAACATGGCTACACAAGCTGCCATATGCGGAAAAATAAAAGCCCAATGGTTGGATTATTGGAAGCACTGTCTCTGCACCATAGTAACGGAAATATTTTCTATGTCTTTTTTCTCAACAAGAAAGCTATTTCTGTAAAAAACTAGCGAGAGCTCATGTTCTTCTTTTCAAGCGCTTGCAATGGTGCAATTAGTTTTTTATTGGACGATAACTAACTGACCTGTGTCATTCCTCGATAGGGAGAGTTGCAAAAGTCAGTCGATTTTTCTTGAGGCTACGAATATTTTAGTCTCAGAGCGGATTTTTACATCTAAGAAAACGATTCTTGTGATAAAGTTAACTAGATCGCAGATCTATTGATGCACCGTATTTGGTTTGTAAATTGGACCAAGAATAGGGTAGGATGGGGTAATTTGGGTCTATTTTACATAAGCTGTTGTGGAACTGAGTATTTCACCAATCGATCTGAAATTTTAACTGATGCTAACCAATGCACCAACGTAACATTGCATCACATTAGTTCAAATGTGTGCCTCATAGTAAAGGAGTGAGATGGGTTCATCTTAGAGAAACATGTACTGTTGAAAATGTACTAGTTACGAACTTCTCTGTAGAGACGACAAATATAGTTCGACAAACTAACTAGATGTACTAAATCTTTAAGTATTTCCGTCAGATCATCATGCTAAAATTTGCTGACCCAACTCTAAATCAATAATGAGCCATAGCCACTCAATAATGAGCCATAGACCATGGGGTAATTTGGGTTTGCAGCCTGTTACGGTAGTTCATTATATTACATTAGATCTTTGATAAAATTTCAACTCATCCTTTTCAGACACATATTTTCACTTAAAACCCATCTGCTCGCCGTGACCATGTGCTTAGACGCCTAGAAAATGGGAAACTGAAGCGACAGAAACCAGCAACTCTGTTTAAACAAGACAGTCCAAAATTCGATTATCAACACTCTTGTACACCGCAATCGTTGATTGACAATGAAAGCTAAGGAATTCCCGATTGTAATACTGATGCTTGCGAAGTGGATGACAATTGCTCTGAATCAATTCTCTCTCCACAATCAATCAACGTAGGAGACTGGGTTTTTGTCCAATGCAGTATCATTAAGCCAAAGAAATACGTAGCCAACATCATATCCTTGCGTGATGGAGAATACGAGGTTTCATTCCTCCGACAATGTGCAGAGGGTGGCAATGCATATTCTTCGGTGACACGATTGTTAGGAAAGTCAATTCTTTTTCTTACCTTGGTATTATTTTTTCTGATGACCTGAAGTGGACTTTGCACTTTCAATACATTGTGAGGAAGGCTTCACAGCGCATTTTTATTATTCGCAATCTGCGTCGTGCTGGCTGTTCTGCAGCATTAATGATGAAATGTTACAAGGCTTTTATACGTTCCATCATGACGTATGCCTATGCATGCTTCTGCAATGCACCCCAGTACTTGTTGAATGACCTATTGCGTATTGAGCGTCGCGTATATCGCATTATTGGACTGTCCCATTCTGTGAACTCTTCGCTTATATCAATCTGCGAACTGTACCCTGTGAGAAATTATTTGACACTATAAGTTCAGATCCATCCCACCCCCTCAGAGATTTGTTTTTGATCCGCCCAGTGAGGGAGATGTCTTCACGCAGTTGCTCGGTCTTGTGTCCACCTCTCGCTAGAACAGTACGCTTCAGCAGATCTTTTATCAGATTTTGTAAATAAGCTTTCTTGTCCTTCCTTTTTATGTACCTCATTAACCATTGGCTTCTCATTCTGTGTATTAATGTATTTTGACATCGATGTTACTGTTACTGTTCTATTGTAAGTGTCCACCGAATCATTGTAGTGGAACAATAAACGATTACTTACTTACTTACTTACTTACTCTATCCGAAACTTCCTCGACACCGCCATTACAGATGCAAAGGATGTTCTGAAGTGTTGGATCAACCATCCGTTGATCGACGTGGCAGATACTTTTTTAGTGACTTGAAGAAAACATCATTTTAGTGCGCATCATTGACCTTATTTCACGTAGATACCTTATTTACTTGATCACGTAGTCAATAGCAGCAAGTTCCATTGATATTCAGTAAAATTCTTGTTTTCCTTTCATACCCTAATTCAAGTATTCCAGCATATAGGGTTGTGATTGACCAAGTTAGCGTGTGGCACCCCAACTAAATTACAAGCAAGTATATACTTGCTTATTCTAACTTTTTTTACCTATCCACACGATCGCCTAACAAAAGGAACTTCAACTCTTTTAGACAGAGGATACCGGTATGTGTCTAGGTAAGCCTTAATAGGTAGGGCCCATAGTCTAATCCAAATCGCTCGAGAAATTCGAATCCCCTAGGCGGATTCTACGAAAAAGTGGACAAAATAGCGATTTTTGAAATCTTGGATCGAACCATCAATCACTATCCAAACTTATCGCCAAATGTCCTAATCATCATATTCTATCACAATTATATGATATTTTGGGCATAAGGTTGAAATTGAAGGGTATTTTTGTTCAAAACATAAAAATGCATAAAAATTGGATTTTTTGTCCCCTTTTTGTTTTTAACAAAAAATCTTGTATCGAGTTATATTTTGATCGAGGACAATAAAAATTATGATTACGTGATACAAAGGAAGGAACGGTGTTGTTGCTGCGAAATTTTAAGTTACTTAGCCACGGCTATCAGAGCACTAGAACTGGGAATGCCTCATTCGTCACGTACGTCACAATTTCAGATACAAGTTTTTCCACGCAATGTATAACTTCAGCAACATAGCTGAAATTCAGAATCCTACTAAAAGTCATATATAGCCTCTACGATGCCATGGATAACTGTAAGGTAGACGGTCGAACATAGGGTGCGTCAGGTACGTCCGTACGTGACGCAAGAACGTTCGTACGTGACGACAATGTTCAATGTCATTCTCATAGCTACGTCAGACGCTTAGTCTCAGCACTGACCGTGTTATTTCAGGAAATGTCACATTAGGGTATTTATCAATTCGAACTCAAACTATGAACCGCACTATTGATGGAAATATTACTGAAGTGGGCCTACCTTATTTCTCGGAAATCTTGGAATCGACAGCCGTAACTCGAAGTAATTTTGTGTAGAACATTTCTTTTGATTTTAATTCGATGTAACCAACGGCGCCTAACCTTATGGATAAGTCATCGTCAGAAAGATCATAGCAATACTGGGCCAAAGGGATCAACAACATAACGTATAGAGAACGCGAAAGGAGACGACCTGCAGCAAATCGACCAAGAGAAATAGTAAGACAGAAAAGGAAAGCTAAAATATCTAGTAGAGCGAGAAGTCATCGACACAGGGATCGTAAGAAGAGCGAAAGAAGTACTTCTATGTCTTTACCGTCCACTCAAACATCTGCTTTCAGTAACAAAACTTCAGCAATGAAAGCAGTATGCAGAGCATGGAGATAGATGGAAAACAGATTACTCAGATCCCCAAAAAAGGAAAGAGATCATTTCAAAGACTACTGCGCTGCATAGTGATCCCTGAAACGAACTTCAAACTGTCCAGTAAGAGGCCTGAATGCACTGGGCCTACGCTTCTTACAAAAGATTTGTCACATGGATAACGAAAGGTGACATTATGCGAATTGTATCTGATTTATCATTGGATGGACAAGATACATTTTCACTACACCACCATCACAGTGCAATCTCTTAGAGAGATTTTTGATTTCAACGAGATGTTTCTTACTAAGCCTTATTTTGTATTTATTTTCTAGCATATCTGTTCAGTTTCATTGATTCATCTTTTCGAAATTATTAGGCCTATTCTACACGGGACGAAATCTTATACTACAAGCGTAACATGTTTTTTTAAGAAATAGTTCTTTTATTTTGCAGTTTCATTAAAAGATATAAATTTTTTAGCGTTCAGAGAAAAATTCACGTGCGATAGCGAGTACTAGTAATGATTAACATCATGAAAATATCAGAGCTTCACGTACGTCACGAGTTCATCACGCACGTCACATGCAGCATATTTCAAGATACAGGTGCCATTGAGTTGTCATAAGCAAAAGGAACCAATAGAAAGTTGTTTTTGCAGTCTCGATACAGGTACCTATTAATCGATCGAGTGACAGAAGTGTTTTTCCGAAGATCAAATTAAAATTGAAGTGGGGTATGTGAAACACCGTGTCCTTTTTACCGTCACGTACTAACAGAGGTCTAGATCGATGTCCACAGATGAGAAATAAACATATGAAATTTCTTCTACATCAGAAGTTGCAAGTGAAGTTGTGTCACCATGCATATAAATTTGCATGAAGAAATTCGTAGTTTAAATGGTTCAAAATGTGAAATATGTTTCTACAAAACACGTATGTCACGTGTAAAATCCCTCGGTACAAGTTTCATAACATATGCACCGGTAATCAGAAGTTTCCTCTGACGAACTTATTCATCAAAAAATGTGATCTCACTTTAAGCCCTCTTTGAATCAGGATAATGTGACATTTTCTATGCGCAGATAACAGAATAACACGAGGAGCATCTTATCCATCTTAGATGAGTGAATTATTACGGAACATAATGTCTGAATGCAACTTATGACAGAAAAATCAAAAATTGACCCAAATTACCTCATGCATGGGCTAAATTGGGTCTATTTTTTACCCTCCAAATCTAGATCTCTGAATAGAGTGGACGACGATATATTCGCTATCAATCAAAATATTTTTAAGTACACACCCAAGGTGCACATTTGAGAGAAAAACGGAATCTCAAGCATCTCTTCATGAAAAGTTATGAATCTCTAAACAAAATAACGATCGAATTTAGACCCAAATTATCCCATCCCACCCTAACAATTATTTCATTCCCCGGATGAGATAGTTCATGTTGATTTCTGGTATTCAGTTTTCTCACAATTATCATCACGCAGATCATGACGTTGGGAATGACTCGATCGACAACTGTGTGCGTATCTCAGAAGCATCATATCATAAAGATTGTCACTATTGAATTCATCAGTCATCACTCACTACGATAAAAATCATTTTATAGATTATTGTTACCTATCGTCCCCTTGTAATAAATGCTGATGAAAGTCATTGGTTTTATTCATAAACAACACGATAGGGCATGTATGTATCTTGTGTAAACTAGTAGGAAACTAGCTACTACACATGCAGCGTAATATGAGCGAAATCAGTGTGTCACTCAGCAAATTTAGCCCAATATGCCAAATTCACTGATGTCAACGTTGTTTTTTTTTCATTGACACTTGGGAGTCGAACACTTTCGAAGAGATGCTTCGATCGTTATGTCTGATTACCACGACACCTTTCTATTTGAACTATCCGAAAATACAGATTTCATTCTTTTTGGAATTCACAACACCCCAATTTAAAGTTTACAGTATAGAAAAGTACAAATATAATTTCATTTTTGTTTGTTGAAATTGACACAAATAATGGTCTATCCACATCGATTTTTAGGAAAGTACATATACATGTCTACCAATGAATTATAATGATACCTGTCCTATCCAATGGAAACGCACCCTTGTGAAGGGAATGTTGCATAGAACGCATAATGTATGATCAAGCTGGAAACTGTATGACATGGAGATTAAAAACATAAAAAATTTTACTAAGAAACTCATATCCCATTGACTTCATCAACTCGTTAATAGAGCAGTTCCTGGAAATAAAATATAGTACGGATAAAAAAGCAACGAAGAAAGATGATACTTCCGCTTGCAGGTAAAACATCCATAAAATTTCGACGCAAATTTCTTAAAATATTTAGGAAATTGGACCATGTTAAAATAATATTCAACACTTTCAAAACAGGACAGTACTTCAGTCTGAAAGATAAAACAAATGAGCTGATGCTATCATGCGTTGTGTATAATTTTGAATGTGGGTTGATCCTGATACCCAATACTTGGGACAAACGGGACGATTAAAACATTGCATCAGATCTACATCTCTGCAATCATCATAAAGTGCTTGGTTGTGAGGTTGATGATCAACAAAAATGCACAAATTTTTTCTTCCTTTGATCACCTGCGTTGACTATCAGTTTTCCTTCTACATGCAGCCTATATTTAGTTGCAAAAGGCTGTGAATCCGCGTGCTTCCTCTATTGGAGGAGCTATAATTAGGACACCCAGCTTTATTTGGAAATATCACCTGAGAACAAAGCATAATAACCAACCAAAAATTCCTGCTATTTAGACACTAAACAACCCTATTTTTCCTTGCTTTTTGCTATGGATTTAAGTTCGACCTTAGATCTCTTTTCAGCATCAGTCAATCCTGATCAATAAAGCCTAAACTCTAGTAAAAAAAATAGAAGCGTTGCTTCATCACGAAAACGTGATTCCATACGATCAGTGGTGACGAGTTATCGGTGATTCATTGAAGTGAATCCGTCTGTTTTTTTCTCAGTGAAAAGAGTATAGCTTTGAATGATGAACTGCATCAGCTGGAAGAAAGTATTCCATGCAATGCAAATGTAGACTGTGGAATGAACATTGCGCACACTGTCGCGATGAACAGGATGACATAGACGATTCCATCGTGTAAGCGTAAGTGATGAAGAGGAAGAGTACCTGCCGGGCGATCCAGAACCGATGGTCGGGGAAAATAAAGTTCACCGGTGCGTTTACTGCGCCTGTAGGTTTGGGCACTGTAGAAAGGTATTGAAGCCTGTGTACATACGCAGTACTGAGTATTGCGTTAGTATTCTTTTGCGCTTTGCCTTAGTATTACGAATTTAATTTTTTAAATCAAAAGGTTCACAGACGAAGGGAAATCAATTAAAAGCAGTGGAAGCAATTATGCAACGATAGATTATACCGCAAGCGACAAATAATGGCCCTAGGGAAGGATATTCAAAACATTGAGGTGTTGTAGAATTGCAGTGATTGTGGTTTACATGAGAGCTTTGAATTGTCTGAAGCAGATTACTTGGGTCTCGAATCCAACAATTTTATTGTTCGCTGTTGGGTCTGAGGCATTACCCAATCAGACCCAAGTTTCATATCTTCTTGACGATTGCAAAACAAATATTTGTCATCCAAGCGTCAAGCACCCGATCCGAGCGCTTAATTCAGCAAGGTCGTTAAGCAACAAAGGACAAGGGGCAGAATCTCCCCCACTTGTCTCGGAATCTTCAGTAATGATTGCGGATCGATATAGCTAACTAGATTACTATTAGAACAAATAGAAATTACTAAAATAGAACTAGTTTTTCAGAAATTTACTTAAAAAGAAGAGTTAAAATAATACTACAACTGATGAAAAGCATGACTCTCATTTTGTTGCAAGTTTACTTGTGGATGTAGACTGAAGCTACATCATGGTCTGTAGATATTCTGAAACGTTGGAATATACCATCATTGTACAGTCCCGCAGATATTACAATTAATCAAGCTTACATATATTGTGCTAATGTAATGATTGGACAAATTCACAATGCCTGCGTTTGAAAATTAGTCATGAGGTTGCGCATACAAATATCACAAAACTGCATTATATAATAATCAAATAGTAGGTCTGCTAGTACATGATACTCGCATGCCAGTGAAATAATGTTATATGCTAGTCATTATCAAATTACTCGAATTGCATATAATAGTTTGCGTATAGCTCTATCCTTCAAGCCTTAATTTCAACTTTGGTCTGTGTCCAAGATTTGGACCCAACAGTCATATCTGGTTTCAAGACGAATGTTACGAAAATCATGTCAGGAAACTTATGCTGTTGTATGACTCATGAGCTGTTCAAACACAGCTTTGATGATTGTATGATTGCTATCGGCGTTGAGAGAAATTCTTCATCACTTGATGTGAGAAATGTGTTATTTTATGATGTGAGAAATTGATCATCGGAGCGGGCCATCCCTGAAATCCCTTTTCTTGAAAGTATTCGAATAATTGTTATTGTTTTCCGTGAATCGTTGTTTGTCATTGTCAGCGTATGAGCTCATTATAAAAAATATTTATAGCCTTTAGACAAATCGACTAATTTTTACAACTTTCCAATCGCGGAATGACAGTTGTTACGACCTCCCCAAGGTACGAACAGAAAAAAGGCCAAATCCCTGTGAGTGAATGTATTTAATATGTGCAAGGCAGGTGGTGGCCCTTAAGAGAGCCGATTTGGCGTTCACAGAGAATGTGAGTGTACGTACAGTCGTCAACTTGGCAATGACTGCAGTCGTGAGCCGAAGGGTCGCAGCAGCGTCGTTGATTCCCAACAAGAGAACGTGCGTACTGTAGGCGGGAGAGAGTGAGAGAGTTTGGTCCGTCAGCAGGGAGTTTTGATGTCTCTCCAAATGTGTGGGATCGATCATCCACCTGGAGCGTATGATTGGCGCCCAGCCACTCGCCGACTCCCTGTCACCGGGCATCGCTTCGCCCTCCCGTCAGCGAAGGGAAGGAGAGTCTGCGCTGATCAATGGCTCATGCAAGCGATTCCATTGGTCATCGCTGCCTTGAAAGTTAATGTACGCTAAGTATCACTTCTGCCGAGTCTTGATGAGGAAAGAGAGAGAAGTCTGCATTTTCGTCACGCAGTTCAGTTAGTTTTCGTCAAATTAAAAACCAATTGCACCATTGAAAAGCGCTTGAGAAGTAGAACATGAGATCTCGCTGGTTTTTTCACAGAAATAACTTTCTCGTTGAGAAAAAAAGACATAATTTTTTTCCGTTTTTATGATGCTTATACAATGCTTCATTCAACACAATTGGCTGTCCAATTTCCGTGCCTGCGGCAGCTTGTGCAACCGCATCTCTAGTGTAGCACAGTGCTTGCAGTCCGCCCCGAAATCGGGCGAGGCAAGAAAAAATGGACTCGGCCCGAAAAATATTAAACAGTTGTGTTCTGACAGTTCTTATTTCCATGTAAACCTTCTTACGATGTTGCCTAACAAAAAATCACAAAGATGACTTTTCACATAATAATAATTCTTTATTTTTCGTAGAAGCAAGTTATTTGCTCGTCAAAGAATTTGCACAGATCTACTTAGTTATTTGTAGTGCCGGCACTAATTAATGTTCCTGTCTATTGAATTTTGTTTTCATTACACCACTTATACAATGTGTTCCAGCATGCCTGCAAGTCCTCCCATTTGGGAGAGAAGATTGAACTTGTCCGGAATATTTATTGTCAACTTTAATATTTTATGACGCAATGAGAGCAATTTCTGGTAGCAATTGCTAGAAATGCTGCCCATGATAAAGCGTCTAGCCAAAAAACTTTCAAAATATTATTGAAAGTGCCGATGTTGGAACTTCAGTAGTCGACATCCGTGTGCACTAAGAAAAATACAAACCTCGCAGCAGACACAAATGTCTTGGATATATGGGAATCAGTACGCCAACACCAAAGTAGCCCTTTGCTTTTGAAGATTGTGATGGCCGTGCTGGTGCCTCCGCATGTCCATGCCGAGATTGAGCATGCATTTTCAAACCTAAGTGATAAAATCACAAAAAAGAGAAAGTTACTGAACCGAAGAACAGTTGAAGCTTTGATAGTTGCTCAGTCTTGTTTGCGAGTGAAGAATTGGAATGTCGCGACTTTACTGCCGACGAAGCATTTGAGGGATTTATGTCTTCAAGCACATGCTAGCTAAAAAAAAAAAGTTACAAGAAGAAAGGAGTGGTATTGAAGCAGAACAAAGGAAGGAATTATTTGAACAATTGGCAACAGAGAAAAAGATCAATCAGGAATTCATGTCATCGGAGGAGAATCTGAAACAAACAGAAAAGGATATTGAAGCGAAGGAAAAGGATCATGGTGCACGTATAAAACTAATGAGAGAGTTGCAGCAGAAGGTACAGCAAGATGAAGAGGAGATGAATAATTTCAAGAAGCAGCAAGAAAGGGTATCAATGAAGGCTGCAGAATCCGTGCTCGAAGGAAAAGCGCTTGAATTTTTGTTCTGCAAGGTATCATTCGAGAAAAACGTCAGAAAAAGTGTCTCCTATACCACTGTGATCCGATGATGAAATCGTTCTCAATCAAGGTAGAATTTATAATCCAAGCAGCTGATACTTTTTATATCATGAAAATATTGAAATAATTACTTTGTCTCTTTCTTCCTCACTTACATGCATCTTACTCGTAAAATGATAGCTTATATACTTCAATGAATGACTAGCACAATCACACATCTACGAAAGTACATAGACCTGTGTACGCGTTTATTAAATCATATCTAAAGCCGTGGCTGGAAAAACTCTTAGCGGCCCGAAAATTCTGAGTTGACGTACTACGTACACTGGTACAGCAAGCCATGTTCAAACATACAAAATCTGTTCTATCACGCCATCATGCACAAGACAGGTTGGCAGCATGTTTAAATTACGTGCGTGCCCGAATATGCGCGAATTTATACATAATTTTTAAATAGTATGAAGTTGTTATTTGTCATGGTTGTGTAGAAATGTCCTATCGCATTTGGCCATGTAGATGTAGAACTGTATGACATCATCGCAATTGGCGTTTACAACAAATTTGTTTTCTATTCTGGCAAGTCTCAGAAATGTAGAGCAGCATGAAAACGTTTTCCTACGTTGAAAATGGGAAAATCAACGGAAAATCTTTTGCGTAATTTTGATTCCTATGCGGCATCTGCGTACTGGTTTATGCTGCCCTGTTCCAAAATATGCATGTGGAGCTTTCATTATACATGGATTTGTCTGCTGTAGCCAGCCGTGGCATCCTCCACCTTGTCTGATCCCTAACTTTTCTCAAAAACTCTTTCGTAGTTTTGCCACATACATCGGCGGAACCCACCAACAGATGCAGAGATACCGTTAGCATCTCAAAGGATCTTAACTTTCAGAAGGCGACCTATCAGCGGTGGCGATAGGTCGTTAAGGCTGGGTCCACAAGAAATGCAGCACCGATCATTTTTCGATGTCATGACCCTAATTATCATAATTTGAAAAAAACTATCCCTTAAAAGGTTTTCGTGGATGAGGTTCCTAATGAAGGAATCTTTCATAAATAACTTCGTCGTCTTGCACAGCCATTTTAGAACTCTTTCGTTTATTAATAATTATAATTTAGAGGCTACCGAGAGAACTTAAGACCATCAGAATTTATAGAAAGCGATTTACAACAACCGGTCAGCCATTCTCACTGATCCAGCACGTCTCAAAAAACCTGAAAAGATCGTGCATTTTGCTGCATGACCGCAGAAGCCGTAAATTCATTTAACATTGTTGTTTTCAATGTTATATTTCATGTAACATGTATGATACTGACGTGTAAATATTTTTCTCATAATAAACAGCATTTACGAAAATGACACCTTGTTCGTAGCTCATCTAGACATGAATTAATTGAGCAATTGACGTGTGTGTTGCTCTCTCTCTCTCTCACTCTCTCTCTCTCTTGTGGAAAACAACGTGGTAGTCTCTATCGTGCCAGCAGCTATCTTCAACCACAGACCGTCTGCTATCTTTAGAAGTCTTAACCAGATTGCTTCTGGAGATCCTACATGCTATCATGTCAGACCTGCCAACTGTCCCGATTTCGTCGGGACTGTCCCGATTTTATTGCCATTTTCATCAGTCCCGATTTTCTGACAAATGTCCCGATATTTTTAATTTCTTATGTTGTAAGATTTTTACTAGTTAGTTTTTAAATGAGTCTAGCAAAATAATTCAAAAATTTGCGCTGCGCGCATTCCATATTCACATGTGTGCTATAATGTATGTGTGTTGTCGTGCTCATAAGATGCCCTCGCTTTTCACAGTCACATATATTTTGTGATTCTATTGTCTCAAATAGTGCGTCGTTTTTTAATGTATTTATGTTCAATAACATTCAAATTAATGTAGATTTTTTTAATATACAGGGTGGGCCGTAAGTCGCGCACCAAGAAATTGCGTGGAGTATAATGTGAAACAATGTAAAATTAATGCGGTAGAATATCTTTTCCTTTCTTTTGATTTATAATAAATGTTCTTTCTAATATACCATTGTTTATCTGTCAAATTCAATTATAATCAGTTTTTTTAGTTATGATTTGCATTTAAAAATTTTTTCCTGTAATTTTCATGTATACCCTTAACAATAAACGAGCGATTTGAGTTAGTGTTTATATCTGGTGTTGATGGCGCTACTAATCGATCTGTTGCTGAGAAATTTAATCGAATTTATCCTGATCGTGAGCCCATCTCATGCAACAGTAGGCCGGTTGATATTGAAATTTCGTCAAACTGGTAGTGTCCTAGACAAACCACGAAGTGGTCCTCCTAGAGTGTCTGATGAAATCAGATTACGCGTCATTGATAAGGTTGAAAACAGTCCAAAGAAGTTGAGACGATCTTCAATTGAGCTTGGTGTCCCAAGAACCACCATCAAAGGCGAAAGTTTTCATCCCTATAAACTGCAACAGTTGAACAAACTATGCGACGATGACTCGGACCGACGACTTCAGACAGTTAATTGGTTTAAAGATCAGTTGATTCAGAATCCAAATTTTGTTGACCATGATGTTTTATTTAGTGACGAAGCTAACTTTTTTGTTACCGGTGAAGTTAATAAACAAAACTGTCGCTATTATTCGCATGACAACCCGCATTGGATGGAACCTACTAAATAGCATTCATGTCCAAAAGTGGTAGTGTGGTACGGACTTTGGAGAAGTCATGTTTTAGGTTCATTTTTTTTCAACGAGACGGTAACCGGCGAGGTGTATTTGAAAATGCTACAAAATGATCTCATGCCACAGCTGGAACGCATCGGTGAAGGAAAACCACTTTGGTTTCTGCACGATGGAGCCCCGCCTCATTATGCGACAATTGTGCGAAATTGGCTAAAAGGAAATTATGAAAATTGGATTGGGCGAAGAGGCTCCATAGAATGGGCACCAAGGTCCCCTGACTTAACTCCTATGGATTTTTATTTTTGGGGCCACCTCAAACAAATAGTTTACAAGAATTTCAGATGCCGACCATCTTCGCCAGCAGATAATTCGTGGGTGGAATCACATAGATGGAAACAGCAAGTTTATGGGAATTTTGAACATCGACTGGAGTTATGCATCAACGCAAGTGGCGATCATTTTGAGCATTTGTAATTGTATCAACGTGTATAACGTGTCATCAGTTCCTTGGATAAGCCTGTTTTAAATAAGATAACGTTTATATAATCAAAATTGTCTTTAATGTTTTGGTGCGCGACTTACGGCCCACCCTGTGTATGGATTAGTTTGCATACCTGATGATAGTGACCATGTCCCGATTTTGCAAATGTGAATGTTGGCAGGTCTGTCATGTGAGCTTGGAACGCGCACACACCGTGAGTCGCTCGAAATGCTTCTGTTTGCACGACACAACTTTGGAATCAGCTTCCCCAGACTACTTTCCCTGACCAATCTTGATACTTTCAAGAGGCGTGCGAACAGGTTTCCGATGGGGACAGGTTTCGTGCGGTTTCTGGGAAAGTCAAGGAATTTGAGAAATTCCCTGGAAAATCTTGGAATTCGAAGAATTTTCATTATTGAACTCATAAAGGAACATGTTTGGAATTTTGATGAAAGATATTTACATTTCTTGATATTTAATGCCTTGTGCATCATTGCGTGACTACTTATTGTACTTGAACTGATGCCATGTGCTGATTGGTACTGAAGGCTAGAAAATCAACCATGAGTCTAAGAGACCAGTAGAAATTTTTGATTTGTATTTCAAAATATGTATGCGGTTGAAATATGCATGTACTTTGTATATGATGCGTTTGTTTTAATATTATCTTGTTTTTGTGTAAATCATAAATGCTAAAGTTGACCACCAGTGTATCTACGTATATGTTATTAAGGCTGAGTCTGTCCGATTGTGACGTTATTGTAATTTCAGATGAATGTTAAAATGTCATCAGAAATAATTTTTGATAACTTCATGAAGATTTTTGTTATCAGACATTATTTTTTCGAAGACGACTAACTCTTACCTTTAGCAGAATAGGGGTCAACGGGATTGTCCAACAGATCTTTAATCCTTTTACTTATTTTTGTAGCCTGTAAATCATATCGAAGGAACAATCAATACGGCTAGACTAGGAACTTCCAACTCTATTTGAAGTACACTGAAAAATAAGTCCTATTAAGTGGGTAGTGTAGTTAGACAATTCGCTTTAGTTGATTTTTTTTCAAAATATTCCATCAACCCTGTTGTACTTCAGTAAATGATACTTTGTGCATTAGGAGAGAGGTGCAATTTTACTTTTCTAATTCTTCGACTCAACCTTCAGATGGATTCTGATGTAAAATAACCATTTTGACTTTTGATGGTGCCATCGCTGGGTGGCCAATGAAGTCAATCGCATGCTTGAAGTGAATCACTCAATTGTAAAAATAAGTTAAGAAATCCGCTGCGGACACCGTCATGTGGTGCGGGTCAAATGAAGGCTTTTTGTCACTTCTGAATACAGTAGAATTCGTATATATCGGCTTCGGCTATATCGGCGGTTTCTTTTTGTCCCGGCAGAATTTCCTATCTTTTCCATATAATCGAGTTCGCTTATATCAGCTTCGGCTATATCGGCGATTCGCCTATATCGGCGCATTTTCGCTGTCCCTGACAGAAAATTTCGTTTGTAACGGCGGATTTCCTGGAAATCCTCAAGCGATGTGTTTTGCCTAGAAGAGTCACTAGAATGACAGTATATGTGGACGCGGATGGCTGTAGATTCAGTTAGGACTATCCGATTCTAACTATTCCAGTGGCATGTGAAAATTTGGATCTTCTACAATTCATCTCGATCATGTTTGGGGGTTTGATCAAAATTGTAGAATCTAGCAGCCGAGGAAAGATAAGTAGGCTTGCCACTGTATCTCACTGATAATTCTCACATAATTAGTCTTTCATTCGACGTGATGATTGCATTGTTAACGCCTTCAACTACAATGCTATTGGCAGACCTGACTTAGTGACTGTTGCGTCATCAAAGGAGCACAAGCTACCGTCGAAAACATTGTTGAGTTCGATGCATGTCCTCTCTCTAGACAGAAAGCGGCTCGCCACCCCATCCATCTCTATGGTTTCGCCTGCACGTGACTCTTAGCAGCGTCTTGATTTATGCATACTCTTTTTTGTTTTGTGCTTCATATAGTAGGTAAGCATGTAGGCATGAAGAAGCTTCAATCTTCTTGATTCAAAAAGCATACTCAGTTTTTGACAAACATAGTGATATCCGGTTTGCGATACTTACGTTGCAAGCATCAGTTCAGAAAGGCACAATTTTTAGATATCTATTGATTACACAGACACAATTACATGTACATGTACTGTACATGTTGGACAATAAGTCAATATGTCATGTATTTAAGTATAGCAACGCAATAATTCATGAGTCAATACACGTATATACATTGTATGATGCATGGCATGATCTCAGAGCTCGTGTAGATTTCATAAAACTTCAAAATTCAGGGAGTTCGCATATATCGGCGGTTCGCGTATATCGGCGGTTTTCGGCTGTCCCTTGAGGCGCCGATATATGCGAATTCTACTGTATCATGATTTGCCGTCATATAAGCAGTGTATAGACTGCTATGTAGCCTATAGCGATTTTTCTAATTTTATTTCAGGTAAGTTATTTATGCCAGGAAAAGCAAAGTATTCTAAGAAGTGGATGGAAAAGGAAACATTTCTTAAGTACAGTCTATGGATGCAAAAAATGATGTTCAAAGTGTCGAGAAGGTACTTAGGTTCAGCATTTCTTGGACACTCAGGAGTTCATGATCTGAAAACCGCTTTTCTGAAAGCTCATAATGACTTGAACGTTGTTGGCGATCTTCATAAGCTACATCCTGACTTGGGTCTCTAGAATAGGATGCCTTTGCTGACTGGGGTTTTAAACGAATGAGACGAAAATGAACTGTAAATGGATAATTATTAGAATTATTGTCTGTTTTAGTCTCATGGAACATTTTTGAAAATTTTCTGGAAAACTTGGAAAAGTCAGGGAATTTTCGATTAGAGAAGCCGTACGAACAGAGCGAAGTCCATTTCCTATTTGAGAGATTCAATCAATATTGATTGGTGACAACAAGCAATAGCTGATTCATAAATAGGAAGTCTCCACGGAGCATACTGTGTGTGATTAAAGTCATTTTTTATCAGAAGAAGCAGTCATGTGCGTGCGTGTAGGGGGTTCGTCTATTCATGCAAACGAGCGGTAGCCAGAAGCGTTTAAATAACCAAGGCTTGGGCGATAACCTAACGCCAAAAGTCAAAAAACTCACTTCAGAAAAATCAAAATATATTTTTGGTGACGTATGAATTATGTCAGTGGGTGATCAATTTGATCACTCTTCGTATCGTAAGGGTTAAACAACTGACTACCATGCTTCGTAACTCACTGCAATTCTCTGCTAAATGCGTAAAGTAGGGGCCATCTCGAGTGATTGATTTCTCTTTAAATAGGACATAGAGAAAGAACGACGGACAGCCATTATTGAAATGATTGTCATTCACTGATGATTGCGTGGTGAGTTAATTGATAGTCACAGACAAAGACCGTTTGAAGCAATCTGCTCGTTGCGTTATGTAAGAGCCATTTCGATTGATTGATTTCTCTTTGAAAAGAAATCAAATGTGAAGAACCATCTATCATCATTGAAATGTATGCCAGATGATAATTGTTTGGAATGAATTGAATGGCTGCCTCAGATAATGGCATTATTCAAGCAATCTACAAATGTGAATTTTAGATCGAATGGGCGCATGTTTTACAAGATAGAGCGATTTTGAATCATGAAGTGACTGTTCAACTAGGGCCCTGAGAGTCGGGCTTTTGTCAACCTCGAGTCGAGTGTGTTTAGCCCTCCTACAAATGTGTTTAGGCCTGCCTACTTAAGCCAATAAAGGCAATGAAGATAATAAGGTATATATTGCGACGCAAATTGCTGATCGAGTAAGTGGGTTATCCTTTGTTAAGTATATGTAATTGTGGACATTAGGCATACATTATACAAATTTAAAAAAAGATTCCATGCATGCAAACATCTATTTGAATTATTTTTGCAATCAATTTTTCAAAACCTTTTGTTCAATAATTGTACATATTTTACCTTGTAGGTTTATTATACAATAAGTATTAAATAAGCGTACCACTATTCTGAATACCGTACAGGGTGAGAGAGAGCATCGCTCAGTTCACTCACTCACTCATCCCGTTTTACGGCCGTTTTCCCCGCTTGCGCAGGGGTTGGCCGGTCACTCCAGTCGACAGCTGCTTTCTCCAACGAACTCGATCTTTGGCATCCGCCCGCGTCAATCCAACTTCTCGCATGTCCTTCTCCACGACTTGGCTCCATGTTGTTCTTGGCCTTCCTCTCTCTCTTCTCCCAGGAACTTCGATCTCCATGCACTTCTTCACCCAATCAGCATCATCTTTCCGTAAAACATGTCCCATCCATCTTAGTCGACCTCTTCGTACCACTTCTCTCACCGAAACCAGACCCATTCGTCTCAACAGCTCATCACTCGGTGCTCGGTCTCTCAGGCTTGCTCCACACATCCATCGCACCATCTTCCGTTCAGTCCGCTCTAGTCTCACCATCTGCTCTTCTGTCATTCCCCACGTTTCACTTCCATAAACCATCACACTTCGAACACAGGCAGCATAGATCTTTCCTTTCACACGCAGCGGTATGTCCCTCTTTCCCAACAGACCCAACAGCTCTCTGAATTTGCGCCACGCACAGCGGGTCCTTGCACATTCAGTTCTATTAGGAAATTCACAAAAGATCAATTTCATCTTTAACGAATTCACTTAAACATGTATTTTTCGCAGTTATGAAGTGCTATGTCTACTGGTCGCTGTTGAATGTCAGAGCGAGCACTATTATCTTAATATATATAGAAATTTTACGGAGGTAGAAATTTTTATTCAAGTTGTACACTATTGCAATGTGCATTTGTCGATCTTTGTTGTGTATTTATCTAATAGTCATCTATTCAGTCTATTGCAATTAAACAGCTTGTGTAGTTATTTATCACTCTAGAGAATAGCACATTATCAGACTATCAGTTGCAGCTGATTAATGTGATTTTGCCCGAGTTGTAGTCTGCTGACCATTATATCATCCTGCGATTTGCCTTTATGAGAAACATGTTTACCTAAGTTGATGAGTGTAATTTTTTGTTAGTAGTGTATTGAATCAAAAATATGAAATAACGTTTAAAACAAAAATCTGCATATATTTGCAAAACATTTTTCGTTTTTTAACAAAATATGATTGCAATATGCGTGCGCATTTTTACTAAAAATACAAAATACAATTACGATTTCTGGACAGCTACGTGAGATATAATAAAAATAGCAAACTGTCTGATGAGCTAAAATAACATGTCCGAATTACGTTTTGCAAAGATAAGTTTTTGAGATTGGAATAATTAATCTTCTCCCTTTGGCTGATGTGAATTGCCGTCGTTAAATTTGACTGAATTTAGGGAACAATTCATTGCAACTTCAATAACATTGCTGTGACCAAAGCATGATGCTGAATAAAAACGCTAAAGTCACGAAAGAAATTCAACGTAATCGAAATAAGAAAGTTATGCAAACACGATATATTTTTACACATGTACGTCAACTCGATTCAAATACTCATCGTCGTTCGAGTCGAGTACTCGAGCGTTCAAATTCGAGTCGACATTTTCGAGTATTCGCAGGACCCTATGTTCAACCTCGTTTATTTAGTAGGTTTTTTTCTCTTGACAATTTTCTCTTGCACCTTACATTGACAAATACACTCAAACTCTTGAGCTCTAAAAACCCGGACTTACGGACAACCCTGTCTATCGGACAGTTATTCAAAATTCCTGCCCTCTACAAACGAGGCAAATGTTGTTTTATTCATAAACTGATGATGAAGAGCAAGCCATTTCTCAATGATATGTCACACCAGCTGCTGTATTTGAGGCCTTGGATGTAATCTTGCGATTGTTGGAGTTAAAGAGAGCTGAAGCTGACAATTAGTTTTTTGTGAAGAATTGTGTGACGTGGTCAAGGTGAGACTATTACTTGACGCAATCTACCCTGACGTTCACCAAGCGATTATTCTTAGATGGAGTGGCGAAGGATTAATGAGAATGAATGTACCCACTGTTAATTGAGTCTAAAGATGAAATTATAAAACAGCGTTTAAAATAGGCTTCCTGGTCTGATAAGTTACTGCCCTTTTCTCTCTGGAGCTCTTTGAGACAGATCTGACGCTGAAAATTTTTTTATGCTGCAACTATTAACTGCCCGCTATCCACCCGTCTATTACCGCTGGTATTGTTTAGCTTTTAATCGGATATAATGTGTTTAATCTGAATTTCTTGTCGCACAACATTAATTTCTGTCACTTCTTTTCAGATTTTGCGGTATGACAGACTCAGACATGGATATCTCAGGCGAATCAGACAACGAATATTCCAGAGTCAATCAGAAGTTTATTCACGAATTGTCAGTCGCTCCATCTGCATCCCATGATAGCATCTCTCAGATACCAATGCCTCCGTTACCCACATCAACAACGGATCAGTCAGGGACTAGCACACAAAAATCAGATGGTGGAAAACGATATATGTCTTTAAAGAAAAGATGGTTACAGAACATTGAAAAGGAACCGAAAAAACGGAAGGTTTCATTAGAAGCATACAGGAAGCGTCATGTCAGTGGAGGAGAAAGCGGAGAATCGGCTCGTTCTCCATCTGACATTGGAAATGCTTCATCACATCTCCAGGATGATGTCAAGCTTGGTCATAAATTGGCAAGTGAAGAGCGGGATAGACAATCGGGAAGAAGACTACAAAAAATGACTATCGGGGACTTAGAGAGACGTAAAATAAAGTTGAAGGAAGCTCTAAGAAAAATTGAAGCTTCATCTAGTTACAATGAGAAGAAAGAAAAGAAGCAGTTTAATGGAAATCAAGAGGCAAAATCAGAATTCGATAAATTTATGGAAAAGCAAAGTCGGTGGCTGGCTAAAAGGGCTAGGGAAAAACAGCGAGAAGCAAAAATAGACAAGTTTAACTCTTCCATTGACCATGATTTGACAGTTCATGAGAGCATGTCCAGTATTTCTCGTCATGTATCTCATTCTCCTGATAAAAGGCATTTATCTTTGCGAGGCATTGATCATCACAGAAAATATGATAGATCACCGCTTCGCCACTCTTCAAATAAGCATCCAGCGAAGAAACATAAACAGGTAGCGGTTGTTCGACCGCGAGGACAATCTGAACTAACTTCTACGTTATTGTGTTTGCAGAAAGCGAAAGATGAAGTTCAGCGGCAGTTATCCCTTCTGAAATCACCGAGTGACAGTCCATGCCGACACAAAGGCACTTTGGTTGCTTCAACTTTCTCAAATCCATCGGTTATACCGCATTCCAGTGACAAACCGGACACGTGATTATTTTTCTTCCTTTTAAATTCTATCACAGCAAGATTAACTAAGGCATATCTTTTGTTGCAGCGAATGTGAAGCATGTCATCTTAAAATGTTGTGTTGGTTCATATTTTCGTTAAGTATGTCTAATGGAAACCGCATGGAATGTGGTTTTTGCAAACGCATTTTTAAGAGGACGTGTTCTCGTCTCGAGTACATCATGTTTTATGCGAGTGACTAGTGAAATAGTCATGAGTTTTGTGTACTTATGATAATGTATAAAATTATGTCATTGTTTTTGAATATTGTTCTGCCAAGAAATCAAACAAGAATATTGTACTTTTGTGATAAAGAAACTATTTTCATACTATTGTCCATAATGACTGATATTAAATACGAAGAAGTGAAATATTCTTTTCGATTGTGAAAAATTAAGTCAAATGCTGTTCCGATCTTGTATCGATTACAGCTTGCTGATGACAAGTGATATTTTGTTAGCTTTTATCAACTTTTGTGAAAGTATTGATCATGTTCTGTGAAGTTCATTGTAGTTAAGTCTGAACATCAAGTCCAAGAAACTACTGATGAATTTGCTTTCAATCGAATAAATGAAATCCAGTGACAAATAATGTAATCAAGAGCCCTGTTTCGAACCGTGTACTACGCTAGATAGTAAAAGTGGCTGTTTTCATCTTACAGTGAGAAAGAATCTACCGACTACTAAAGCCGAAATGAACTGAAAATGCATGTAACCGTACCATATCAGGATCTTGCTTTATAGTTAGAACTCGGCTGCTTATTCAACTGGCATAAAGTAAGAACCTTCGGAAAATGCATTATTGGTTACATTATTTATGTGTGCTCAGGAAAAAGCAGCAGGTAGATCATGATTTTTCAAAGAAGTGTTAAATCATAGAGTATATATATCCCTACTGTATGTACTGAATATCTTTGAATTTGTCAATTAAGATCGCCCATCATGTAAGTTGTGTCAACTTTGCAAGGGTAACTAATTAAGCTTTGAAAATTTTATTAGCCTAAGAAATTCTTTTGGACTGCTGCGGAACCATCAGGCTGGTTCTCGTATTTGACTTCGTTCACTAATTTTTAAAACTGAATTGGTTATATATTGCATGTATTTTCTGTCATTGGCTAAGTTTCAAAGAACGCGACAAAGCATACATGTAAGTTGCTTTCAGAAAGTATATATAGGTAGACTGTCGACTCAAAAAAGTGTCTATACAAGTGAAGCTAAAATTTGTATGAAAGGATTCAGTTTATGGAGATTACGTTCCTGTGGTCCAAAAGATATTTGAACACGTTTTTAAAAAGCTAAATGTTTTGCACATTTAACGACATGACGCCCCTTTATAAAGCATGCGGAAATTAAGCTGATGATCTAGGAAATTTTATGAACTGCATTGTAATGCAATTGTCTCTACTTAAGTCTTTCAGGAAAAGTTGAGATCTCATTGAGCCTCTTAGCTAAGATGCCATATTTTTAATTAAATTTTCAGCGGCATGATTTTATGATTCACAAGGCGTCATTTCTTGAATCTGAGCAAACTATAACATTGTAGAGTAAGTATACCTATTGCTTCATGCTACATTTGCCTCTCCAAATTGACGTGACATGGAGACTTTGTGGAATACTATTTCTTATTCTGTATTGCCATCATTATCAGCTAACAAATTCGTTTACATTTCTTCAAACGCACAGAGCGTCTCACAAGTAATGATGAAAATTTTCCGGAAAATTTTGAATCAAAATTTTCCGTGGGAAATTATGGATAAAATTGCAAATTTCGGAAAATTCTGAAAGTTAATTTTGATAAGCCCTGCAGTTTGAGCGCCTCCATTGCCGAGGCAGCTGCGTACCAATAAATTGGGTCCATTAAAATTCTTGATTTCATCATCATTTCGATTAAAGCGATCATAGCAATACAAGTTCCGTCCGCGGATTTTTGAACATTCCTTTGTCACCATGGCTTGTGCTAAACTGTTAGCATTTTTAATTGTCACACAGACACCGTTTGGGAATACGTGAATCTTGCTTTACAATAGGGTAGAATTTCATGCAGTGTGAAAGATCTGGAGCAAACATAATATTCTTCATTTTGGAGTTTGCTTTTTACCTCGAAAGTTAAGCTTTTTATTATGCAGCGTTGATCATATAGTGATGCAAATTCTACATGTAAGATGAACATGTGATGAAGAAAAAGCACACAGTCCACGCAGCATTTATGAGCGACCTTGGAAGATATAAAGACTGTAAACTTGTGAGATATTTGGAAACTAAAGATATCTCGCTGTGGGAACGAATCTTGCGAAAAACTGGCGAATGTCAGCTGCAGAATATCATGCTAAAGTTCAGTCATATTTGCGGGATATTCGCTGGCGAAGTTCGCCGGCGACAATTCGCGCTCTATATGTCACCTTTTACTTTTGACTTTCTCTCTTATTTTCTTTAGTAATCCGCCTCTACAGCCGAGGCTCTATTCTCTCCCTCAGCACCTCCTCACTATCCCCCACATATAGCTAATCTATCTAAGAAGTGCAGACTATCATTCTTTGATAATGATAAGAATATAGAGAATCCGCATATATCAATTTTCATAACATCTCTTGACATTCAATAATTTACAACAATGACAAATATTTGAATAAGATCATAGTATTTACTGCGACATTTATGAAAGATAAATACTTTTTTTAGTTTAAGCCTTCGTGAATTAAAAAAAGATCCCCTTTTATCAGATCAGACTGAGTATAGCCTACAATATATTTTCATGTGAAGGTAATACGAACATTAGTTGCTATAATATCCACGATTTCGCCAGATAATCTGTTGATATTAGCAAGATGCGTTCCCACAGGGCTGTGATGAGTAAAAGAATATCTATGATAGCTTCAAACTTCTGGCGCATTGTCCGATATCTTCGTTGAGGATACACATCCTCCATTTCTAGCTCAGATGGTTCAGATAGTTCCAAATCGATTTCAGATCTGCCCAAATGAATTTCAGATATGATCCAGATGAATTGGAGATCTCCGGTTGAATTGAATATTTTTTCAAAGTTGAATTTTTGACAGACATCTGAAATTCAGCAAGAGAAATCTGAAATCCATCAATGTCTGCTGAAATTCATTTGGAAAAATCTGAAACAGACATGGAAAAGGTGCAGCTGGTACCAAAAGTTAACATACAGGGATGGTAGAGAAGCTTTTGGACTTTGAATATTATATAGTCTTTTCAAACGACTAAAATAAGTCTCCAAGAAAAGAAAAAAACAACAATCAAAGAAAAACATAAATTTCAAAATTTTCCAATGGAAAATCCAATGGATTTTCCAGAAAATTTTGAAAAAATTGGAAAATTTTCCATTTGCATCACTACTCACAGGTAGTGATGAAAATTTTCCGGAAAATTTTGAGAAAGTATTGGAAAAAATATTGGAAAATTTTGAAAGTTCTGATTTTTTGTGATAAGCCCCAATAAGCCCTATATGCTTTGACCGCTTCCACAGCCGAGGCAGCTACACACCAATAGAATAGGTCTATAAAACTAGTGAGTTTGATCATTATTTTGAATAAAACGATTTTGAAAAATGAAGAAATTTGAATTTTTGTGATATAATTTTTACGTTTTCTATCACAGCCGAGGCATAGACACATCAATAGAATTGTTCTAACACTCTTGATTTCATCATGTCAATTAGATTAAAACAATCGTAGCAATGCCAATCCCGTCCGCGGATTTTTGAGCATTCCTTTGCCAGCAGTTGCTTGTGGCAATTTGTTGCCATTTTTAATATTATAACACAGACATCTTTTGGGAGAACGTTAATTTTTCCCTTTACAATAGGGGTATAATTTCATGCACTGTGAAAGATCTGGAGCAAAAATAATGCATTTTATTTGGGAGTTTGTTTGTGGCTTGAAAGTTAAGCTCTATTATGCAGCCTTGATTGCAATGATACAAATTCTCCACGTGTTGATGAACATGTGAAGCAGAAGCACACAGTCCAACACAGCATTATTCAGGGTGAGTAAAAAGTAACGCCCGATTTCAGCTACCTGATTTAATATGCAAATACTGATGTCTCTCTTATCTTTTATCGCATATCCCCGGTGAAATCATGAAATTCATGGTTCATCTGAATCATGGTCGATTTCCAATTCAACATTGTCACTGACTCTCAAGTCAGATTACTGTGCAAAGATCGGGCATTACTTTTTACTCACCCTGTACATGAGCGACCATATATTGAAAGATACATGTATATAAAGACTGTAAACTCGTGAGATTTGGAAACTAAAGATATCTGTGATGAGTAGAAGAATATCTATATGATAGCTTCTGACTTCTGGCGTATTGTCCGATATCTTCTTGGAGGACAAACTACACATTCCATTTCTAGCTGCTTCAGATGGTTCAGATAGTTCCCAATCGATTTCAGATCTACTTAAATGAATTTCAGACTTTTCCAGATGAATTGGAGATTCTCCAGTTGAATCTAAGATCCTTTCAAAGTTGAGTTTCTGACAGATATCTGAAATTCAATTAGAGAAATCTGAAATCCATTTAATGTCTGATATTCAGTTGGAAAGATCTGAAATAGACATGGAGGGTGCAGTTGGCTCCAAAAGTTGGCATGCAGGGATGATAGAGAAGTTTTCGGTCTTTGAATATTACATAGTCTTTTCAAACGACTGCAACAAGTCTCCAAAACAATGGCAAAAACGTCAATCACCGAAAAAAAAATTCAAAATTTTCCATCGGAAAATTTTCCGGAAAATTTTGAAAAAATTGAAAAATTTTCCATTTGCATCACTACTCACAGGTGGTACTGGGTCTCGACCTGAATGGCATCGTCTCATGTTCATTTGATGAAATCGAAACTATACACATTAGGGATTTAATAAATGCTGAGTTGCCACTCTACCTAATATACTTCCTCTATGATAAGTGGCTAAATCAAATTAGACCATGACATAACCGAGATATCTACTTCTCCCCTGTCAGTCAATAAAGTCTACCGTAAAGGCGACCTCTGGGTGATGAGGAATCATGCCTTTGTAATCTACTGTAGTTTTCTCAATCTGAGGATTGTAAGTAAAGATGATGTAGGCACAGAACGTGGAGAACAGGAGAACCGTAGAAGCGGGTCATAGGACAGCATTGATGTCTATGCGTAGAAGTTTGGGGACAGAGAGATAGACGGGGTACGTCATTTATTAATCAACTAATTTATGTTAGAGGTTTGTTGACAGTTGTCCTTATGCACATGCATCAAATTGAATGTGACGAAAAAGAGTCGAATTTCGTGCACAATAAATGAGCAAGGTAATTCATTGTGTGACACATGAAATCAGCGCACATGTACAATTGCAGCAAGGACTTATGATGCATAAGAATGATAGAAATGAGAGCTTTAAGTCCGCACGCTATTAAAATGCAATAATGCATGTGTTAATGACCATATTCCAATTGTTGATTTTGCACTCCTCGATGACCAATAAATTGGAATTGACAATAACTGCATGTTGTTTGTCTACACTGACTTTTTCTGCACATGGACTTGTAAAAGTACAAATTAGCGACATCGGAAAATATTTACCTGTTGTTATCAGGTTAATTTCCTGTGTAAATTGCCTCAGAAGTATTCACAATAAGAATTGTTTGACTCAAATTTAGTTATGAAGCTCTGCAATGCTTTGTCGGAGATTCAATTCATGACTACTTGCAACCACCCAATAATAAATTGTGAGATTTAAGCTTAGTGCATTCATGCTAAACATTTTGTTATCCCTATCGCTCACGACGGCAGCGGTTGTGCCTTATCGCCATCTTCCTGAAGTTGACTTGGTTAACTGAATGCGCCAGCGGATGATCACAGGTTTCTCATTTTCACATCTGCATTTTACTAGCTCATTGGTTTAGTGTGTGAAGCTTCCAAAGCACTAATGATAATGTTTCTTCCACCAATGAACACATGGATCATGGTAAAAGCAATAGAAAGAAGATGGGATCACGGATGCTTCCCTTCACTCACGTCATTGCGCAATGCACCAATGTCTATTTCGTGTTTCTCATTAGTTTTAGTTGGGATACCGAGTACAGAAAGCAATTATTTTATTTGCTTTAGGCCTATTACATTCGGTCTACTCATGAGCCATCAGTTCAGGTGATGTCCTAAGGGGAGACCGAAATTAATATAGCAAATAACAGAATTGCGATCTTTTGCGCTTTTTTCTCAATTAAAACTTATGAGAAAAATGAATTACCAAGGCCTCTGTAATGCTTTACTCCATGTGAGGTCATCAAATAATCTTCTTTATTCTACCATTGACGGCAGGCTAGCAGCAAGTTTTGATACACTTCTACCGAGCAATTTTTCGAAGTTGTGATGTGAAATAATTTTGAAGAAACTATGCAGCATGCTAGAATCGGCTGAAGCTACAAGAATGCTGTTAACGTGCACAATTGTGAACAACGACTACAACAGCGAAGGTTTATTATAAAAGGCTTCTAAAACGGGAAGATAAGTATTTCCAGATGCTTTATTCGTGCGTCAGCATATAATTGATACCTCGCAAAGTTTGAATTTGTACTTGACATTAATCTTAGTGACATACATACGAGTACTCGTACATACACAGCACGCTGAACATATACTGCGTCATAGCAAGGGCTCTGACTTGCTGGCGCTTAATTGCAGACGATCTAATGTACAAGGTAGGGTGAATTAGAGCAGGGACTACACTTTTCTGTGGATTCATAAGCCAGCGAAAAACACGCTCCTGAAAGATAGAAAGCCTATCCAGGAAAGGAAAGGAGGCGTAGGAGCACGGAAGAACATTCGATCTCTACCAGTACAAGCGACAGGAAATTGCAAGAAATCAAACAGAATCAGAAAGTGGCCAATGACAAAGCCTGGCCAATCAAAGGAACTTCCACATTTGCTGACACAATGCCGCTTTACAATGTCTATCTGTTTGCATTTTTTAGTTCGATATAGATATTTAGTATGGTTATTCTATATAAATTATTTAGTTAAAGTACTACCAAGCAAAGTATTTTAAAGTACTACTACTTATCGATGTGAGATTTAAAAGTTTTTAAAAGTTATTCCAGTTTTTTTTATCATATGCACTGAATAACTTCGCTAAGGAACTATGTCTTTTAAACTAACTTCCTGACTTAATGCATGCAAATGCTCGGATGGCTATATACTTAAGTACCGTAACATGATACAGCAGTCAGTGTTTATGATATTTTTTGGTAAATAGAGCTTGATGTTTGATGGCACGGTGTCATGGAGAGTGCGGTTTTAGTTTTGAAATTTCCTAGATTTTTCACATTCCCGTGTAATTTGACCACTAGATTCCGAATATGATGGTTAAAAAATCATCCATCGAGGACTTTTTGAGAAAAAGTCAAATATTCAAAATGGCGGACATTAAAACCTGCAATTCGTGTGTTTCTATAAAAAATTCCTAAAAGATTTTTCTTCACATTCCTATGTAATTTGATCTCTAGATTCCGAATATGATGGTTAAAAATCATCCATCGAGGACTTTTGAGAAAAAGTCAAATATTCAAGATGGCGGACATTAAAACCTGCAATTCGTGTGTTTCTACAAAAAATTCCTAAAAGATTTTTCTTCAGATTCCTATGTAATTTGACCTATGATGGATAAAAATCATCCATCGAAGGCTTTTCGAGAAATAATTACAAATTAGAATACAAAATTCATTGAAAAATAATATTAATCAGAGTATTATAGGCCTATTAGTAATTACCAGCTTTCCAACAAAGACCTCAATGTGGTATTTAAATCAGATTTGAGTACCAATAAAGCATGCCATTGCAGAAATGATAGAACTATTTTACTCTTGAATTCATGAAACATGAAAGGACCGTTTGAAAGGGACAAATCCTTGCCCAAGGACATCAGTTACGGTAGCCTACAATTCCTTCAAAATTATCTTAATTTGCAATATTCAGGTTCGTCTTTTTCATAAAATGCTCATAAATAATTCTGAAAATATTTCTACTCTTTCTTCGTCATTAGGTTAAATAACAGGGTCTATCACAATAAGAAAAATATTGTTATATTTTAAAAATTTTAAACATAATTATCAAAAGTCTATACTAGCTCCAACATATACTACAAATGCCTTCCGTTGTAGGCTCGTACAGCGGCCAGGAGTTTTCTTGTAAAGTTTGGATTAGCAGTGTCTCTCATGCATTGTCATTTTGCCAAATGGAATCGAAATTTGAATCAATGTTTCGCTGACCTGTTTACTGTATATCCCGTCCTTGCTACCTGGATAAACAAAATTCGGTCGCATTATGAAATGCGCAATGGATTTTGGGTGGAATTGAAAAATTTAGAACTAAAATGTCATTGCAAAGCTTGTCAATAATACATTCACTAAACTTCTCGTCCAAATCATAACCAAAACATTCGGCAACTACATGATCCTAAACTTCAGAAAACTGATAGGAAACTGAAAGGCAAAATATCGATTGTTGCAATCGAGCGCAATTTGTCAACATTTTAAGGAGGTTGCGCGCACTATTGAAACTTTTCTCGGAGATGTTCCTATTTTGTGGCATTCCTTCAGCCAATTATTCAAATTTCCGGAGAAACGCTTTTTAGTGTGCTAAAAGTCTTCGATGGATAATTTTTTAACCATCATATTCAGAGTCTAGAGGCCAAATTACGTTGGAATGTGAAGAAAAATCTTTTAGGAACTTTTATAGATGCACACACAGTGCAGTTTCGGCTTCAATGTCCGCCATTTTGAATATTTGACTTTTTCTCAAAAAGCCCTCGATGGATGACTTTTTTAACCATCATATTCGGAATCTAGAGATCAAATTACACGGGAACGTGAAAAATCTAGGAAATTTCAAAAATGAAACCGTACTCTCCGTGACACCGTGATGGTACAAACATCCATTTATATTTTTGGAATTTCAAGTGAACGCAAATAATAGAAGTCACATTGTTGTTGAGCTGCGTTATTATTGTGGATTTCTGGATTGGCAGTTAGGCTACTGATACAGGCTTACATTCGTATCGATCGTAATGAAGAGCTCCGTGCCGTTATCTTAATCAAGTACTTCACCATCATGGTTTGTGCCATGATCGTTATACAGATGGTGCATTCTCTCATCGAGGAGAATTCAGTGAATTGATTCTTTGATTCTCAAAGTCGTCTCTTCTATGGATGAAGCCATCTGATTCGATTACGCGGATTATTCAATTGAGGACTTATGTCGCACTGTCGCTCGTCGATAGCTCAGCTGGTTGAGCGTTGGCCTAGAATGCTTAAGGTCGATGGTTCAAATCCACCAAAACGCGCAGTTATTTTCTGTCTGTTAAACTACCATCGAATAGACCCAAATGGGGAGTTCATTTGGTTCATATCAACTGAAACTCTTTTGAATCATGAAGCATTCGAAGATGAGGCGGACAGAGCACTTGGCATCCAATCGTTGATCTGATGAACTCTGACGCAGTATGGCAGTGCGAATCGGAGCCAGACGATTGATAAGGGACTTGGTTCACGAATCATACTAAATAGTCAATTGGTCCGAAACGAGTGTTAGCCACGTAGATAGATTCATTAATCAGAATTCTTTAATCAATTCATGATTTCATGCTCAATACAAAACAGTTGAACGTCAAAGATGGAAGAAATTATGGGATAGTCCAAGTGAGGATAAAAAGTATCAAACATAATAGGGTCAGTAACCGTCTGTCCGTCTCGGCAGATGCTATCGCTCTTACTGGAGGCTATTAATCCTAATTTGGTGAGAGTTGAGTCTGTGAAGGCTTCCTTACCCGTAGCTTTCTAGCGTGCCCTCTTGCCTCGGGTGGGGGAGAGATGAGGAGAAAAAATTCTCCTGCAGAAAAGATCATCTGCACTTCGAAGTAGAAACAGTGAACTTCATTAAATTTTCAACTCTTGCTTTGTGGGACAGTGTTTACAAACAATGCTAAAATATGAAATAGAAGGATTATCCGACAATCTGTCTGCATCATCAGGCATTTTGACAAAAGAACTCTACTCGTCTGAATCAGCACAAACCGGCTCTCCGATTATTGCATCCTGGAGATGCCGAAGATGCTATACCAGTTAAAGAGAAGAGAATATGGATTGGACACTTCGTTAGACATGATAATTTGTTAAGATAGATGCTAGGAAGACGAATGGAAGGAAAGCGACTGAAAGGAAGCAATATAATGATAATGCTGAACAAGAATGGAGGAACTTGCGATCACCGAAAGAGAAATGCACACGATCGTATCAAGCGAAGAAGTTATGAGAAACTTATCTTAAAGCCGGCAACCCTTGCTGTCATGGAATAACTATGTTCTGCCATCACAGTGTGTGACAGCATATTTCAAAGATGCTTCATCTACTCGCAATTTCGATGGTTAGCAAAGAATTAAATAATTCTGACATTCTAGCCAAAAGGTTTTGTGATTAAGCTAATCCTACATGATGGAAAGCATAACCACTTGAGATGATTTTCTATCGATAGCTGCCTCGGCATGTGATGAAGAGTCCATTTGAACATCATTTCCATACGCTTTGATTTCCCTGTGACTGAAAGAAGGACATTAGGTTAGACCTATAATCACTGGTTTATTCTAAACAATTATGACTTTTAAGTAATTGAATCAAGTAATATGAAGCCTGTGAGATGTACTCACACGGGCATTTTGTATTTAGCAATACACAAAATGCAGTGACATCTTTATAAATGGACCACCTATAGGACACATGAAGGTGTTCCATTTAAAGAGGTCAAATTATTACCGTACTTTTTCACCGAAGGACGCAAACTATAGTGGTTCGACAGGGGAAGTTTCATTACACTTACGTGCACGTTGATAACAATCACCAACTTTGGGCTCCGTTATGCCGCACGTACATGCATAATGCCGGTCAGGCAATTAGAGCAATTTATCTCCTTGCAATTATTTTATGTCTGCTTCAAGATTTATATTTGCAATGGCTGCATTGTGTGGCATGTACTAAAGATTTACTCATGTAGTCCTTCATACAATTGCCTTAAGGTCAATGAGGATAAAATTGGTGCTGGTAAAGCACATGTAACGTGGGAATTCTCCAAACTGTTGTGATGCTCTAGGTTGTAAAATCTTGCATTGAAAATTCTTGTAGACTGATATTGAGGAGGCTACGAAACAACGATTTTGATTGATATCTACCAAATCAAAGTGAATTTGAAATTATGAAATGAACGGGAAGTGAACTTGAAGTTAACATGAATGACTTTTGTCTTTTGGTTTCTTTATGGTTCAGTTTCGTTAACTTTAACTGAGTGGCATCCGTTGTTTAATTTCGTGAACTTGAATTGAACGGAGTTTACGATTGAAAATGAAGGTGAACTGAACTTCGCTTAAAATTTTCATCAAAATGCAATTCTCTGATGTGATGCAAGCACGTAGTAAGTATTAGAATAACATTTTTAGAGTTTTACCGCTCATGTATGCGCATATTTTCCTCTTTTTAGTGCATATAATTTCGAGCCATGCATTAGAGAGTTGAAAATCGTCAGAGGAGGAATGCGAATTTTCAGCGTATTGCGCGATTTCCGCGGGTCCCCTTCAAATATAAAGTGCAAACAAATATGCTTGGTTCCTGAATTAATTAGAAAATGCCAGCGTGTCCATCGCTTCAATTTTTCATGCAAAATCGGTGGCCATTTACAGTTTAATGTTAACAGAAAATTTTAGCTTGCACAGTCGTGTCCAGATTTGATCGCACAGTGTTCAAAATTATAGACATTTCTACATAAGTTCAAGAAATCTGATTTATGCACACGCTACTTTATTTTGACTGTAAACAATAGATGTTGTAAAAATGAGAACATGTACAAATAGTGAGCTCAGCAGAATCGTCAGTATCTTTTTGTATGCTTTCCTCGTGCTCCAATCACTGCAGAAATGCGTTCAGACATTGCGTAGACATAACGTCATAACGTCGATCAACTGATCGTTAACTTCCACTGAGTCAAATCTGTTCCTGAATTTTCATTCTATAACTGTTCGGATTATGTATCATTTAAATCTGAAATATTTTCTTTGTTATACAGGTAAAAGATGTCAGTGGGATCCTTCAATCCCGAGAAAGAAGTGAAGAAGCTTCAGGACTTGGTAAAAAAATTAGAACAACAAAATGAAATTTTGAGAACGCAACAATTCGACGAGAAAGTAGAGAACCCTCCCGCAACTCCTCCTCCACCGCCCCCTCCACCTCAAAGTGGTACGTATAAAGGATTCGTAGATATTTCCATAAGTTTTTTGCGAATGACTTATTTATTCAATTGCCTCATGACCCCTTTGATTTCACATGTGATGATGATTAAATGATAGGGAGGCCAAAAATTTACGTTGCTATGTTCATGGCTTACTGATGCTCGTACAGCAAGAAACATAGTTGCGCAAATTTGCCAAATTTGATTTGTGAGCAACTTGTTTCAATATTTGTTTGGTTTCATGGTGTTGATTATTGTTTGGACATCTTTCGGTCTTTGAATAAGGTAGTCTTATTTTACTTCTAGACTTACTTTAATCTGCTTTGAACCAAACTTTTGGGAGCGTCTCTTAACTTTAGCGGATTTTACTAAAGGTAGTGGTTGTTTTCTTAAGCGGCAGTGTACCATATATGCATAGTTTTCGTCTATTGAATTTCTATTCTGCAATTCAAAACTGACTGCCGCAAACCTGGATACTTTCTAGGAACCAGACGTTGAAATTATGCGGGAGTCCCTGATTTCATTTTTTCGCAGGGATTTCGAGATTCGTTCGATTATGAAATAAGAAGTTATTCCGAACCTCCATCCCTAGTCTGTTGGTTTATCTATCAATTAATTGCTGGATTAAAGCTAAAAAACTCGGAATCATCACTCATTTTGATGAATTGACTAAGCATAAGGAATTTAGCATGGGCAATGACATCTATAACTGTCAAAATTCTCTGACTGAAATGATGGTTAATTAATCGATTCATATGGCGATTGATTTGGATACTCTATGAAGCTTTTACGTCACTACTCCCCATACTTGGGGCTTGGACGGTGCTGACATAGTCAGACTTATGGAGCGTTGTAGTACTTTTTAGTCCGGATGCCCTTCCTGACGATTTCCAATAACACTTTCGGGGTTCGATCTCTGGACCAAAAGATCGCTAGGCCAAGCACTTAACCACTGTGCCACGGACTCATTGATTTCACGGATCGGTGATTTGGATACTCTACACTTATATGTAGTAATAAATGAAAATATTGTAATTCGCAAGTTTTTGCATGTATACTAAGTACATGCAGCACTGCTGTTAGTCCGGCAAACCTTATTGGGTGGCATTTTGCTCGTTAGCCAAATGATTGTCTTTCTGTCCACATTAGGGATGTATTTGTACTGTAAATGCTTGTGAAACTTGTACTTGTGCACAGGACTGCGGTGTCGTGCATTTTCACTCTGTGTCGGTGTCGTTCAAATTAAGGCGACACAGACCTATTCCTGGCTGGTCTCTTCGTCGACGCCTTGTACCGTGTCCCCATCACGGAAGAACAGCTAGAGCGATGGCGACAGGGTCTTCAACAGGGGATTCGGTTTTCAAACTCTACAGCATCTCCCTTCATGGAGACTGCTGTACAAGCATCTACTGACACTACTTGGATTTGGAACCAAATTCAGACATGATAGATAGCGGAAGTTAAAATGAATATACCCTTTTGCCAAGTAGTCAGAGAGGATGAAGAGGGCAAACGGACTAAAGAAAAAAGATGTCAGCCCGCTAGAGGAACTGATCGCAGAGATGGAGACGATGGGGTGGTTGAAAGCCAAGGACTCATGGGAGGTAATTGGAATGTACCCTGAGAACATTGGAAAGGTAGCTCAAGTTGTTTCGTGTCTCCCTCCTACGCAAGTCTCTGTCGATCGCTTCTTCTCGGCATTACATTCTGCGGAGCTCCATGGCAGGGGATTTTGTAAATGTCACTCTTTTCCTCCGCACTATTTGGGATTGAAACTGATGTCCTCTTTTGTTTATTATTAATTGTTAAAAGTACTAACTCTCTTGATATTTCTATTTTTCCTCGGTGTCGGTTGACGAACACCGACTTTTGACCGCTATTATATAGTTAGTAATGTTTAAAATCTAAAGCATGAGGTTCTACCAGTGCTGCCACTCCTGCGTAAATTTACGCAGTACGTGAAAAAAAATATTTCTGCGTGAAATGCGTGGGATTTTGAAGAGGTGCGTGAAGGGAAATATGGATAATACTTACATATGATCTGTTAAGGAATATTATATAATTTTGTATCGTATGTTGATGAAAACACAAAAAGATAGAAGAAAATTTCATTTGATCGAGATTCACAACTTCCAGATTCTGCCATATTTATCGGTGAAGACACCGGAAAGAAACTGGGTTCTGTTAGTGAATCAGTGCGCACTGAATTTTTCAACCGTGTCCGAAAGTTTTATTGTACTTTGTCCAGTAAACTTCAAGGCTATTTACCGCTGGCCGACAAGCGAGTGGGGCAACTTCGTTTTCTGGATCCTGCTCTTCGGAAAACCGAAGATGAAACAGCAGTTGTTCCCATTGCCAAAGAAGTACATGTACAGCAGTGAAGATGTCACATCCTTGATAATGGAGTGGCGTCAATATGGGATTTCACGCGCAGTTGAAGAACTGAACGATATAGTTCAGCACTGGCTTCATGTCGGGAGTCTGAAATCGACTGCCATCGGTGACTGCAACACTTCGCAACAAGCCTATCCGATTCTCACATGATTGTCCACCTCCATTTTGTCAATACCTCACGGAAATGCTGCGGTAGAACGAGCTTTTAGTTGTCTGTCAGATACAGTTACTAAAAAGCTAAACTGTTTGAATGAAATCTCAGTGAACTCATGCTTGGTTATCAGTGGCTATCTGCGGGCTTCGAACTACAGTTGTTACAATTTTCCTTTGAGTGAAGACCTGGTCCAAATGGGTTTCAATGCTCATGCATCATACCAGAAGAGGCTGAAAGAGGAGAAAGAGGCCGACAAGAAAAAATCGGAACAAGCAGCGCGGAAGAGGAAATTGGAGGAAGAAATGGAAAGATCGAAAGAGCAGATGGCATTGTTGAACAAGCAAAAGCAAATATCATCAAATAAAAGCGAACTCCAAGAAGAAGAATCATCTGCTTTATTGATGATAGCTGAGTATCAAAAGAAACTGTCGCTTATTCAGATGAAACGCAAGAAGATTGAAAAAGACGAAAAGAAATTGACAGCGGAACAGACAAAATCAAAAGAAAGAATCATAAAGAAAACAATTGAACAGTTTGCCAAAAAGTAGCAGTACCCGGTTTTTTACATGTTCTCAAATATTGTTATCTTCAAAGTTTTTTTAGTTGAATTATACAGTATATTTTGTACAGTGTGTAGTAGTAGCATGTACATGCATTGTCAGTACGTATAATCAGTAGGTACTCTTGTTGTATTTTGTATTCGAAAGTTTGGACATTTTTATAGAAACTAGTGGAGCTGAGCATAATTCGTTAGAGCTTATTTTTAATCGAATAATTTCATTTATGACTTTTTTAGTAGACTGTACACTAGAGCTGCCTAGCTCTTTGAGTTTGTTTTTTTACTATTATGGTCTTTTGATAGATATATTCTGTTGTTATATTTTGTTTTTACGAGTCTTGCGTTTGTTAAGTCTTTTGATAGATACTCTCTACCGATATTTGTTGTTTTCAAAATACATGTATTGATGAATTGAAAGCATTTGTTTTCGGTTGGATTGCGCAGCTGCAATGTCTAATGTATGATTGATGTAGATTTAAAATGCGGAGCTAATCGTTTGAAGAAAGCAAGAGAATAAGTACAGGAAAAAATAGATTGTGCACTCTTTAGACTTACCGTACATGTACTTCCATAACACATTCTCAACGCATGTTGAAGCATAATTTGACCGTATCAAGACGAAACGTTGTAAGCACCATGTGACGATTTTTCAGGAGAGTCGAAATAGAATTAAAAATTTTATTGTTCTTTATGGTCTTTATGGCTTCTTGTTCCTTTACGCTCCTCAAGTTCATGCTTCAAAGGGTTTGAACACAGAAATTAGGGTACGTGACAGCTTGACAATACGCATTCCGAATATATAAAAGTCTCATTTTCGCAAAAATGTCGGTGACAACGTTTCGTCCTTGTCCGGTCGAATTGAAGCAGTTTCACAGATAGTAATTTAAGATCAAATTTATCGGAACATAACCACCACACAGCCTACACATACGGTTACATGTAGTTGTGATGAGTCAAAACAAAATTGAAAGGAAAAGTTGAACTTGTAAACCTTGTCTTGTAAAGTAGATGTAGCGCTACAATTAACTGTTTAATACGCCTGCGTGAAAAGAATTCACCTGCGTGGGATTTTCTAAATATCAGAGTGGCAGCACTGGGTTCTACACTCTATTAGATAATTTTGAATGTGATGAAAATTTATATGGCAACTTAATTGTATTCGTACTTTTATTATAATGCAACTGATATGCTTATGATGTAATCAAGCTACTCCGCAAAATGAAGTGTAATGACATGTTGAAGATCATTGCTGAAGCGGGAATAGCTTCCTCTGTCGATCAGCAATAATTAGTGTATGAAAATTTTCGCTGATTTCTCATTTTTCAAATCTCTTGCTTGTCATAATACTCTCATTTAGCTAAAGACATAAAAAATTTTGCATTTTATTAGTCATTTGCGATTGAATGCTTAGAACATCCGCCACATACTTCATCAGCTATTTGTTATCTATTTACCTTTTCTGAGTCTTCAATACTCATAGTGTACATAGATATTTTTGGGACTCCGCAACTTGGAGCTCTGTATTGGGTTATGGTTTTTCGGAATTTTGCTTTAGAGTGTTGGGCAGTTTTCTGTTTGATGAAAACAGACATGGTCAAAACCAACTTGCGATACCAGTTTCAAGGTTTAATTGGTAAAACATTTTCTCGCTCATCCTAATTCCTTGGGATTTACGTTTGTATTTGTTTCTCTATGTCGTGTTCACCGCCCTTGTGAAACAATAAATAATTGATTGATCCTAAATTTGAAGTTTGGTCACAAAGTTCGCAATTAATTTAGTTGTAATGTTCAGAGTATCATGCCCTACGCGATCCGAAATTGGCGCGGAGCTCATAAGTTTACCTACCCTGCTTTAGCATTAAATAAATGCTTGTATATGATATTTTTTATCGAATTCCGAATTCTCTGATGTCTGAGAATTATGAATTTCATATCTTTTTCAATTAGGCTATGTTAGGATGCAACAGATTTAGAGAGCTTCACGATATCAAAAGTGCCAAAGAAATGGTGCTCATTTTCCTCCAAAAAAAGGCAGAAACTTAAGCATATGAGCTTTTATACTCCTTCGCCTTTTATGAAAATTGATGATGGTGTGACGGCCCTCGCACATCGATTTTTGTTGAAATATCGAATTCAGTTAGTCTGAAATGCCTAAATGCATCCGCTGCGTCGCTGGCCTGTTGCCTTGCGCATTGGTTTACGAATTGAACAAGATCGGGTTCTATTCCGCTTGGGCTTGACTATATTTTTCAGTTGTCTAATGTCTTCAAATATAAATATTTTGTCGCTGACTGATCAAGAGCTGTTGACACGAAGGAACTCCATTAGCAAAAGCGATTTGCTCCAAGCACTTATTCACTTAGGTTCCTACTTCTATTACCACTTCAATTACAAATCCTTCTCCCAATAATGTTGATATTTATTCTTTATCTGAATTGCTGGACAAGAAATTGAAAGGAGCGATTGACCCACTGGTACAAAAATTGTCTGATTTGATCACTGAGAAAGATAATATCAAAGAAGAATTGGCAAAGATCGAGCAAGACCTCAGCAATGTTGAGAATTTTAATGTTGGTATGACTAACAATATAGTATATCAATTCAAAAAGGATGTATTCTTCAACCGATACTTATATTGTAAAATAAGAGATAAATATCACAAATCAATTCTCGGTTGAAGAATACATCCTTTTTTGAATTGATAGCCTATATACCAACCGATTAATTCCATGGATCAAACAATATAGTACATGAAGTGTCCGAGCGGCTACGCAAAGAGAAAAATGTCATCATATCTGGGTTAGAGGAGCTATCTACCGGTTCGCTTAAAGATAGAGCTAACTCTGGTCGCTCTAAGTGTGAGAGCCTGCTTGAATCTTCAATCGATGATGTTGATGAAATTCGACGTTTGGGAAAGCCTACGAAGTCTGGCTATAGGCTTACGCTTATCAAGTTTAAGTCGGTGGATGCCAAACGCAATTTCCTTTACAACTCAAAGAAACTCCGTGTTGATGGTAACTATAAAAATTTGTTCATCAACAGTGATAAAACTCGATTTCAACGACAAACCGAAAAGAACTTACGTAACGAACTGAGACTTAGGAGAAGCTTGCATGAAGATGTTGTGATCTTCAGAGGAATAGTAATACTTCGAGATGATGTACCGAATTTTCAGATAGGCTTTTAATGAAATCTCGTTGGAGTGGTAGTCAAGAGCATTTCCCAAATTTCATGCTATTAAATGCACAATCTCTTTTGAAGAAAATTGATGAATTACGCTCACTTGCATATTTGAAATTACCTGATGTTACTTAAGCATTTGCGAAACATGGCTAAACAAATCTTTAACAGAGTGTTATATCGTTATTGACAATTTTTCCTCAATAAGATGTGACCGCTTTTCTCGAAGAGGTAGTAGCTGCATGCTTTTTGTGCGGAATGCGATACAGTTTGAGAAAATTTTTCTACATTTTGCTATTCCCCCATCCATTGAAGCATGTGCCGTTGCACTTCAATCTTGTCAAGTTCTGGTGTTGACTGCATACGTACCACCTAACATATGTAGATTGATGTACTCATAGCGACATCTTGGTTTTCTTTGTCAATGTTGTAGACAATCTTTTAATCAAATTTAGAGACTTCATGTAATGATTCTGGGTGACTTAAATGATTTTGATATCAATAATCTTTGTATCGAGTTGCAACTTTCTACTATTGTGGATAAACCAACTCGCGGTAATAGTATATTAGATGTAATCTTGGTGTCTGACTATCTTACCGACTTTTGCTTCCGTGATAACGTCTCTTATGATTCACCTCTTGGAAACTCAGATCATAAAATTGTGTCTGCCCATCCAATTATCTCTCATCAGAAACATACAACTGCTCATCGTATAGTGCCTGTCTACAATCTTTGTCCTTCATCGATTCTCAGACTCCGTAAAGCATTCAAGTCATTCTTAACCAGCCATGATGATAAGTTACTACGTACAAGTGACGTAGACGAACAATGCAACTTTTTCCTAAATTCTCTTCAGAAACTTGCTGGGTCTTATATTCCAACATCGTATGTGCGCTTATCTAATCACAACAAAAAGTGGATGACTCCTCTTACAAAGAGTATAATCAATTCTAAATGGCAAGCATATAGAAATCGCGATTGGCCTCTCCTTCTGAGGCTTAAAGAAAAGTCCAAGATCGAAATAGCACGTGTGAAGCGTAATTGGGCCAACAAGCTAAAGAATTCGAGCGGAAGTATATGGAAGCTTAAAAATGAGCTGACTAATTCCTCGTCACGCGAAGTAAGTCTGGTAGATCAGCTTTCACATCATGGTAACAGACATCAGATTCCATGTGCTATCCGGGATTCTGTAAAATCTCATCAGGTGTCGAATACTTTCACATTTCCGCCTGAGTCAGTACCCCAGATTCATGGGATATTACAATATCTCAGAGATGTGTAACTGGTTTGCTGTTGAATCTAAAACCGAGTATCTCAAAGTCGCATGACGATGTACCAAACCATATCTATCAGCGAAAAAAATCAATCGCTTCCGCAGCCTTGTTTGAGACACCCGACAAACTGCTAGTTCCCTCTCCGTCGACACATTCCGCAATCGATTCGTCGTCCCGGTTTTGTTTTGATTGGCATGCTCGGCAAACGAGATTGGTGACTCTTTTAGGTTCCCTTTCACTTTGCTGCATCTCGCATGCACATGCCCCTAGCATGAAACGCACTGAATATGGTTGCTTCTGACTCTAGTACCATATACACCACATGACCGTTTCGCTGTTTGACATTTTCTTTCTATCCGATCCTCTATTCCACTAACAAGAACATGTACTTCGGTCTTTTCTGTGTTCATCTTCAAACCTTTCGACTTAGCCAATCTGGCTAGATCCGCTCCCAGTCAGGTGCCGCATTAATGAACCAAGAGGATTACCGAAACATGGAATAAGCTATTGAAGCTGGATCCGCCCCGGGCAACCGACTGAACTAAATGCGTTTGAGTCTCATCTGTGTTCTTGTACATGTATGATTCAAATCTGTACATTTACCTTTTTTTACTTTTACTTTCTCCCATAATTTACGTGGGATGCTTGGATCGTTTGTTTGAATGTAAGTCCTATGTATCTTATTCTCATTTAAGGCTTTGATCTCAAGTTCAAAGTACTAACTAATATTTCTGCATTTTGGTTTTAGTGATAAGTCATTATTCTAGCAACAAGCTATTTTCTTCTAGGAATTTCCATAAGGATATTTGTTTCACTTTGTATTCTTCTCTTTCCGGCATCTTCGCATTTGTTTTATTCTGTTATGTCGTGTTTTCATGTAATTATTGCGTATTCTTACATCAATCACTTTCTAATAAAGTGTCTTAATTTTCAGAGACACCGCCGCCACCACCACCACCTAATCAACCGTCTTCAGAGAGTGCAGATGAAATTATGGAATGTGATCCTATTCTGGCAGAAGAAGAATCTTGGCTGTATCAACCAACAAGGAAGCCATCTGCAAACCAAATGGGTCAGACTCCTGTGGAATGGATGAGAGAATATTTTGACGATCCGTCGTCAGGATTGGGGTCTAGTAAAAAACTTCTCTTGAACAAGCTGGAGGAGTTTCGACTTATTGGAAATTCAAGGGTGAATGACAATGCAACGAGTGACAGCTCCCCAGTGGAATCTCCTGATCGAGATACGCGCCAATTTCCTCAAATGAAGCAACCGGCGATTATGGACTTGTCCTCGAAACTAGATTCAGGAACATTTGCAAGAACGAGAAAAAATGAAAGGTTCTCAAAAAGTGCCTCACCTTTCTCACCTCGACTTGAAGAACCAAGTGCTGTTAAACAACGAACGCCATACGTTGATGTTCGTGAGGAGCCTCTGAATGACATGACTGACGTCCGAGTTATTGCGCGTTTACAAGAAGAAAGTCTAAAGCAGCAAGTTCATAACTTAACGCATCGATCGAGAACTGGAAGTCAAGCATCAATGAATTCCAGTAATGGCAGTTTGGACGAAATCCCTGTCGATAATTCCATGTCCAATATGGATAAATATAAAACATTCACCCGTCGGAAACCTTCTGGTATGAAGCCCCCATCTCCAACCACAAGTCTTTCTTTATCAGCCAGAGGAAACAGCCAATCATTATTATCACATCCTAATGGCCAAGAAGAGCTTCATCCCGCCAGAAGCTACGATGGTATCTCACCAATGCGACAGTCGGGACTTAAACCACCTTCAAGATCGGGTCTTAGACCTCCTAGTTCCGGTCTGCCTCGTCCGTCAATGCTACCTCGTCCTGGTCGCTTCAAGTAATGTATCATGACATTTATGACTATTTGTTTACTCTTATTTTATGACTTCCATGTTGCATGAGTTCCTTTTTTGCTATCATGTACACAGTATCATCAATCATTCATAAATAAACAGACTGTGGATAAAGTAAGACTATGTTCAGCAAGTAATCTTAGATATCTGCTGTCGCGAAAGTTGAAAAACAGATTCGGTGTAAAATATTTACATCGTAATTTCCATGCAGATCGAGTATCAAAGTTATCGTATAATCCGACCTCAATGGTAATTTCCTTTTTCCCGAAGTTTTTGATTGCTAGATCGCACACATTTTAAAAATGACTTGATTTGGAAGTTTCCAGTCTTCAAGTTATCCACAGTCACTGACCAATCGAGTTTGATTTCTGACTTCGAAACTGTTAGTAGTTTTGATTGGGAAGCAGTATTTTTCATAAAGCAAAACGCCTGTCATTGCTTATTATGTCTTGCTTTTGTTTTGTGGTACCGGTACCTGAAACGTAATTGTGAACTGTGAAATTGTCAACTGAATGAGACGTTTTCATACCCGGGAATTTTTCGCAGTTAAACCAGACTAAGATTATTCAATATAAGATCTTTAAATTGTTCGGAGTACGCAGTTTATATTTTTCAGAGATGTGCTGAATCATGTAAAATCTTATGCATCTGACACTCCTAAGTACCCACGGATTATGTAATTTTTCAAGTTTAACTTTCGTGTTTCATCACCAGAAATTCATGGTAGTCAGTGATATCATATGAAAGTCATAGATTAATAAGACAGCATTTCGTTGGTTCATTCGTCATTAAAATTTCTATTGTTATGTCAATGTCTGTGGTCAACATGATACTTGATATTAATATTATTGCAATGACATTTCCTACTATCACTGGTTGCCATGAATCGACGAAACTTTCGAAATTAGCTTCAAAATTCGTTAGTTGTTACAGCAATTGTTTATACGGTCCGCATTCTGAGCGGTATTGTTAATCTCATCTAAAAGGATAAAATGATCATTGTTTTGTTTTTGAACTATTGTCATGTAGGCAAGTTGATCACATCATGTCTGGAGACTCACATTTTTAATTTACATGGACTGTGTTTTAACCTACATATATGTTTTTCTGAGTCACTGCTTTCTTTTGCAATCAAGATTTGTCTTATGTAGGTGCGCAGATTTTTTTAATTTAATTTCAACAATATATTGTATTGACACAAAAATTGACGTTTTCAATGTTGGATTGAGAATTTGCGTGAATTCACCTATAATATCATCCCTACATTGAGTTGTCAATTGTTGAACATGGCTTCACTGAACGCAGAAACCCGAACACTGAAGTGGACAAATATTCTTGAATCGCGCTTTATCGAAAACGACTTGCGAAACGGAATTCCAGGATTTTAGTTGAAAATGAACCAGTGTTGATAGAAAAACCTACTTCTTTGGACACACTTCATTATTCTATTTACACCACGTTTCTATTTCACGAAGCACCGTGTAAACTGAACAAAAGTGTGTCCGCTGAAGAAGTTGATTTTTCTATTATTTATTGAGTGGTCCGGACACGGGAAATCATTATTGGTAGTGCTAACTACAGATATATTAATTAGTTTCTGTAGCAGTTGCAAAACTTCTAGCTTCAGGAGACTTATTGATTATGAACATCGTATGACGATGGCGTCTATACTGTGGGCAACAAATATTTGAAATGAAAATGTGTATGGTCAATTTAATATGTAGGCTACAATGAATTATGGTTATCAATCATCTCCATTTTAATACTTAGAAGTGCATTTGCAGATTGAGAATGCCAAATCATGAATCTGGATTGGGCTTTCACAACCCAACACATGCATGTGCGGCCAAGAACAGACGGCCTAGTTCACGTCCTACAATGCGAGTGATTCGGACTGCAAGGTGACATGGTCACAGTGAGACATTTCGTTCCTGGTTGTTGGATGCTGATATTCATGATCATTTTAATTCAACGCAAACAATGTTTTCACGTTTGGAATTAATTATTGAGAGCAGAACGAAAGCATAGCTGTAGGCCAATGTCATGCTTGTGGTCCAGTAAAGAAGTGGTTGTGCCGCCGATGAGGACAAAATTCTCGAAAGCGTGCGACTTGCGTATTGTGGGAAAATTATGTATTTCAATTACCATTGAAATCTAATTTCGAGCGATCTTTCAAAGATGTGGTCCATAGACCTACTAATCTTTTTTGCGTGAGATAATTTCTGAGTCGGACAAGTCTTTGCAAATTCAAAAGATAGGTTAATTAAATAGTATAGTCGATCGAGATATTTTGGGCCATATAGCTAGTGTAGGTTGCCCCGCTCCATATGCTGAGGTCAAGGGCATGATTTTCTTGCGATAGGCCTACGCTACCTATTTGAATTTGGTATTTTTTGTATCTTTGAATGACTCTAATTCGACTCCATGTCAGTCCACTTCATGTGATGGTTTCTCATTATTCAATGATCAAAAGCGTAACCCGTACATGATGACCATTCTTTGATAACAGTGAAAACTCTAAGACAAACCCGATCGATGAAAACGATATTGCTGAAAAATCTCATACCAACTTGAGTACATAAAGCAAGTCATCGCTACTGACTTTATTGTCGTGATTGAATTGAGTTGAGCAAATGTGTTTTCTTCGGTGCGTATCACCGAACTACGTGTCTGCGTTTAATCGAAGCTTGCGCAATTCCGTATTCAATCGTTTCATTGCGACAGCATTTCTATTGCTACGTGCGACTTCGCTATGACTAGAGCTGGTTCATTAGAGAATAAAGTCATCTCCATCTGGCATATATCTTCACATAAAGTTGTAAAATTAAAATTACGAAACACCGAGGCTGAGACACTTGTCAGTTACACGTAAATCCCCGGCATGGCAAATAGCCTCTATTCAAGTACGTCTTAATAAAAAGATCTGGGATATCGCAACTCCTTGATGTCTACAAATTCCTATATGAAAATTAGAATTAATTACAAACCGCACTTTGTTTAGCTTTTTTGCTATGGTGAGATATTACCTCATTCAAATATTTCTCATGGAACTGCATCGCATAAATTGATGACCTCATGAAAATGTCGGTTAATTTAAATAATTTTTTGATTTCTTGTCATCCCGATACTGCAGTCTGCAGGAAAAACAGCACTTCAGCGTCTCTTTTTTCTTACTTTTCATTTTTACCATGACCAATGTAAAAATATGTCAAAAGGACACAACTTTCCCAAATCGGATGTCTTCACAAAAATCTTGAATATAAAACAACTGAGGTGATGTCATTATGTTAAACAGACTGGTACAGTTGGGGAACATCACTGAGATCACAACCGCGATATCCATTGTTTGCAAGAATGTAACGAAGGAAATGCAGCCATTGAGGATCGTGGCACAAGACATACGGATTTCCAATTACAACAAGAGCTGCCTGAGCACGGGAAATGGCTACATTAAAACGCTTTGGGTTCGTCAGAAATCCCAAAGTTTGTCCAATGTCTAAAGTGAGATTTTGATCTTCACTACGCACAGTCGATACAATAACAGCTAACCTTTCCTGACCTGAAAATGGAAATTAGCATGTTACTTCGAGGTTGTAAAAATATGAAGTATAAAAAAAGAAGTGGCAAATGACATCCAACACCTGCATGAATTTCGTTTATGTCTATTTCAGCAATATCTTATTTGAAATCAAAATACATATATAAGTATATACATGCTTGTCTCACGAGAGGCCTTCAAATAAAAAATTTAAAAACACAAACGTCCTCAGCGACATTCAAAATTTAGGTTTCTCCTAATTTAACTTATAGTCGACGTGTCAGTAGGATGGTAGAAAGAAGTACTTAATACGTAAATACTCCAAGAAATTTCACTGAATATTGCGTACCTCATATCTATTCCGGGTATGGCTGAATGTTTAAATAGGGAACTATGACGATGTTGAGAGATGTGAATTAGGTCTGCTGATGATTCCTAATTTTGGATGAAATGACAGCTATTCAGGTCTGTTACCATTTTCAACTGAGGAATTTTTCTTTCTACTTAATCAAAAATCTAGGAAAATCTAGTTAGTGGAACACCTTGAATTTTCGGGTTGAAGTCACGAGACTTTTCGAAATATAATGGCCGGTATTTTGCCTCAGTAAACACGTTTTGCTCCAATGAAATCGCAGACACAGATCGCAACACCTGATCAAATTATGCATGTTTACTTTTCACACGGCTCGCATCAACACCCGTCACGTTTTCTGAATTTTGTTCTTTCTAAACGGTTTGATTTCTGAGTCCCTAATTGAAAATTACTTGTACCTACCAGTGGATGTAAACTGATGCATTTTTGTACAAGTTAAGCCACATATCAGAAAGCTTTACCACTAATAAACGAATACTTTTTACGACTACCACAGAATTAGATTCATCTGCGCGCGCTTCGGTTTCCTAGAAAGGAAGAATTGTATGTAACCCTAATATCGAAATGGCACATCACAGAATTAGACAAGTTGCTCCTTCTCGAATGGATAATTCGCGTAACGCTTGTTATTGGAAATGGCAAACAATAAGCTGTCAGCAGAGGACAGTAGAGCCAGTGAGAGATGCGTGCGTGCTGTGATATCACTTCACACACCAAAACACACATCGATGCCTGGCTTCGATTCAATGTAAGCACTATACAGTGAGCAATGCCGAGGAGAGGATGTGAAATCATCAAGTAAACTAATTTTCGTACGCCTGCTTCTTTTTTAATAATGATCGGAAGGGCCAACATTATTGAGAAAACTTTTGCGCAATGATCTGAATTCTTCGAATCTGAAGGAATTCTGGCAATCGAAGCACTTTGCTGGAACTCACATTAATCCGCAAGCGACGCACGACTTTTTTCCTATCTCTGAAAGGTATAAGGAATTCCTTTCTGCCCACTTAATAGGTTCCTCGATGTGCCGTCAATTTCGTATTAATCACACTTCTAGCAGATCGAAGCAGATTCTGTGACTCTACGTAATTCTGTGACGACTACTCTCTTATGAAAACGCATAGGTGCTCAGGCCACTAGATCGAAAACGTGTTTACGCATTCCAACCTTGTAGATATCTTTCTTAAGCACCTATATGTGCAAAAATATCTGTACAAGTTAGGTCAAAAATCCGCACGTTTTTCATTAATATACGAACATTATTTTTTACAAAACTCTCTCACAAATATTTGATATTTTTATAACTCTCTCACAACTTGCAAGTCCTTTTCATGATAAGATCAGAAACGTCACTTTCCTGGAGCATTCGAACGATGCTGACTTTCTCAAGACTCTTTGGAACATTGTATGGCATTCCTTTCCATTTTTCAAGTTCCTTCGGATCACAAAAACAGTATCAGCCAGACACGACTCTAAACCTGATTTTCAATAAGTTACACTCAAGGGTTTTGGTGTCACTTTCTGAAAACAGCAGACACTGATATCTCACTGAGTCAACACATTCGCGTTGCACTTACAGAACAGGTTATGTAAGCCTTTCAACATAACCACTAAATGCAGCTATATGAGATGACGATTAAACCGTCAATGTGCAAAGTGATTAAAATATAACGATGAATAAACTTGAAACAATCATGATTCTATTGTCGTTCCCATCGAAATCGGTCAGTTAGTACAAACGCGTCGAAGTTAAATCAAACAAAACATTTCAGAATGAGTGAAAAAGAAAGTGACTGATTTAATCGCAAGTAAACGGAAAGAATTCAACCGAAGGAAAATTGTCCATAATTAGATCTTACAACAAAATTTTCGTTATGGTGTGTTGTAGGGAGTCATCGACATCATCGAGATTAAATTTTCCATGTTAAGCTGAAAAATTCACCTTCATGGCTGCTTTGTAAGACATGCAGTGACAACAATATTCGCTGCTTAGTGAGCTTATTACCAATAATTGTCGCATTCAACACTATCTAATATCTCAGTCGCGTTTTCTGAAATTCGTCCTTTGCAAGCGGTTAGATATAATTCAAAATAAAAATATAGAGAAATATGTCATCTTTAGAAACGTAGACATAAGATATTCATCCTTGCATGAATGCTGTACGGGATTGGACTATATCTTGGGAGTGATTTTACTATATCTTGTCGAGGTGATATGACACCTTATTGTCAATTACTATTCGGCTCTGCAATCGCTATCTCCATAGGCAGCTGCAGATAATCTCAGAATGAATTAAGGTCACTAAAACACTTGTTCACACGTAACTCCAATCAAACTTTTTAGTTTGATTTTCCGCGATGTAAGAAGAAATATCTCTCCCTCCTAGTAGAAGATTTTATAATTTTTCGAAACAAAGGTCCCCGACGCGTTTCGTCACGGTGGACATTCTCAAGGGGTCAGTTGGATTAAATATAAAAATGATTGGGCAGTGACGACCAGGCGTCCCACTCGGGCGCCGCGCCAAAATCGCGCAGGGCCCGACGAATCGCGCAGCATCCCCGTTAGATGTAACAATACTACTTATAACGTAAAATCTTTCAAAATTCAACGATATTTGAAAAATATGATCCACGAAGTCACATTTACAGTGTACGAGTAAGTGTTGAAAGAAGCTACAAAATAGTTCTTTAACTATCAAATTAACACAATGTAAGATCAAAAATCTTGAGTGTGTACAGATTGTATACATATCCAAATTGAAGCTTTGTTTAGACATGAACTTATTGTGCATTTATGATAATTATTCAAGATTGTAGATGATACGAGCACATGAACCAAATTAAAAAAAGACTTATCAATTATGATGTTTGTTATTTGTATAAAAATATTATTCTAAAAACAATTGTTTTAGAAATAATAACAAAAACGTTATGAAAAACATATACCAATTACAAGCTGAACAAAATCTAAAAAATGTTTTCCAAATAACAACAAAAAACAAAACTTCGATGATTGTGCAAAATATGCATGTAAAAAGAAAGCACATGTAGAAGTACTTGTAAAAGAATGATAACAACATTATCAACCAAAGCTATCGTTTTCTCCTTTGAAATGAAGATGGATATTCAGATTCAATATTTACATATAGAAACATAAAACAGTCATGATTCGAATGTTTCATTGTCATAAATAAATCCTAGACGACAATGAAAAACTGATTCGTTCAAATCGTATTCAATGAATGGATGTATCATTTCGATCACTATGTTCATAAAAGTGATGATGTGGTCAGATATAAATACTCATTTGATAAAGCGGCGTGTATACAATATTTGTTGTGTAAGCCGTAATTTCTGCAAATTTATCTTACACTTATGTATGCCTAATTACACTATAAACTGTGGGAACTGATTTGCACAACACTTCGTAAAAGCTTTGGGAATGATAAAGATGTTATCAAGAAGAAAACAAGTATACTAAGAATCACTCAAGACTTTTTAGCAATTTTGGGGATGTGAAGGTTGGCCACTGATGTCGCAAACGCCCGTTTGACAGCTTTCGATACCAACTTTTCCTGGTCACTTTTGTTCAACCGCTTCTCTTCTTTTTCAATCATTGCCAGATCTTTCCCAGCTGTTTTCAACATTTCCTGTGCTGTTTTAATGGCTTTGCGCGCATCCTCTTTCTTTTTCTCTAACGTATTTTTCTTTCGTTCCAATTCTTCACGGGAACGCTTCATTTCTACTAAATGTCTTTTGGCTTCTTCGGTAACGACAATTTCCGCCCTTCGCCTTTCTTCGAGGTCGCGTTGTTCCTTTTCCAGCTTCAGCCTCATTTGGTAAGATTGTCTTGCGTTGCGTCCTCTTTCAATCAAAGTGGAAGTCACTGGCATGTTATCCGCCCTCCACTTGAAAGCGTTCATCGTGGACTTCGTTACAATGATGGAGTGTAGAGTCAACTCTTTCAAGCACGATCTCTCTGGTGTGAGGTTATTAGCCAACAGCTTTAGTATTCTCTCACTGTCTGCATTGCCATGGGGCATACAAAGACCAACACAGGCAACTTTGTTCAACAAACAATATTTCTTGTCTTCCTTCAGTTGCAACCAAAAACCAGTCAAACTTTCAGAGCTGTCTATACGTGACTGAATCTCTGGGTCGATCATAAACCGACGAACTTCAGTACACAAGCACGCGTGATCATCGATACTGATGACTGTCGGGAGTCTCTTTGCCACATTGAGAACGCGCTTCTCATACATCGGATCATTTCGAATTCCAGGTTGCAGAAAGGATAGTCCTCTGATCAAAGGTGCTTCGCTTTTACTTCCAATAGGGAAGTACTTCAGCATGGATTTGATGACTTGCATGTAAAAGTTTTTCACATCACAAAAAAAGGCGTTTTTCTCACTTGTCTTCAGGTTTGTCATAAGATTTTTGCACACAGTCCCGATTATAATTGCATCCTGATCTAAATGATTTGCCTCCTTTTCGTACTCAACTTCTGATATCTTCTTCCCTTCCATGCATGGTGGAGAAAGAAATCGTACCATGACACTTGTGATGAGCTCTTCCATCTTTTCGTACAATAAATGTACCTGACAGTCATTTGATTGAAACAGCAGCTGAAACTCCTTGAACTCTTGTAGTACTCCTTGAAGGAAGTAGAGACGAATGAGCGTTGTGTCTAGCAAGAGCCGTTTGATACGATGAAATTGATTTTTACAATCAATGTCATCATCCATGCACGTTCGTCGAAAATATTCTTGCAAAGCATCCCATTGTTCAATCAATCGATAGACCACGTCGTACATAATCAGCCATCTCGTTTCCACAGGTTTCAGAAATCTATCCTCTTTGACTCCAATGGACTGCTGAAGTTGTACGAATTGCTTATGTCTTTTGTTGAACCGGAAATACTTGAACACGTCTTTCGCGAAGGATTCAATTTCTTCTCCGAATTCTATCACACCAGCTTTCACGGTGTTATGGACATGATGAAGGGAACAACCTCCTAAATCTTGAATGTGATTCAAGTCGTTGACTTTGCGCAGTTTCACAATGAAACCTCCTTTGTCTCCTCTCATTGTTGCGCAACTGTCAGACATAACGCAGACTAAATTCTTCAACGGAATGTCATTGACATGTAATTTTTCTGTTACCAAGTTGACGTACGCATCGGCCGTTTGGGATTGTAGTTCATCAACTGAAAGACATGCAGTTACGGCCCTGTGTTCAGACTCATGTAAGAATCGCACCAAGAACGCTGCAAACGATCGATCGCCTTTCGACTTTTCATCCAAAAGTAAGGCGAAGTGTTTGGTTTTCATCTCTTGGAAAAGAATACTTTCAAACTCTTTCGCCAAAGCGTCAACGGCCAAATAAGATGATTTAGTCTCTCCACATGTGAAATTCTTTGCGGTATTAGACTTCTTGAACATTGCTTCAAAGAGATTTCCAATGTTTTCATTTTGATGAAAACCGTTGTCCATTAGCAACTGATTAGCAACCCAACGTAGCTCCGCCTCCATCACATCGTCTTGCACACATGTATTTGGTTTACTGGTACTGGAAATAGTAGCCTTATCATTTGTTTTGAAAAATGAGACAATAGATGAACGTTGCTTCCATGAAGCAAAGTTTTTGATATGAGTTGCGCATTGGGCATGGGATTTCAGAGCGGCGATTCCTCTTAGAGAAACATTCACTTCTTTATTACAGGGTAAACATTTAGGTGCGGTTTGAGTTTTCGATTCGCGGCACCACGCACTGATCGTGTTGCCTTGCCCATCATTTTCAGTTAGCCACGTTGTCTGGAAAGTCGTAACAGTTCTTTCGTTTTCAGACATGTAAGGATAGATCCACTATTCTGCTGAAACAAAAATAAGAATCGATTGGTTGCATGCTATACATATATTTAATCCAAATTTATAAAGGAAAAACAACTTGTGTTGGAACTCTGAGTTTCATGCACATGCTCGTGGCAGCACAATCATCACTATATATATATATATATATATATATATATATATATATATATATATATATATATATATATATATATATCCTTCTTCGGTTTACTGTGTTAACGTATACCAAATGTTAACCAAGCTTTCAAGAATTCCTTACATTTAATTCGCTTCTAGACTTTGAATAGATGATTACATTTAATAGCCTGATTTGGCTCTGTAAAAACGACTTGTCTTTGAACACCAGAGTTGTGAAATACCTTTATTTGAAGGCATACACATGAAATCACAACCGCATGCACTTACATTTCAAGCATCATTAAAACAAAAAATGGAAATGGTATCCTTAGAATTTGTCTACCAACGCAATTTTCTTGTAAGAAACTCTCTCAAGTGTCTAAATGGCATTAATTAGTCTAATGACGCTGTTTTGTAGAAAAATACACTAAAGCTCCGTCACTTTGTATGAAATCGCGCAGATTTTCGGAAAATTTCACCAAAATCGCGCAATCGCGCAGCCAGCCTAAAATCGCGCAGCTGCGCGCTAATCGCGCAGGAGTGGGACCCCTGGTGACGACTCGTTAGATCAATTCATGTTTGTGGTTGATTAGTGGCTTGTTCAACGCTATGAAACGTACATGTCCCTCATTGCTCATTTCTTCATAATCGCTCGTTCTCGAAAAATCGTATCATCTCGTATCATCGAAAAATGCCGCTCGCGCATTTATCCACAATGCCCTCTCTAATTCTACGTACTTTTTTATGCTCATAGCTAATTCCATGCTCTAAATTAAATCAGCACCTTTTAGGCGTGAAAGGGAATTCATAATTTCATTTAAATTGAAATTTGAAACACACGACGAAATAATGTAGACCATCATACCAATGTATCTAATTAGCTTTTGCACAAAATTAGTTGAAGCAATATATTTTGATGAACATAACCACATAATTCTTTTATATGCATAGAAATGGGCAATAATCTTAACTTAATCCATGTTTAACTTAACTCTATCTTAACTTAAGACCATGCGCATAGAATCATTTGTGGGACTTCTCAATGCACTTGCAAGCATTTCATTCCATTGGAATACCGGCGACTTATGATCAGCCTTCGCATTTTCAAATCCTTCACGACTGAGTCTGATCATCCCCTACATCACCCAACACCCAGACGACTTACCTTCTCCGACAAGTATTGTGTTTCTGTATGCAATTCTTCTATGAGAGCGAACTCTTTCATCATGACAATGATACGACTATCAAACAGTGGCTTTTGATTTTATCTATCACTTGACTTTCTTTATTTCTGTAAATCATTATGATCGTAACTTCCGTATATGTACCAGCCTCACGATTCACAGTACTGAGGCTTTGTTGATAAATATAAACGTCATTATTATTATTATTATTATTAATCCTACATGCTGATCACATGAATCAGTATCTTGGCGCAATACTGGGACAAAATTCGCAAGGTGCTTTGTGCAATGCGTTGACAATTGAAAATGAACCTATAAGAAATTGTGACAAGATAATAGATAATTCCTAAAAGCAACTTAAGATAACATACGTGACTTATGAGTGACTGAGTGCTGAGTAATCAATGTGTTAGAAATCTGCTATGAATAAAATCGCTTGATAGACGAAATTGTTGGATTATGTGAAACAGCAAATGCTGCACCCAAAAGGACCTGAGACATCGGCACCAGCCGTCTCTGAGATTTCGGTCCACTAAGCTCAGTATCTGTCAAGATGGTCGGTCCGCAGCAGCTCGTTGCGCCCATATCCTACCTTCTTCCACCTTAGCACTTAACTTCATCATGGTGATCTTTACACTTAAACACCGGCTTTAACAAGAATTTCCTCACCTATAGAGCAACGAACTCGCGGCATCCCACACTCAGAAGGCATGAGCTCACATGAACTTGCGCGGTACAGATCGCACGATGAGTCTTTCGTCTCTTTGCTTGACCACTCGCTGCAAAGTCAGTTCCCATTACTTACCTGTGGGGGAGATGTGTGTAAAGTTGGCGGAACTATAACTGAGCGGAAACATTATTTAGTACAGCGAGATCCTATTCAAAGCAACTTCGACTTCATCAAGATCAGCCTCCTGATCACGAATTGGGCTCAGATTCCACAAATTCACAGTCGTTATCATAGAGTTTCCCCAGAGTAACAATGGACGTTCAATACTGAAGGTTCCTTAAAACTGATAAAGGGCTGATAAATTTACACTTCATTTGCCACGGAAACGATCGCTGTAAATTGCATCCCAACATTTTTTGAGTTATCTCTCAGCAGGTAGATATAATTCACAGTCGCTTGACATGTCGTAGACGTACCCGTTATTATAAACAAAAAAATAAGTTAATTCTGCTTTTTGCTTGTTTCCTCTATCCATTGCCTGTCAAATATGACATCATTTTACGCTTTTCGACATCATTTTCACTTGAATGGAATTAAAAATGGGCTTAGTAACGGGACGACTGATAATTTGCAACTCATCGGTAATCTTTGACTCTACCAAATGAATATGTCTGAAAATTTTGAACATCAATTGAATTGAGACAGAATGGCATGAACAGTTGCTAATTTTTTTATGGGGGGGCACGTTCCTCCGATGACTCCCTCCGATTCCGCCATGCCTGCAGCCAATAGCCCATTTTCCACCAATCGTTCCATGAGTTCGTGCAATCTTCAAATCCACAATTGAGCCATCTGCCACAGTCGAACATTTGGGCATCTTTCCAAACTCCCACACTTGCTTCCATAAGCAATGCGCTTACTTCTTACTGCATACCGTTGTCAGTTTCTTTGTACCCTGTATACCGCACGTGAATAGTACAGTAGACTGCATGCGAAGATAGAGCAACTTAAATGCAAATATTGTGCAAACTTCCACGAGGCAAGAAAAATATCGCTCCTTTAAGTAAAAGACAATTTTTTTGTGAAGTAAAATTCACCGAGGGTCAACAGTCTTGAGACTGACCATGAAGACGAAACGCATCGGGGAATTTCACTTCGCAAAAATCGTCTTAAACTTGAAGGAGAGATATTTTACTTACAATATCATAAATTGAACTCAATGTATTTCAACTGTAGGATGCAGTTGAAATGCAAGGTTCGATTGACAATATCTTACTTGCAATTAATCAACTCCAGGCATTTTTTATATTATCTAGAAAGGGATCAACTACGTTGCATCATAGAGATTTGACAGTACTAGTACGAAAGATGTTAAAAATGCTAGAATTACTTTGACAACTTGATTGATGGTATTCATGAAGCGAATTGGAAAAATCAATTCTTAAATTGTCTTACTATTATTTATTGATCTCCAACAAATCTTTGTCCAACATATTGATCTCAAGTGAAGAATTACATTTAAGTACTACATTTAAATTACAGTTGGAGGAGATGTCTTTGCAAAAACAGTCACATTGACAAGAAATAGAAAGAAGGGTGCAGCAGAGCGGAGTGGGCATGATCAACCAATATTTACCACTACAACTGATCACTACTCAGTATTTTAAATGATGGACTCCTTTAGATGTTGTATTCCTTTTCACTTGATAATGGTTCTGGTATATTTTTTCAAAGCTACTTGTTGAAGATCAATAACTAACAAGAAGACATTTTAAAACTTGATTTTTTGATGCAACCTTAAACACTGCTTGTTTGTTTAGGATAGAAAACTGCTTGTTAAGAATAGAAAGCTAGAAAAAGCATGAAAATGGGGATTCATGACGGAGAAAATGAAGCTTGAACGTCACTACCAGGAGTTTGAGCGATTTTTTGCGGAGTCAAACTTTTGATGAGTCGGTGTGATACTTTTAGTTAGGATGACCTTCCTACCGACTTCCAATAGCACTCGTTGGGCTGGTCCACGCGCAAAATTTATCGCAAAAAATGCTCATTAAAAAAAACTGAGACTGGCCGAACTTGAGTTGTAGTAAGGCATTCATTTCATGACATTTAAAGAAACAATGTTGGCATACTTCATATGGGACAGGTTCAATCACAGTCTATCTATTCATGATAGCATGATATCCTTAAATTTGTTTTTGTTTAGGAAAATTAACACAACTTTTCTGTTTTATGAAAATAAACAGGTGACCTATTTGAGACTTTTGAAGGAAATTTATAAGACCAGTCAGTCAAACAAATAACGAACATAAAGAACAATCTAATTTATGAGCAATAGACATACATTTAGCTATTGTGATACTTACATCATTAGTTGGAATCCCTACCTGTTAATTACATGTAGGCATATCATAAATATGCTGCCTATTGTCTCGATCGCATAAGTTGTCTAGTGAAGTTCATGAAACTTGGCTTTTAATTTCTAATTTGAAACTTCTTTGAATTGGAATTAACTCCGTCTAAAATTTTGACGCTGCCTTCTGAAAGACAACATTTCTTCCCTAAGATTTGTCAGCGTGTTAACAATGAATGGAGTGAGATAAACGATAAATTACCAGGCAAAGGATGTGTAACATGGTTGGACAGTTAGAGGCACATTCTTCTTTCTCTGCGAAGATATCATTTGTTTTCAATCGGTTTCCATTCATATAGAAAGCTATTGCCAGACCATGTTGCTAAAAATGGAGCTTGATGGCAGGGTAACTGTATTTAACAGAACATTTAATTGTACTGTAACCTATCATTTAATTTTGTATACTTGTGTGATCACACAAAGTGAACTTTTGAGATCAGTGATCAATCATAACCAGTTTGCAACGAGCAAAAGTGGCCTACCTACTGGTCGAATCTGCTCCATGTTTGGGGCATTTTCGCGCAAAAAGACACCTTTCCTAAATACAAATTACATGGAGAATGTAAATTCATGACGAAAGCCCGAATTGTAAGAAAACAACTCTAAAACTGCAAATATTTATTATGTCAAAACAATCAATTTAACTAGCTCAAATCAGCGACTATGTTGCCCTTCCATTTCTTGTACGAATTTGCTCTACTCTACCCGACTCAAAATATTTGTGAGGAACAACTGCTAAGAAATACGTGGAAAACTGACGACTATTATTGATGATTGATTCACCATTACTTGATCGAAATCAAAAATCAAATCTCTCCCTTTTTATGCCACAAGATTTTATTGAAAATAATATAAAATGACCCGACGCGTTTCGTCTTAAAGACTGTCTCAAGGGTACATTGACACAGCTACATGATGCGGGTTATATACTCAGGTCTTGGATTTGATATCTCATCACACTAGCTCATGACGTCTATTCATTAAGTTAGGCATTTTCGACGCAATCCAGCGAGATTCAGCCATCTTAGTAGATATCGCCGATTTCTGTTTATCCAAAATACTGCAGTTGAAATAATTAATGTCCATCATTTCAGCGGTATGGTGTTTTAGATGATGATCACTCAGGGCACTTTTCTTGTCTCTATTTCTGACACTACGTTCGTGTTCACTATACCGTGATCGAAAAGGTCGACTACTTTGACCAATGTACTTTATTTGACAGATTTTACACGAAAATTCGTAAACTAAATATTTGTCGTTACAGTTATATTTAGGACTGATCTGTTTACAAATGTCACATTGACATAAGTCTTTGTTATCTATTTTAGATTTTATTGTGTTCTGTAGTCTCTTGCCTGATCTGGCTGTAATTCTCATGGGTATACCATATTTACGTTTTAGTTTATTCATTTTTCTATTACAGCTGTCGCTGACAAAGTCTAAAGATAAGTTTATCCAATTGGGAGGCTTATCCAATGGGTCTATATTTCTGTTATTTTGATATGGTTGAAAGCCATTTTCCGAGAGTCATTTATTCATAATATCTAAAGCAGCAGCTTCTTCATTCGGATTTGAACAGCGTTCTGAAACATATCTACGGCTGTTACTAACAAAATTGTCTTTAATATGGTGTGGGAGCCAACTATCTTTCCTAAGGCAAATGCCAGAATGGTTGGGCTTACTGTACCATTTATGCTGTATCTGATGATTTTCAATATAAATAGTCACGTCTAAAAAGTTCAGACCGCTATCTTTTGGTACTTCAATGGTAAATTGAATATTTTTGTTCATTGAATTAAATGTATTAAGAATATTCGAAAAGATGGCTTCATTATCTCTGGGGAGCGGACCCAAGATGATGTCATCAATGTATCTTTTAAAGATTTTCGGTTGAATTTTATACTTATTTTCTAAAATTTTTATTGCTTTTGCTTCTATGTAGCTCATAAAAATTATCGCAAAGGTGGTGAAAAATGTGCGCCCATGGGGCAGCCCTTTACTTGCAAGTTATAATACGATATAATTGCAAGTTGTTATACGATAGCTCATAATTATATGATATGAATTTCAGCACATCATTTCAGCATATCCCCAGAGATAATGAAGCCATCTTTTCGTATATTCTTAATAAATGGGAACAGACCAGAATAGCTGCCGTTTCCGATATCAAGAATCATTAGCAGGCCTAGTTCACTTCTCTCAACATCGAAACAACTTCCTATTCAAACATGCAGACACACCCGGAATAAATTGAAGATTCCCCATTTCCTTGTGATGAATTTGACCTTCCGATAATGTTTATGCAATTTTGAACTTCTCGTCTTCTACCGTCTAAGTGGAAACGCGCTCATGAATTCACACCATCCAAAATTGGAATGTGTCACTGGTTTTCAAATGTAGAATTTTTCTATTTTTTATTCAGAAATTAACGTCATCATCCTGCGAAATTGGCAATGTTTAAATTCATCTACCCATCGTCTTAACCTAAGCTTAATATTGATTGCAAGCTCAATGCATTGAATTTGATTGCTGATTGCAGTGGGATTGTCGTTGAGTGTTCACATGATTTCATTACTGTTCATTTAAAGATGAGCTACTATGGCCAGCAATGCCTCTACTTTGCACACTCGAACGGAGGCAGAACCAAAACAATACATCTTAAATGAGGTCGCGACATTGCAACTGCTGTGCACTTCACTAATCAGAAGTTGACGAGGAGATTACAGGTCTGTAATAAAGACTGCACCAGGTTCGTCTCACAATTGACTTTTCAACTGTCACTATGGTTCATTGGATAATTCCTGTAATCGTTAAATCTCTATTGAAAGTACGACGGATTGAAACCTGCATATCACTGCGCTTTTGAACCTTGATTGTTCTTCAAGTCAACTTCCAATTACAGTCAATAAAAGTATCACCTCGGAAATCCGCAGATCAGTACGCATTCATAACGTAGAATAAGTTGCATTACCATTTTACTCGGAAACACGTCGACATCGTGTCATTGTAGTTGCACACAGTCGTGGCTATTAGGCACAGTTGGAAAAGGAGTAAACATGACAAAATAAAATGATGAGAAAATGAATCCCTTTTGCTATTTTATGAATCAAAAGAGCCACGGAAGCCGATAAAGGAGACGGTGCGGTCATTTTAGACAGCCTTAGAGTAAGTATATTAGGTAGAGTGGTAACTCCGCATTTATTGATTCCCCATTGTGTATACACTTTCGATTTTATTGAATGAACTTGAGGTGAATACGGTTGGGTATTGTTACCAAATGTGAGATATGCAAATTTTTGCAGTTTGAAGAAATTACCACTGAATTGAATGATAGTAATGCAGAAGAAATGATGGTATTTCACAGATTTTCCGTGTCATGACAGCCTTGGAGAGTAAGTGTTTGTTAAATTAACAATTCGATAGGTGCTACTACTTTCATGCTCAACCTCAGGAGTATTTCCTCAAGTATGATCATATCACAGGCAAACTGCCACTGGTAGAGCAAAACAACATAATTAAAGACAATGATTTCAATTAACTTTGAAGGATGTAAATGGGTCCACATCACTATTCAAACTCAAGAAATGAAACAAAGATTTAGTGAATCATAAAATCATGCCGGTGAAAATTAAATTAAAATCTTGAAATCTCAGCCAAAAAAGCACAACAAGATCTCGACTTTTTCATGAAGACTTCCATTTTAATGCGATTCATGAAATTCCCATGCAAATTAACTTAATTCCGCTTAGCTAGGATGCTTATTAATTTCAAATATTCATTCGTTTTGATTTCCAACTTGTTTCATACTACTTATAAGGGGGCTTCATGTCGGTAGCATATAAATTTGAAAAAATTTAGCTTTTTCAAAACTGCTCATATAATTTTTTGGACCGCAGGACCGTAATCTCTGCAAAAACAGAATCTTTTGATACACAAATTTTCACTGTATACAGATACTTTTTTGAGGCGATACTCAACCTATATACACTTACTCTATGGACAGAGCTTCATATGTAGAGAAGAAGAAAGAAATTCTTAGTGACAATGCCAAATTCGCCTTGGACTAAAAACAAGAAAATGAGTCACTCCTTGCGACCAGCTTAAACAATCACATCACACACTGGCTCATTTCATCTTAATTATCACTCAATCATCAGACATCATGACAATAATGTTCCGAAACATCGGATATTCAATGCATCAGCTGCTTCACCGTATTCTGCATGTCTCGTTCCAGTTCGTCAGTACCATAACCACTCAAGCCGCGATTACATTAACGTTCATTGCACTGCAGTTCCTGTTTCCGGTATATTAAGAGAACAAGATAACGTTACTTTCACACTCTCACCACTAGCAAGTGCTCCTTTTCACTTCCGAGCGATTTGCGGTCACATACACCAAAACACTGCCAGCAGAGCATCGGCAACCAGTATAGTCTACTAACCCTATTTTGCCCGGGCTATTTGGAGCTCCGAAAACCGGACGGTGGGCTCCTAGACTCCCTCTGATTTTGATGATCTTATGATTCAATCGTTGCCAAAATTACTGTAAAGTACAATTGTCGCATGCTTGTTTCGAATGTGGTATCAGTTTTTGCCAATTCAGTCAGCTTGATACTATAAATAGCAATTCAAAAAATGAATTCCTTTTTTTACAAAATTTGATGTTTTGAGCACTTGTTGGAAATTGATGGAAAATGACTTTGTTAAACGATGCGTTTTGATCAGTTATCGCATAAAAATGTCCTTGATTGCATTGGGATAGTTTCGCGGCGCTGAATACAACTCAAACAGAGCTTTTAGAAAATACATGCAAATTACATTGCCACTGTATTAGTTATCGAGGAGCAAAATTGCATTTACTGCAACCAAATGAATGAATGCGCCAAATGTATTGTGAGCCATGAAAATCTGTACATTTTGTGACTTGGGATTAACTGTAAGTAGCATGAAAGCTGACATCGTTACTTATACGACTATTATAAGTAGTGTTTAAAGATTATAGCTATTATTCATAAAATTCTTACAGAGATGCATCCGTGGATGAATAGATATGTTGACTATAACTTCAGTTGTGCCTTGTCAACGGTTTGCAAGTGATTTGAATTGATTAAGATGCCAAAATTTGCAAAACACTGACAAAAATTCTCGATTTTCTGAAAGTGATTTTTAAAAGGTCAAATCTTTGATGTTATCAAAGGACAAATTTGACGAAATTTGACTTGATTGTCAGAAATACGTAGAAACTAAAAGTAACAAAAAATTAGAGACGCAGCTATTATAGTTTTGGAGCAATGTCTATACAATATCAAAAACGTCTAAGATGCTTCAGGAGTTCAGTGAGTTCTCTGATAAGAGTAACTTCTGCAACGCGCGCCCTTGGTAAATCACACAAGCCCATTGCAAACAATAACTGAGATACACTTATGCCTGCTCTAGACTAACCCACACGTAAATGGATCTATCTCTGTGGCGTACAGACTGCCGTCATAAGCACTGATTTCTCAACTGCGTTACTGTGGTGCTAATGTGGCTACTTTGAATGGATTGCGGTCAGTGCATCTCTAACGTAGGCAGATCAATGATCAAATTGATAATGGGATGTTTTTGCGGCGACAATCATGAATAATCAAAGAGTAGTATGACAAACGAGCGAGTTATAAAAGGAATTACAACAGCGCGCCGCATTGAACGGTGTGTGGATGCAAAATGACAGGCTGAATATAATTTAAAATGTGTGATGTGAGTTTAACAGTGCAACGTCAGAGCTTGAACAATTTACCAAATAACATAAATGTCAAACGAATTTTTCATGCCGCGAAAGTTGACATCATGCATGCCTCTCTTAGACACCTTTTCTTTTATTCTTGAAGTTAAATGCATTTATTTCTACATTTATGGACGGTGTAATTATGTCTGCTTCAGAGAGACTTCCAGGCATCTTATTACACGCATTGACGAGCACACAGAAGGATATACTATTCCAACTGAAAATTCATCTCATCTGCAACCTTTGAAAAGAATAGTTTTAAACAATTCTAATGAAAGAAACGGAAAATATAAGAGGATAACAGAGAATGATCCATTCGTTTATTGCAGAATTTCTAATTTTCGTCCTTAACATTGCAGTAAGTGATGACATACTCGTAGCTATGGATTCATAAAGATTTGAGATTTGACTTATGTTGCTGCCGATCTGTACATTTGCGTATCATTGTCATTTGCAAATTGTAGTTTAATCAGTCATCACATATAAAAGCATTTGGTAATCGATTTTGTGTGTGCTTAATGACAATTGACAAATGAAATGCAAACGTTTTGAAGCGCGTGGAAAAATTTGATTTCATTAGAATCAATTCGTTTTGATTTTACAAATTATAATCATATGACAACAATTTTATAACTAATTAATATTATGCCACAACCTTTTAATATAATATAGCCGCAAAGCTACTATGTATAAAAAGAACACTATTTCTTAGACATCATGGGCACTCTCATTTGCTAATGTGCTAACCTTTAATGCTGACGGTTGCCGTTCGATTTCCGGAATGACCGGTATCTCCCTAGACCCACAGTGAATGGGCACCTCTATACTTATGGATTTCTATTTTATTATTCGTGTGCGATTTTATTTCATTTCAAGGAAATGCAGAGTCTGCGAACCGTGATTTACGCTTGTAAGCGACCAATCATCTATCAAGCTTATAATTCGCCTAATGATGACTGACTGGACCGTTCGAAAGAACTTCGAATAATTAGAGGACAATAATTATTCTAAGAATCTCTGATGAAAAATATTCGAACATATTTGATGACAATGATTGTGTTCGAGAAAGCAAAAATGCATCATTGATGTTGAAACCCCTTCAGCAAGATCTTGCCAACATTATTCCTTATCTAGATGGCGAATTTTCATGCTATTAGTCACTATCATCTCGGTCACTCAACCAATCAAATCCAAAAGATTCAGTTATGTCATGTTGCGTCTTGTCTACACATCACATGTTTTACAATATGTATCTTCTATTGATGCTTGTTTACTTGTGATGTAAGACACGAAGGCTAAATTGAAGATATGGCAGAAACGTGTTTCGTTGATCTGTTCAACGAGGTGACGAGAATAGTAGAATGTCAAATATTTCTTCGAACATATTCCTTCTATACAGACGTCCATGCAAGGTGTGCGACAGCAGATAAACAAACATCGGAAACTTTATTCTTTTTTTAAGCATATCTTAAGTCAGTTTAAATATAGTTATTGATCAAATAAATTGTGAGACAATGCTAATTGAGAATGAGAGATCGCCTCTGTCAAATGACCGCAAAACTTGCTTCATGCTTTTCAGGAACGGTTGAGAAATTTTCCATGTTGGTACTGTATATTCGTGCTCAGAAGGATGAAATGAAAAAATTTCAAACAGGAATGCTCAAAATTAGTGCGGAGGTGGTTCTGCTAAGCTTCAATTGGGTGACAACCGATCATTCTCACCAAAATTGACAAATATTTATCGAATACGGTATTCATTTTAGAGGTCTTACAAAAATATTTAAGAGACTTAATTTATAACTTGATTGAAATAGATGTCATGCTGCTCAACATTGAAAGTTTATTTCTGATTAGATATAAGAATGATATGAAATATGACACGCTAATATCTACAGTAGCGTTGATGGAGAACATTCGAATGCATACCTGGTCTGACAAATTCTTGGTGATCGTTGATTGAATATATATTCTATTTTCTGCCAGACAACCAGATAAGCAAGTTTTTTTTTGTTTATAAGAAAGGAATGAATTCAATTAGACATTCTGATATAATCGATAGCAACCTGAGATTTCTAAAGAAATGATCTTCAACAAAACAATATTTCCAAAATCATGGTCATGCTCTGAACGATGCAGTTAATTGATAAAAGACTTAGTCATTATAAGTATCTGTGCATCCTGTGCTCAAACGTACTACTACTCTGCAATTTTGCATCATAGTGACCGGATATTAGCACTGCGTGTTCTGGAGATATTTATGCTCAGACCAAAGACTTTAAAACATAATACACACCATGCTCCCTTGTCTAGTATTGCAAATGAGGTAATGGACGTGAACAAGATGGTATTGCAGATGAACTGGTCATTGCAGTGACGCTCAGTCTGTGCAGTAGTCGTCTGGCTGAATGACCACAGAATCAGAGGCCCGCCTGACACGGCCCTGTGGAGCTCCTCCCAGACACCACCACAGAATCAGAGATGATAGCTGTCCTATTGACGATGACGTGCGTGAGCTGCTTTGATTTTGAATCAATCGAAATACTGACATGCAATTCAATAGTAGGACTCAATGGATGGCATCCTATTTTGATGAGGTAGAGGATAAACCTATCCACTATGAATTACAAATTATTCCACGTATTGAAATAAAAGGCCAGAGCAAGGTATTCTAGCTGAAAAGGTTTTCTGATACTGGTCTAAGAATGTGAAATGCCTTCAGTCCGTGAACACCCTTCCCTACTACGCTCACTGATGCCGCCTTGGGTCAGTCTCGCACTTGTTCTCGGTACCATGCATATCTTAGACAGACTTCATGAACACTCGACCACGGCAGCTCTACCTATCACAGATCCAGTTCTCACCTTGTAATTCCTCCACAGATCCCACTTTGATTGTATCTGCGCCGGAAGTATTTGTAAGAAGATCGCGAATCTTTTCAACTTGTTTGCGGTAAGGAGTTATGATTCCAATCTCCGATGATGTCAAACCAGCACACAGAAGACGACCGGCCGCACGTACCACTTCTACTGCCTCAGATGGATTAAACCATGAAGGACTGTCGGGATCACGACACTGACAGCCTCGAACTCCAACGAACACCAATGGAAACTCTTTGTTAGGCAGATAATCCCATTGAAGAAGCCTTGTGATGACCTGAAATGGAAGGCAAAGCACATATCAGTTCTGTTTTTGAGTTGAGGCTATTTTCCATTTTCATTTTACCATGACCGGAAAACCAGAACTGATTTCATGTTCGGATTTATATTAATCAAATCTGTAATCATTACAGGTGGTAGGATGGCTCAGTTTTTTAGGCAAGGCCGAACTTCGATGCGGAGGTACAGAGAGGTCCAGGATTTTAGTCAGTCTGCCTTAGGAGGCACCAACCTAACCTGATGACAGCTGCCAGTAATAGCTGTCCGACCTAAACAGTTAATATGGCCCCGTGCCTAGAGTCGGGCAGGGAACTGTAAAAAATTAAACAGAGCAATATATTTCAGGGACTTCAGCATAATACGCAAATATTTGATTCATAACACATAAAGAATTATTGAGTCACAAAATCACAAATGAATACCCGATTTATTTATGCATATTTGCTTTGCTGCGGATTGGGTAAAGGATTCTTCCTATATCGTTGAATAAATCCAACAGGCTGTGTTGATTATAGCCGTTTAACATGGATCTAGAAAACAAAAAAAAATTGCGAGCGAGAATATTAGAATATGTTGGAAATATCACAGCTTATCACAAGCATTAGAAATGATAATGAAATAATCTCATACACTGCATCCTTAAAATCCACATCTCCCTTCAAATAAGCAAATAATGAAGCTTGAAGCTTTAACCTCACCACTCCTCCACTGGGAGATTGGACGGAGCTGCCTAATCAGACTTTTGGAGCGTTGTGGCCCCTTTCGGATGTCCTTCCTACCGACTTCCAGTAACACTCTCAGAGTTCGATTTTTGGACCTAAAGATCGGTAGGCCGAGCAGTACCACGGAGACCACAATAAACAAATAATAGGAAATAGAATTCAGAAGACTGCATATTGTGAGCACTCAACAACCCTGAATCCGCTGTGAATTCAACTTTTGTGACCACATACGTTACTCCGTAACATTAAATTGAATGATAAATATGACGTTAAATACGGCGACCAGAACTTAACATTTTCTACTGGAAACCCGAATTTTCCGGATGTTCACGTGTGCCAGTGGTCATTTTTCTACTTACGTAGTTCAGGCAGCATCCAGATTGCCAGTCATTGCAATGACGCAATTGAAGACAGTGACTTCTGACAATTGGCAAGCGATATGACTATCGGCAATGAACAGATTGTCCATGCGTTTCTTCAACACATGTGCTATCATCAGCATTCGTAATCTTATTCAACGTCGTCTTCTTGGGTGATGTTATTATCATCTTTGACAGTCAACAATTCTCAAAAAAGCAGTAGAATGATGAAAACTGTGATAATGTGACATGTGATAGTTGTTACGACACATACAAAATAAACTATGGAAGAGCTATTATGATATTTGGATTTGGGATAAAAGAAGTCGGCCGCTGAGCATATCCAACGCTTTTTGAACTATTTATGAAAACGCTACCATATCAGTTGTAAGACAGCTGTACAACCATTCGAGTGATAAATCTGAAGATATAAGATATCGCATATACGTCCGATGCGCAGCTTGGATTGATAAGCTGTGACAGCTTTAGAATTGATAGCATTTTACGACATATATGCTATGACAACGAAAAAGATTCAATTTGATTGCCGTATTTCTTCAAGCAGCAGCCGCGGCTACTGTCAAAACCGATCTTCATTGGCTGATCGGCTACTTCTTGAGGGCGGCATAAAAGTCCCAAACGCGATCCATGGCAATGTCTAGGTGAACCAAGGTTTATGCAATTTCACATGTTTGTGCATGCGGTTTTTTCCATTATGATGCTATTGACGATAAGGCATTCAGACAATCGCCAACTCATTAACGTAGTAACTTATAAAAGTCGAAATGAAGTATATAAAATCATAGAATCGAGTCGCATTATGTGAAAGCGTTGTGTAAAAAAATGGTCTCTGATGGCAACCATATGACAAATTTTTGACACCATTGACCGATAAAAAATGAACAGAATATTTTCGTTTGAAACGGTAACGATGGCATGAAGGTTCCTTAAGTTGGGATTAAACTGATGGTCACTTAAATTGCAATATAAAAGGCTTTTACTGTAGATCTTTATCTGCCCGGCAATTGCTTTTTGAACATAGCCTTTAGGCATGTGTATGGAGGCATTGCTAAATATGCAAAACCAATGACGTAAAGCCTAGACAGCAAGTGCCTACATAGATGTGAACGGCGTTATCTAGCTGCCTAGATTCATAGCTTCGAATAATGATCGCGGCAACTATTGCGAACTCCTGAAAAGAGGTGCGGCTGCCGCTCGAAGAAACACGAGAGGAGTTGCACACTAAGACAATAAAAACGATGTGGAAGTTAGTGAGAATTATCATAGATGATACGTCATCTGCATCATGTGTTTTAGTAACACAATGACAATCATCTACTGATGTCAATGGAATTGCTCCACATCTACCTTTCTTTTCGACAATTTACAAGCGCACATATACTGCGCAACCCCAGTAACTGAAACGTTTAGATATGCATGTAAATTGCTTGATCCTGTCAGGGTATGGACACAATGTGGTCAGTGGATGGATCGGATTTTGCGTATGGTGGAAAGTTTGCAGTGGTCAACAAATAGACGGCGATCCAATCATTAAATATGTCAAATACAGTGATGATATCGACACAAGCCAGAGATAGACAACCCAGGATTACACAATGACTCGGTGCCGTCCTAAAAGATCGACCAATTAAGGCAGTGGACGCCAAACGCTCATCAACATTTTACTATTAACTTCTTTTAAATCGACCTAAAAAGAAGCGGTGAGTTTTGTCTCAGTCTAGAAAAATGATCTCCCATCAAATGGTCAACTATGCATAACACAGTATTTCATCTATATTTCAAGAATTATAGGTCGGTTTTCCCTTCCCTTGAGTCAGGGTAAGGACTCCCGCCATGTTCCATTGATCCGGCATATGCACTGTAAAGCATGCGACTTATCAATAGATCAATTTACATTTGAACAGCATTTCAATTTACCTTTTCGGGAGCGCAACCTTCCAGTTCGCTGTCATAGAAGAGTTGAGAGTAGGGTTCAATTATTGCTGGATGTGCACGATAATTTTTCACCAATTTTGTGACCAACATGGGATTGAAACCTGAATCGCTGCGCGCGTAGGACGGAAGTTGTAATATTCGCTCAAGAAAAGATCGCTGCAATCCGTAGCGAAGTGCCCATCTGAAACAGAACATCGAGAAAAGTGACATTCGACTGACATTATCAAAAAATAAATCTCAACTGAAGATGTCTCTAGTTTGACGCAGCTTTTTGATAGTACATTCGATATGATGGTGTTGTATCGCAGTTCTTCGAATAATAGTCCTTGAATAATAGTCGCACGTCAAAAGTTTGTGATAGTAACTGCGCCAACTATTCAAAGATATGAATCTATCTTTTGATAGATCTTATCTCATGCTCTTGTTTCTGTAAGCACTTGCCGCTTGACTTTTACAATATAAGTGCTACATTTTAAGCAATATCTTCATTCTAACCATGCTTCCATGTGCGTATTATCAAAAATAATTGTCGGTGTATATTAAAATTACAGCACAAGCCTTTTGGAATTGCAAATATAGTGATGATCAGCTTTGATAATACAACTCGACATCGTGATTTTGTATAGATTCGACTTTGCTGAGCTACATTCATAAATTTGCAACAACTGTGTCGAAAATAGCGAACACGGAAACATGAAAAATTGCAAGATTGCAGTTTTTATTCGAAGAAATACGTGCTGTATTCGAAATAAAAAAGAAGCCTCACAAGAAAATGAGTGTTCGAACAACTTTTTGCAACTATTTCTTGTCTCATCCAAAATATGAAGACTTATGTTTGTAGCAACCTCCGCAAATCAGCAACTCTCAAGAAGTAAGGTCAATAAAGAAAGCAAATGATCGTAAAACCCTTCCTGACGGCCAGTCTGCAGCCCATTAAATTGACTAATTTGATGCTTTGCAGTCGTTAGTTTCAATACTACGATGTATCGCTACCATGTATACAATTTACAAATCTCAACCCTCGTATATATATACAGGGTGAGTAAAAAAAACGTTATTTGAAGTTTGTGAAAAATCTATCTGAATTGTCATTCTGATTTCTTTCTCAAGTTGACTGATTGAATTTCTATGGTTTTATTTTCCATATCCAAGCACCAAATCAATGCTCTAAGTTCAAAAAATTCGAATTCATATCATCGAACGAATGGCTTCTGTACATAGTTTATACAAGTGTATGTACAAGTATTCATTTAGTGCTTCATTCATGCCAAACTATGATGGAAAGGAAGGCAAGGCTTGTTGCATGGGCGGTTAAGCCTCGTTTATACTTATGCTGTACAGCAAGTACAGCAAAATCAGACTTTGCTGTATTGCTGTAGATGCTGCACAGCAAAACGTATTAAATTGCTGTACGACATTGCTGTACAGCAGTTGTATTACAACAACTTTTTCTTTGTCTGATTGGTTGTGTTGTGCGAGCGTTCATACTTAAGAAAGGAATACACAGCAAAGGTCTCAGTTTGATTACAAAATGGATCCACTTGTGCTTCTTTACTTTCATCACCATAAAAGAAAGTCACGACAACGACGTTGGTATGTTCGACCATTGAATATTCCTCGTAACATAAGAAGTGAATGTTGTCTGATCGACGAGATGCGGGAAATGGATACAGAAACGCACTTTAGTTACTTCAGAATGTCCAAGGAAAGTTTCGACAATCTTCTCGAGAAAGTGGAAAGATTTATATATCACGAATGGTATAGCACCATACAGAAACTTATGTAAAATATAGGATTATGATATCAATATTACCTGATGTTGTCGTTGCCATTGTTTGATTCATTACTTGTTTCTGCTTCCTTGGATTCTTTGTTTGATAGGTTTGATTCTGCCTTTCTCCGTTCCAATACTTTGTCAAGAAAGGTCATTTTTTCGAAATATTTCCACTTGGCTTTTGTTCCACCTTTATCACCACTTTTTTTCTTTAAGTTTCTCTTTGCTCTAACGTATCCGTCACGCAGTGATCTCCAACGAGTCTTTACACCTTCAACTTCCACTCCAAGATGTTGGGCTATGGCATTCCAAGAATTATTGGATTTGATATTATCTTTGTAATCTGCGCAGTGTAAGTCCCACAGATGCTTGCAATTATGTACAAGTTCGATTAACTTTTCTTCATCCATTCACGCGAACGTATGATGACTGCTGCACAGTCTGCCGTGTAGAAAGATTCCGATAAATTTTCCTCTACAGCATGACGTATAGCTAGATTTGGCGTATGCGTCACTCGATCAATCTTATTGCCGAACACGTGTTCATACTCTGACGCAGATGTCGTTCCGGCAAATGACTAATCTTGCTGTACAGCAAACTCATACAACATTTGCAGCATTTGCTGTGCAACACATATTTTGCTGTACAGCATAAGTATAAACGAGGCTTTACATTCAACAATGTGTCCGAAGCAAGGAGAAAATACATGGATGAATTTCATGAGGAAGCCCCACCTCCACCGACAGTCCATCGTTGGATGAAGAAATTCCTTACGTATGGGGATATGAATAAGCGTGAAAATGGAAGTGGTCGTCCAGTGACGGCTACAGGTGACGATATCTTTACCTCCATCAAGCCGATAATTGAAGATGACCCGAACGTTTCTACGCGTCGCATAAGCAACACGCTTGGAGTCTCGCAAAGTAGCGTCGTTCGCTGTCTTCATAAGAAAAAGTATCATCCCTATAAGCCAACCTTCGTCCAGGAACTCTCAGATGACGATCACGACCGACGTCTCGAATTCTGTCAATGGATCCTCAATTCCTCACTTCAGCATCCTCAATTCCATCTCCGAATAGTTTTTTTCCGACGAAGCTGTCTTTCATGTGAATGGAACTGTAAATAAGCACAATCTGCACTACTGGAGCACTGAGAACCCTAAAGCTTTCGTCGAAAAGCTTCATGACCGGAGATCTGTCACTGTATGGGCCATGATAGACCATACTGGAATGCTGAGTTACGACATCAGTGAACTAACGATGAACAGCGATCGGTACTGCAATGTTCTGAAACAGCATGTTATTCCCTTCTTGTGACGAAACGAAAACCAGAGCAGATTCTATCAACAGGATGGAGCCCCTCCCCACTACAGCAACGCAAGTCGAAGAATCCTCGACGAAAATCTGACGGGTCAGTGGATTGGTCGAAGAGGACCAGTTGAGTGGCCACCCCGTTCTCCAGACCTTACTGTTTGCGACTTCTTCCTGTGGGGAGCGTTAAGAGACCGAGTGTATGCGCGACTGTCAAGAAATACGAGAGAACTGACAGCCTGCATTCGAGAGGAAATTACTTCTTTCACATCTAACGCCTGCATGAAGGCCTATGACTCATTTGTTCGACGATGCTCTCTTTGCATTCAGCAGGAAGGTGCTCAGTTTGAGTCGCTGTTGTAACCACAGCTTGTGAGGAGCAGCTTTTTCAATGTTCATAACCGCCTGTTGTTGCATTTTATTGTAACTTATAATAGATATCCCACAAAAGGTAAATAACGTTTTTTTTTTACTCACCCTGTATATATATTCTGGGTATATTCAGAAAGGTTTATTGTATCCGGGTAGGGTATATGTGATGCTGAGGTGAATTAACTGCGATTAAATATCAATTCGCAACAATCATATTGTATTCTAAAAATTATCCAACATAGCATTTCTGCGATAAATTATCAGATGCCAATATTTTGAATTTTGACTTTATGACTACACAATATCTCTTCATTGCTAGCATAGCTTGAGTGAATTACCTGTCCTACAACACGAAAATCATGAGTATTAGCAAGAAACATCAATCTATTGATCAAATTCAGATTGGAGATTACCTGGAAGAGATGACAGGGCCTAATTGATAGGGATCGCCAGCCAGGATGATCTGGCCTTGTGCTCGAGAGCAGATAGCAACTGGGATGAGACACTCCGGTTCTGATGCTTGACCAGCCTCGTCCACAACGACGTGAGTGAAATGTCCAGCAGGAAGACGCAAGAGTTGGATGACACCGCTGCTGACACAGGTTGACACCACAATTCTGTGCATAATGGCCTGCAAACAGATTGAGCAAGAAGTTGAACAATAAATCAATTTCCATGGTTTTATCAATGATGCGAGCACAGACGCTGAATTCTTAACTAATATTATTATAAGCTAATCATTACATTGAAATTCTTATTGTCTGATTTCAATGCAGAACCGGTTTAGCAGTATCAAGAATATCTACGAAGCTTGCAAACTTGTCCCAATCTAACAAGGCGAATGTCAACGAACACGAACTATTCAATTTGATGCTAGTGGTATTCATGCCGATTGATAAAATAAATTGTAGACATGGTTTCTACACAGCCATTTATAAAAAATCATCAACTAAAGCCATTGGAGTGGCGGTCATTCCTGTGCGAAATGTGTAATATGTATCATAGTCAATTCGACTGCAGGTGAGTCACTCGATAATTTTATGTTTCTATCTGATTAAATGCATACTTACTGTATAGACTTTTAAAATTTTGACCGGCTCTCTAAATCTTAATGACAAAATGTGATTGCTATGAAAGCAAGAAATTAACACGGGAAAAGACGCAATACTGTAGTTAAAACTTATTCATTAACATCAGTGTCAAGACTTTATCATATCTTCACAAAGTAATATTGATGATATTGAATATCCAATAATTCCAGTTCTCAGCTGCAGTTAATGAGAATTTGTGATATTGATTTATACTAGGCAATGAACTGTGGCCTCTTCTTCCGTAGAATCATTTCATCCACCTGCACAGTGCATATCTCACCTGCCATCTTCATTGTAGGTAGCCATTATTTTTCATTATATCACTCATATCATCATTAATGTTATTTTGCGCTTTCCAAGTTGAAAATTAAAGTTTTGACTTTTGAATATCCTGAACTAGACCCAAGCTGTAAGAGTCCAGGTTGGTGCCATCATATAGCTATTTCAAGTCCTTCATAGGCCTCGATGACTTGATATACGACCTCTGGATGCGAGATATGGAAAGAGCATCTCATGGAAATCTGATCATTTTTAGATAAGTCACTTCTCTTTGCAAAGATTTTGACAGCATTATCCAAAACTTATCATAGAATTGAATTCTAATATCCTTTGCAAGCCTTCAGATAAATACCAAATTAGAAAACTGTAAAGCCTTCACAGCTGCTTTATTCGAATCAATTGAAACATGAGCTGGAAAACATCATCAAATAGACTGGCTGACTGGCTAGCTACAAGAACTGAAGGGATTAAATATATAGCACAACTGGCAGACGATTCCCAATAGTGGAGAAGAATTGTGTCAGCGGATAATTGCCAGGATTGCCTAAAACATCAAGTAAGTAAGCAAGTTTCATTTTATCTTCAGTAATTTTCATTTCTGCCTTTATGACTTAGGCGCACTATTCTACGACGCACACTTGTGCGTCCTATCTGTTTGACAATAATTCAGATGTTATTGGAACTTACGGTGCTGATATTTTCACGAGTCACACACAGATGACGAATACTCTCATCAACCAATGTACGGTCACGAGAGGTGGCAATCAGACGCACAATATCCCCGTCTCCAATCATGCTTTTCTCTGTCAGTTTCTGACACAGCAAATCTGCCGCATAATTCGAAGGTGCGGCCACTAGAAGACGAGAAAAAGGCATCCGGGCGTAGATTTGAAGAATTAATTCCACGAGTGTTGTTGTCTTTCCGGTACCTGTAAAAAATCCTCCATGAATTAGATCGGCGATGAAATATGGGAGATTAAGCTCGTCATAATTTATCATTTCAACGAATATTTTATCCGTGGAGAGGACGGTATACGTTTTTGCGAACATGTAGAACAACATAAAAAATGAAAGTTCTAAGGAAGCGTATTTGCTGCATCCACAACGAAGAATACCCAGACGAAATTCCCGGAAAATTTCACCAGCTTTCAGAGCATAAATACGTTCACCTAACACTTTACACACCTTATCCTCGCTAACCTATTCGATGAAAGCATGGATACGCTTTACACATGAACCAGAACTTTTTATGAAAATCAAGATGAAAATTTCCAAAATTGTAATAGCGACTACACTCTAGGTTCAAAGTTGACATCAATTTCACGAAGATAACATCATTTGACTAAGCGAGAAAATGGGGATTCCAGACAATGGCAATGTCTTCCGAACGATTAGGAAGCCTAGTACAGTACATGCGGTATAATTTAGCCTATGATTTTTGTTGTGCTACAAAGACCATTTACCTCCATCTAATAATAAAGCATTTCGGGACGACTTTTACTTTTTGGGTACCAATGAGATTTTCGGAAATGTGTTTTTCGACTATCTCCTAAAAAGAGACAATAGAAAGTCTAGAAGCCTCAGACTATTTTCACTTAACATTTAGGAAATTCTATAGCCTGCAATTACTAAATATATCGATTGTAGATCTTCAAAAACGTTAAAAGCAAACAAATCATGCGAGAGACACTGAATCCTCACCTGGAGGGCCGAAGATGACATAAGGCCTGGGACGTGCTCGTGCATGAAGTGCTCTCATCACTGCGGCCCTTTGTTCATCGTTCAGTCGCTTGTTGAAGAAATCGCTGTCAGAGTAAGTTGGGAAGGATTCTTTCGGACATAGAGATGGGGCAAGCTTCGTGTGAGGGGTCTGTAGAGAAGGATAGAGAATATCCTGGCCGCAATGTTTCACAGCAATTTCCAACGCTTGATGCATTCTTCTGTACGGAACTCGATTGACAGTGAACTGAAAATGAAAGGAACGAACATGGTCCGGAAGGGAACGTCCAGAAAACCAACTAGCATGACTCAACACAAACTGAAAACATCTTAAGTGTTAGCTGCTGTCGCATGCTTTTTCTTCCACAAGCGAGGCACTCAAATTATGGATGGGCAGTCTTTATACACAAGAAACTATACCAATTTAATACTAACCACACAGAAGGGTATGGTCATCAACATGCAATCACATGGATGAATGTAGGTATAAATAGTGCCTAAATCGCAAGTATAGAATGCAACGCTATTGTCAAAAGAATCAATTCCCTAGTGAAATGAAACATTAAAATGTCATAATTCTCTCCAGAAAATATTAAAGCCAAGATCAACTTGTGAAAAATTACAAATTTCGTCCACGTTTCGGGTCCTGATTCATTTTCAAGGCATTGATAGGCAGCGTTTATGATGTGTCTCGCATCCTCTTAGATCCGAAACGTCGGCAAAATGGGTGTTCCATATTGACTTACATTTTGGTCATAAATGTCTTCGGGAGAGAATTTTGATTTTTCATTCTTGGATATAGTCCTCGCGACAACTGCCACATCCTACATGGTATCTCCCCTGACGGACAGACTCAAATCATGGACCTTCTGTACTCTCTAAGTGCAACCCTTAACCAATAGAACTGCCCTTCCACCCAAAGTTGCTATATGCCCTCCACTGCTACTTAGCAAGTGGTATTGATGATCCACATTTATTGAAGTCTGAAATTGTTTCTCCATCGCAAATTAATATCGAACTAAATCAGTACATCGATGATCCATCGTGCCTCCAATATTGTTATTATTACCCGCCTCCATGCAAAGCATCGTTGAACAGAGTAACATCCTCCGAATTCATGTGCATAAGGAGGGATAAGCAGCAAAGATGATGTATGGGAAAAGCTAACCTATCGCTGCCGGATAATTGATGTAATTCAAACCACATACATGCATGCTAGAAGATTCATTAAGACATCTGACATTCAGAGTATCATAGTGACCGCTTATGATACATCAATTCCCACCTTGGATTTCAACAGCTTTCATGGGGTTCACATAATTGAGTGGTTCTCAATCACGTCAACATGGTGCCACAAAATTACTGCGAATGATCCTAGATTACACAGTAGCATTGCAATTAAAAGCTTCAATATCCACACATCATCCACATCAGCGATACATCAATCGGCTATCTAACTCAATCCCCTTTTTCAAACCGCTCCATCCTCAACCCTCTCCAACTGCGCTGCGGCAATAATGAACCTCTCCACACCATCCTCACCCTTCTCCAACTCTGCTCCGGCAATCATGAGTCGCTCTGCTCCATTCTCACACCTCTCCAACTTCGCTGCGGCAATAATGAACTTCTCCACACCATCCTCATCCTTCTCCAACTCTGCTCCGGCAATAATGAGTCGCTCTGCTCCATTCTCACACCTCTCCAACTTCGCTGCGGCAATAATGAACTTCTCCACACCATCCTCATCCTTCTCCAACTATGCTCCGGCAATAATGAACCTCTCCACACCATCCTCATCCTTCTCCAACTATGCTCCGGCAATCATGAGTCGCTCTGCTCCATTCTCACACCTCTACAACTCCGCTGCGGCAATAATGAGCCGCTCCACACCATCCTCATCCTTCTCCAACTATGCTCCGGCAATAATGAGTCGCTCTGCTCCATTCTCACACCTCTACAACTCCGCTGCGGCAATAATGAACTTCTCCACACCATCCTCATCCTTCTCCAACTCTGCTCCGGCAATAATGAGTCGCTCTGCTCCATTCTCACACCTCTCCAACTATGCTCCGGCAATAATGAACCTCTCCACACCATCCTCACCCTTCTCCAACTATGCTCCGGCAATAATGAGTCGCTCTGCTCCATTCTCACACCTCTACAACTCCGCTGCGGCAATAATGAGCCGCTCCACACCATCCTCATCCTTCTCCAACTATGCTCCGGCAATAATGAGTCGCTCTGCTCCATTCTCACACCTCTACAACTCCGCTGCGGCAATAATGAGCCGCTCCACACCATCCTCATCCTTCTCCAACTCTGCTCCGGCAATAATGAGTCGCTCTGCTCCATTCTCACACCTCTCCAACTTCGCTGCGGGAATAATGAACCGCTCCACAGCATCCTCATCCTTCTACAACCTCGATTTGACATTAATAAACCATAGCAAAAATTGTTTAGAAAACACTGCATCAATTGTTTGACTTGGATTTCCTTGATGAGTTCACAAGTGATGAAAAATTCCCTGCATCCAAAGCTTATCATTTAATTCATTTAGATTGAAACCTGGTTTTCATGAAGAAAATTGTAGTTAAGAGCTTTTGACTTACTTGTAGATAATACTGATTGTTGGGAGTGAAATTGGTGTGAAAAGTACGATGAAACATGATGTTCGCCTCGTCGCATTTGATCTCATGAACGTAGCCTTCATAACCATCCGACTTCATCCTCCGGTTGCTTAGTCCACCATTTTCATTGACTTGAGTCACAACAACGCGATCACCGATGATGATTGAAGGCCGACCTTCGCGCAGACCAGGAATCTAAAAGCATACACCGATCTGAGAAAATGGAATCTCTTTACAAGGAGAAAGAGTGATGTCTTAGGACTCGTCAAGATCTGAAATATCATCAATTTTATTGAAAAGATCCATTGAACACTATCTAAAGACTGAGGGATTCCTTGCTCTTACATTTTCAAAAATCATTAGAAATAGATTGCCATTCATGACTACGATAAAATGAAGCTAGTCAAGTCAGGAAGCTTATTTCTGCAATCTGTCCACTGTTCAATGAACAATTTATCCGATGTGTCAACGTCCATAATTCTCGTCAAGATGGAGTGAATAACAATTCGAAGAAACTTCCCTACAAGCAGAACTGCAGCAGTTTATATAAATCAAATTAATCATCAAATGTCTGCAATTGTCCTCAAAGTATTTAGAGACTGTATGATATCTATGAACATTAATATTACTTTGCGATGAGAAGATACACATGTAGGGTAAATGAGATGTACGTCCTGCTATGGAGACATAAATTAGTAATTATATTTGAAATATTATCATCTTATAACTTTATTAACTATTTTACACCTATTAGTTTACTATCTTAGAAAAAATATTGAATTTAAGTATTTATGAGTGGAAACAGGGATCGCAATTCACCCCAGAAAAAACGGAAAATCGGGAAAAACCGAAGTTTAAATGCATAAATTTGAAATATTTACATTAGACTAATTTCGTAAAAAACGGAAAATTGCGAGCCATGGGTGGAAATACACATGTTTATTGACAATGACGACATCAGCAAATATCACTGTCAGTCTTTCTGAAATTTTCAAGACTTTTCAAGGGCACGGATACTTTCTTTCTCCATCTATCGAGTTATCAGTTAAAAGCAAAATGCATCAAAAATTCTACAGATTTATAAATTTTACATCAAAAACTCTCTTAACTTTTTAACTAACCACCCAAGTATGTCAATGAGCTGCTGTAACACAAACCAACCGGTTTAATACTTGAAGAACACTAGGAATAGCCAAGTGGTTGAGTCATCTTTCTCACTCATTCTTTTAAATATTTACCTTCCCTTAAAAGAACCTGGATAACTTTGGTAAAGTCAGTTTTCTGTTGGAGCTGTAATTAACATATTTTTACGCCAGTGCATCAGCTATGTACATGATGTAATTGAACAGAATTTGTGAATTTATGTGATATGATGATTTCTATTTACTTATGACTAAACGCTTACTTTCTTACTTACTTATGTTGATCTGGAATACCGTAGGCTATATGGATGGCGTTCTGCACATCTCAAATGTAAGAAACACAATGATCAAATTATGATTTGACGATAATTCAATGCGTTTGCCTATCATTTAACTTGCTGCAAAATACTACTCCGGTGTCAAAGCATCCAATTACCATGAAATGATCATTAGACTGCCTATATTTGAGATGAGTAGAATGCCATTTGCATGCGGAATTTGTTACTGGAAGAGTGCATGGAAATTACAATAGTTCAACTTTGGAAGCATTTATAGATGCAATATTCATTGGTTTAATGTTTAAGAAAAAGAAACGTAAACCTTCATAAAAGTAAGAATGAAATAAATTAAACGACAACAAAATGCCATGCAAAAGATGTGCATCTGGTGGAACATGAGCCTGCGACCCCGGCTTAACCTACCGCTCTAACAACTGAACTACAGCCGTGTACAAAAGATGTGCATCTGGTGGAACATGAGCCTGCGACCCCGGCTTAACCTACCGCTCTAACAACTGAACTACAGCCGTGTACATGAGATCGAAGTCAATTGGCAGGATCTAGCCCTCATCATTCACAACACAGCATTTGCGATATCAAGACCAGCAGTTGGGATAAGATGTCCACCAAAGCATCTGACGCCATAGCGTTTATGCAATTAACAATAACAATGAAACGAAATAACGAGCATATTTCACGAAATAATTATTATCGTGGGTGGCAGTTTTAGTCCGCAGTTTTGACTGACATCATCGTTTACTCGCATGTAACAATCAACGTTTCATGATAATGTTGTAATCTATCTTTGTAACTATTACTGTTCAGGTAGTATTACGCACTACATGAATCGCTCACAATGAAACGGAAATTTAGAAAGTAGCATCATATTCAATAGAAAGATTTTGACGAGTCATTGTTCACTTTCATCCAGAGCTTCTTCTCCAATTTGTACCCTTTTTTCAGCAAAAATTGAAATGTTATATCTTTAACATGCTTGAACTCAACAATGAATTTTTAGAAATTGAAAAAGATGACTTTCGCTTTGACTGACTCTTTGACTTTGATTTTGAAGTTGCAGCCTATTTACTATAGCTGGCGCAACTCATTTGATTTCTGAAGCATCTCGATAAGCAATTTTCCTACACTTTTTCGCCTTACAATCTTAAAGCGATGGATACTTTACGAAATTCTTTTCATACGACACGTGAAAGTTCTTATACGGCGCTCGGCCGGCTATGATAGCCTTTGCAATCCCTGGTGAAGTTGCGAAAGTTCTGGCTAGTTTAATTGTATTTATGGAGTCATTGTTTACGGACAAACTGTGGAATAGCTAGATTATGCTGATTGCATTCATCTGATGCATGATAGCAAATTCCTTTGAACATGTACGTAGCGTACAAGTCGGTTGGGGAGTCCGTGATTCATCATTTGAAGCTTATGGCGAAAACACAAGTTTTGTTCTCGACTCCTACTTTACTATCCAAGAATAAAGATATCGCGAAGTCGGAACTTTGACCATTCGCCATATTTTTACACATCGCCATGTAAGATCGTTGAGAAAGTAAATCGAGGACATCAATTGTTCATTATAGGCATCAAATGACTTTTATCCAGTTACCTCCTGGTGATGGGCAACTACAATGAAAGCGCGCGCAGGTGGTGCTTCCTTCTCAATAATTAGAGAATTATTCTCCTTTCTGCTAGATAGCAAAACCTCTAGATATTGTGAACGGAGACACTGACAGGCTACGTGAAAAACAAGAGCCTGATGTTTGTTAGATAAAATTATTGCATAAAATGCTCACCTCAACGCTCAAATAATCTCCTTTCCTTTCGAACTTAGCGTCTTGGATGTTGTACATGCTGATATCTATTTCTTCTTGAAGTTCCTCCAAGTACAGCAGTGTCGACCATCTCATTACAAAATCGTCCATATCGGGATCCAACCTGCTGATACATGGATAGAATTGCTCCAGTAATGCCTTTATCTCCATCAAGACCGCTGGACTGATATTATATCCGCTTCCCATGTCTCTGTCAAAGATCTTTCTTAATGTAGGTGGAATCATATAGGCTTTGAGACGGAGATAAGTTGGCGGATGCGGCTGGCCAAAGGTCGGTCTTACACCTGGCATGATGAATTCAGTGATTGGCCTCGGTTCTAAAGAAAAGAAGAATCTGCAGTTACTAAGCCGCGAAATAACATATCAGAGATGCAACCTCGATTAGATTTTCGTAACCGAGTTTCAGGTCGAATCGAGGTGGGCTCACAATACTCATGAAATTGAATGTAAATCCAAGTGCTAGCATTAGGGGAAAGTCAAAATATGTGTGTTTACCGTATTATTAGCACTTTTTCAGCACACTGAAAATTTCAGCAGAATCTAGGACAGTTCTTAGTATTTAATACGTATTACAGATTAAGAGTCAAGTAAGTTATCTCTAGACAGTCACAGATTAAAAAAAGACATTTGTTCACGGTTACACATAAAAATATGTCAAAATTGCTCTTACAAGAAAAATAATAATGGCTACAAAACAATTAATAAAATTTTAGCACTGACAATTTGCGTCGTGCCTGCATACGTTGCTTTCTGTCAGTTGCTAATAAGGATGAGTCACTTTTGCGAGATTATTTTTTGTACGCTACAAAAGAATGACAAAATTAAATTTGCCTGTAGGTGTTCCACTAAACCCTGTGTGGCACGGGTAAAGGGAAAAATCAACATGAAAATCAAGGTACAACAAGATGATGAACTGTGGGTAAGGACAGTCAAAATGAAATAACACCCGACCTCTAGTAGGACCCGGGGTAGCCTTGTATCTCCTCAGAATACCTTGGATCGCCCAAAGAACACGGTTCCGATTCAACCATTATCAAACTCTAGGTCACTCATCGTGTTTTCCCAAGCAGTGCTACCAATTGACCAAATAGTCAAAATAAGAAACCTAGGCATCAAGACGGAAAAAGTGACTGAAGGAATAGTTCTGAGAAGTGAGTCTTAGCAACGGCATAGGTATAAGAAGATTATAACCAACCTAACTAATCATCAACTTTCATTCGCGATCAGTCAAAGCAGTTAACGATATGTAATGATAGATTGAAAGGAGTGTGATTGCTAACGTGAAAGGTGCAAACAAACATGATGCTTCAGTCATTTGAACTTCATAAAAAACACAATTATTTTGTTATACGCTTGCGTTCATTTTGTCAGGAATTGAAAAGTGTAAAAGTTATTGGAGTCAAATACTCTTTAAAGTTGAGTATTAGAAGATGGTCTTCAATCCCTTTCACAGTATTTTCTCTATTTGAAATACGTATAAAAACATTTAAAAAAATTTCAGTGATGATTAAACACAACCCAGGCCTCCAATGGAACCCGGGTAATAAAATGATGATGAATGATAAATGGTTTAACGTCACTACTCCCCCCGTACTGGGGTGCTTGGACGGCGCTGACATAGTCAAATTTAATGGAGCGTTGTGGTGCGTTAAGTCCGGATGCCCTTCCTACAGACTTCCAATGACACTTTCGGGGATCGAACTCTGGACCAATGCCAAGCACCCAACCAGTGTGCCACGGAGACGGGAAGTTAAAATCAAACAGAATCCGGGACTAAGAAGAAATCCACTAACTTTGTAAGTTTCACCGAGTATCCCCTGCCTAATAGTTCATTGCTGTGCTACGGGTGAAAATCGCATAAAATATTTGAAATTTTTGGTCAGATTCGCGGAATACTAAAGCACTCGAGCAATATTCAAAATCAATTTTCTCACGTTCATATTGTCGCCAGCCTCTTCCTCTCCCTCTTCCAAACGATCTTTCCGTCATTTGCTGTTCTGCAGCATCGCAGACTGTGGCTCGCACAATGACTCGATGGATTCGGAATCCTTCCACTTCGATGGTGATGGTCTGCTGGTCCATCCCGAGATGTTTAGCAGAAAATATAATGATGAAGGGAATCGTGGCATTTGGACCAATTCCATTATCGTATTCAAGAAGAGAGAATTGATCATTTTGGAGACTTGAGATCTTCAATGATTTCACCTTGATCGTGTCTGATGTTGGGTTTGAAATCTGCAAGAAGAGCAATATTGCAGCATAACTTTGCTCAGTAGAGCATGCATGTACACACTTTGCATTTCGTAGGCCAACTTTGATTCCGAAATCAATAAACTTAAGCATGTCTTCAATCTGTTTTATTGGAATTTATTTACAAACTCATTAAGTGTCTCCTCTACCCGAAATTCATGTTATTTCATTATTCATGATGACAGTGATCGGAATTGACGTTTAAAAATCCCTTTCATAAGATAGTATCACAGAGATTCAAAAGCATCTTGAAGATTTTTTTCACAGCAACTTTATTTTCAATCTAAAAAGTGGGCCATTGGTCAAGACTAATACTCCTTAACATCTCTTGGGTGATGTCAATTACATGTTGAGATCTGAGGTAAATCCTCCCTACACGGGAATTACGATTTACTACTTAGATGTTAATGAAAGTAAAATCCGATTCTCAGCTATTTCATTTAGATCATCTCCGCACTATTGAAAATTTCATCTACTTAACCACGCAGTGATAAACTAGCAGTCACGCATGTTTTCTAGCGTCTGACCATGACTCTCCACCGAGGAAACACATCGCTCTGGTAAAAGCGCTCCGCCACGATCACTCCCATTATAAACGGAATTTCTTAACTACCAGTGTTCACTTTTGGATTTTATTCTTCTTCTTTACGATCAGAGCAATTTTTGTTCATTCACGAAAGAAATAAATTTCCACATATCCTATGATTTCATCTGAAATGTGTGACCAACATTGTCAGCAGTCAGAGGACATTTGTCGGAAGACATTCGTCAGTACTCACATTGAAAGATTGACGCGCTGTCCTGTTCATCATCACTTTTCCAAATTCTAATAAATTTGATGAAACTTGAAGGACCGGTTGGTCGCTATCTGTTTCCTCTGAGTCACCGGCCAACGACTTCAGATGACTGAGAAGTGGAAAAGTACCGAACTCCGTCTCCTCAGAAGCTCCCTGTTTCAGACGCCGGACAGTAAGGGCTCGATAGGAACAATCTCGCAGTTGTACGGATTCGATGCACACACCTTCAACGACATCCCCAATAAGTGGTCTGTCCTGCTCACAGGCTTGGTTAAAAAATGCAATCTGAAACCAAGAATGGGTATCAGTCAATCAAAAATGATCATATCCGCATGGTCATGATCTTTATATCACTTGCGTATTCGTGAACAATAGTTCAATGTTGTTTACACAGGAAAGTGGCAATGGTATTAAATAAAGAAAATCAATAATCTCATAAATGCTTTTTGCTGATAATAGAGTTATAAGCCGATCAAATCTTAATAGGGATCTTAAACTTCCTGAATTCCTGTCACAATTAATTTGCTTTCTAATACTAGTATCCATTTTACTGACCTCGCCATCTTTGTGCTATCAAAAGCAAATCAAAATTTGAATTTCTACTGTTTGATGTTTTAGAACCCGATACAGGAATCCAGGAAGTCAATTTGACCTATGTTGCTTTTAGTGTTGTAGGTTTACTCACTGATATGCACAACAGATGGCTAATAAATCTTCAAGATGATCGATAATCGTTGGTTAGCCGGCAGGAATTGGAATTGAAACTTCAGTCATTTACTACACGAATTCTATATTTATTCCAATGACGCCGACATAAGAGGAACATGAAAAACGCAATGAAGTAAATTACAAAATTAGTGAAATTAATTAGTTGCCATTCCCTACTGCATTAGCAATCGATACTTTAATTATCTATTATTTCCTGTCCTCATCGAGCTCTGAATCACAATGAGATCGAAGCGCATTTAACTTTCGTTCCGAATCACATGAAGCTCACATTGCAACAAATTAATATTTTTGTGATCTAAATCGCTCATACTTGTGTTATAAATAGCAATTTTGATAGACTTTTGAAATTCTACCGAATTTTGGCAGTAAATACCCTCAATGGTTGCTCCTTAATGATACAGTAGTGATCTCTATGTCTCTTCATAATCATTTGAATTCATACTGTCATCCTTCACCCATACAATCACATTTGAAGTTACTATCTAACTGTAGAACATCACTTCACAGATACATGGGAATGGATATTTTTGAGGGAAATTATTTCACATTTCATATACATTCTCATACATCCTCTTGTTTTTACTCATAAGTGACTTCTCAGTACATTCGAACAGTTTGGCATCGTAAATAGCAATCATTTAGAAGATTTATAGTCTAAGATCGAGAAAATTTTCAAAATCTGTCAAAATTAGTAATTTTGCTATTTGAATTGCTGTTTATACATGTAATACGAATATGAGTGACTTAGAGCAGACGAACAACCTGATAAGAAAGTTCAGACCATGAACGTGTTGGACCGCGAATTTCATGTGATTCGGAGCATTTGTTTGGAAGTCAAGAAGGTGGGAGGGGCGAATCGCTTACTGGGGGGATCGTTCATCAACCGAATCAGATGTGCTCATAGAGAAAACAGTTGAGTTCCTCCGACGTACCTCCATTGTTTCGCACTCTTCAACATTCTGATGCTTCTACTTTTCGTTATTTCTCAAAATCGGTCGCTCAACCGTTCGCTGACGACAAAAATCAACGCTCGTTCGCTCAGGGAATTTTCCTTCGCCAGCTCATCAGCTCATCGGAAATTCAAAAAAATGCCACTCGCTCGCTCAAAAACGCTGCTCCTTCTTACAAAAATTATGAAGTACATGAATTATTAAATCGCGTCAATCCCCGTAAAGCTGCTGGGTCAGATGGTGTACCTACAATCTTGTGGAGCAAACTTTCATCATCCTTGTCTGTTATTCAATATGTGTTTGGAAATGGCTAATCTTCCTATAGCGTGGAAATGTGCTGATATCTTACCCGTTCCGAAAAGTAACCCACCTCAACTTAGTAACACTCGTCCGATATCACTTCTGCCAATTCCCGAGAAAATATTCGAACGATGCATTGTTTCCCATTATAAAAGTGAATTTTTGTGTCATTTTTCGAAGCACCAGTACGGCTACAGGCCCAAATGTTCTACTGTTAGCGTTCTTTTAGAGTTAGAAAACTTTATCACGAATAAAATTCAGAGGCGAGATGTAGTAGCATGTCAAATGCTTGCGATCGACTTTGAAAAGGGTTTTGACAGAATGTCTCATAAAATACTAGTGGAAAAAATGTTTAATAGCTCAGTGCCCTTCGATAATTTCATGATCACTTTTACACAGAATTATCTGTCAAGTAGGCAACAGCGTGTAAAATTGTCAAATAATTACAGTGCTTTTGTGAGCGTAACCAGTGGCATTCCCCAGGGATCCGTAATCGGACCCCTTCTTTTTTCTTTTTATGTCTCAGACCTTGAAGATGTACTGTCAACGAGCAATGATGTGATTGCTGTCAGTTATGCCGATGACTTTACCCTCTGTGGTGCAATACGCAATACATTGGTTAGTCCATTACTGACATCTTTTTGCAATTTGGAAAAGTGGTCGTCTGAGAATAAAATGAGTATTAAATACAACAAATGCCAACAGATGTTCATGTATTACAACAGAAATTTTGATATGCAACCCTATGTTCTCGACCATGTCAGTTTGTGCAGTAATTTGCGTGTACTAGGTGTGACGTTTGACCAGAAATTGACATGGGAGAGCCATACTTTTCATGTGTGTAAGAAGGCATCTTCTAAGATTGCGATGTTGCGCCAACTTAAACCGTTTTTGAACAAATGCCAACTATGTCAAGTCTATTTTTCGTGTATACGCTCAGTTCTCGAATATTGCTCGCCAATTTTTGTAAATCTATCTCAAGGACAGACTGTGATGATTGAGAATATCCAAAAGAGATGTCACAAAGTAATTTGCTCAGAAAGTAATTGTTCATGTGCATTTTTCGTTCCTTTGCAATATCGCCGAACCATTCAAGGATTCAAACTTTTTCAGTCCATCGTATCTGACACTAGCCATCCACTTCACCATCTGAAACCTCCGAAACTTTTGTACAGTGGCAAATTCTCAATTCCCTTGTGTCAAACTGCAGCTCGCAGTAACAGTTTTTTCGTGTACATGTCCAAGCTCATGAACAGTGATTTTTCTTTGACTTGACAATAACCATGCAGAATGACAATGTATATCATTTCTTGCGCCTGATGATGCGTTATTTTTTTTATCATGTTGTTCGTGTTTAACTTTTGTCATTTCTTTTTCCTTAGTTCTTGATTTGTATTGTAAGTGATTTTTCTGAACTGTATCTGATAATATGCCTCTCGATTCTCATTTTGAGGTACTTGAAAATAAACGTTATTATTATTATTATTACAATGCAATGTACTGAATGAAGTGAGAAGTTACTCATCAACACATGAGATTGATGTGATTGATTTGAGCAAGGAATGCGACTAAAATAAACGCTCATGAAATGTGAAGGATTTTATAGTGAAATTTGAAGGATTTTCCTTCAAAAACAGCCATTCCAATGTATCTGCGAAATGGTATTATGCAGCTCAAAACAACTTCAAACATGATGAGGAAGAAGGACGATTTGCAGATGCCCAAAAAATTCAAATGATCAGGGAAATGCACAAAATTGACTACTTACATGAACCACTACTAAAAATATGCTGATGAGTAGTATTTACACATCTTTTGAATTTCAGATACTCTCTTCGATGTCTAAGGTACAATAGATGATCATAACAAGATTGAAACCTATCTCTATAAAATACTGCACTAATATTGAAAATCGATGCGTTCGTTGAATGGTAATATGCTAACTGCTAGTAGAAAGTCTCAAAATTCCGACAGTACTTTTCAAAATAGGTCAAAAATTTCCCGCTCCAACTGTCCAAATCCAACGAGTTTTGGTGAAAAGCTTGAAAATGCACTAAAACCAAATATCACCAAAGCGCAGGTTGGCCGACTTAGCTTAAAGAAGTTCAGAGATCAAACGCGACATGGAGGGGGTGAATCGTGCACATAGTGATCTTGGAGTCAGAACGAAGTTCGAATCGAAAATGGGTGCAGTCACATCCCAAAAATATTGACTCGTTTTCTATCAAGAACTCTGAATAACCGAATTTCAGACAGCAGTTAATAAATCAGTATTGATCAAACCACGTCAATGGAATATTTACCTGTTTGTTGACGATTCCGAACCCGCGTTGCATAACAGTCACTTTTCCTCTAAAGGCACTTTTGCGATGGGGAGAGATTCTTATGACATGCTGTTTACCAGACTCCGTGTTTTCCTCCTCATTGGTGGAAAGATTGGCCAGAACCCAGTCTCCAGCACATACCCAGTATCCCGGTTCACATGAGGATGCACTGAATTCAATCTCGTTATTCAGCACACCCTGGCTCCTACTGAATTCGGTGACCATGGCGATCATCTTCTCAGGTAATCGTTTTTCCTTGGAATTGAGAACGGCTTGTGCTCTTTCTGAAACTACTTCTTCCCACATTTCTTGTGGTTCCTCCTCGTCATCTTGCCCTTCGATCTTCTCCACGGATGTGGCAGTCCATTGTTCTAAATTGGAGGCACGAATTGCAGTCCCATGAAGCACCAATCCACACTTAGGTTCCCGTTCAAATAGCTGTCGATCTACTGTCATTGAGCCATTTACAATCACTTCAGATTCAAGTACAGCGGTGATCGTCCCGACAAATGCTTTCTCCTGTCTGGTGCCGTAATTAGGCGATGGCTTGCTCTAAAATGAATTACAGACAACGACATTAAGATCAGAGATGTGGTTCTTGATGAATGGATTGAAATAAAATATCAATCCATTATTCGGATGTGCGTAAGCTTTTAGAATATTGTGACTCGTCTTACAAGAATTTTCACTATTTTGAAGGATTACAATATTTAATGAGTCCACTATATCATCAAAGGGATAATGGGAACAGTTCTTACCGGGGCTGTGGAGGCGGATCTCTGATAAATGACGGATAAGCCGCCTCCACAGTCCTAGTTCTGTGAGTATCAATCAATGACTTCAGCTACACCAAATATCCATTACGAAACATAGTTCCTTCGTTAACAATTTGTATAGCCATAGGGAGCTTTGCAAAACACGTTCTAGATGACAAGACTGGCCATAGTAATCTAAAACTCTTTGCATCAGCGACAAATTTACAGAAGTCCACTGTACTTATTAAGCGAAATGAGTAGTGTCCCTTAATACCTAGATGAGCCGCACAGTCGGATATTACTGTTAATTGAACACGTTAAGTGATTTGAAAATTCGATAGCTTTAGAAAATACATTAATATTGCAAATTAAACCAAACTGCTTAGTTTTCATTCTGTATGAATCATTTCATCACAGTGCGTAAAGAATTTGTGTGATACAATATCATAATCCACTGGGAAAGACTTACGTCGGTGTTCGCCGTACTTGGACCTCCGTCTTCAATTTCCTTCGTTTCATTGTTCAAGAGGTACGTCGCAATATCCCACAACTTCCCAAAACTCCAACGCAGCGATTCCTGAAATTCGTGATGTAAATGCAGCATATAGTGGGATTTCTTTCGGTTTGATGAGGCTTCGATACCGTTGACATCAAAATCAATTTCAAATTCGTGGAGCAAATGATGGCATCACAAAGGACAAGAAATATAGCATCCTACATTTCAACAATCTGCTCAGAATAAATAGTGGAATAAAATCTCTAACTTCGCTGAAATCCTGCATTTACATAAATCTTTGAAAAAGTTTGACCCCTTACTTAATTTGTATAAGAACCAAAGACACCAGTTCGTCTTCATTATTTATTTGGCATGGAACATACACGAAGCTTTTTGCCCACTCTCCGTCAGGTGCAACGCAGGAATGACAAGATAAAATTTGATAATAAACAGTGGACAATATCTCACATGTCTTTCACCACGGTGGCAATAAACCTGTGACGAATTCTTTACGAATGCATAGATCTGGAGCAACTTTTTTTGATAGCCATAGTTTCCAGACGTAAAATGTTAAAATTACGTTATAATGTTAAAAATCTAAATAACACAGTAAAATTGTCTCTGGCACTGACGTCACATCCACAAGTTATGAAGTGACGTGTGATGGCACTCTGGGGAGGAAGAGAACTATATGGTGAACGCTGATGACCATCACGAAGAAGCTCAGGAACGTGTTCCTTGATTCGAATCCGAAACAGATGTTCTGTCTAACTATGAATTATTATGGTTAATTATAAAGATCCTGGTGGCTTTGGTTCTCAGACACATTAACGTTAATATTATATACATGTAATATGAACTGCCGTGTTTGATGGAAGCTTTTGTTGTATTGGTTCTATTTAGTAGGAAACTAATAACCGCCAATAGCTACTCAGTAGGAAACTGCTTGGACAAACATTCAACCGGAATTTTCCGATGGAAAACTAAGTAATTCAATGAACGCTGGTAAATGGAAGCGCACTCTAATTGGTTGGTGTTGATGGATTCATTTGGAAGACGGACAACATTCGGCCTTAAGTCTTGGAAACTATTATAATTTGCACAGGGCGGCCAGCCCAAGAGAAATCTCTTAATTTCAAACCTAGAAAATCAGGATGGGAGTTGATGTTTTTTATTAATCAAAGGGCATTTTGACGAACAGAACACTTAAATTAGTTCTCCCATTCATAAATTGTCCAAAGTGAAAAGCCTCTTTCTCACAGAGTATTAAATAATGGTTCTTACACAGAAGAATGCATATTTTTGTCATTAGTCGCAACGGCAGACAATCGCAAGATTGGCATGTGTGAGCTTGGCGGCACTGAGACGAAGGCATGAGATCTTTGACCTCCTGTCGGGGTGCTATTCAAGTCACACATCTAATTGACTGCTTAAAATCCCAATTAAAATTGCAACTTATTATTTGAATTATACTTTTTTCAGAACCGGGAGCCAGAAAATTTTGAGATAATAACAAAATTTGATTTAAAACAATCCGATAGCTTCAAACGCCTCTGGATTATAAGCTACTATCAGCACAACATATTGTAGCGGGTCAATAACTCAGCCGCAGATAAACGCTTGTCATCCCAACAATAGACAACTACAATACAAGAAATTATTCTAATATCTTTATTAGAGCTCAGATTAAAACATGAACGTTGCCAGCTCAAATAGAAGCAAGAAACCAATTCATGTTCAGCTATTGTTTGGTGAACATGCTTTGCGCAGAGCATTCAAGAGCTAACTCAGCTGATGACGGCTAATCTGCTACAAGCATTCGAGGTTACTAAGGAACTTAAAGCTTAAAATTTTCAAGTCTGGGGACATCTTTCAATCTCAAAAGCCCAGGCGAACTGGCATTCAACAATCCTTTTGTGGCGTTAGAGAACATGTTAAGTAAAACATGAGATCATAAATATAACACAAGGTAACCATGATACTTACTGGCACCATTTACATTAAAATATATTTAGTGACAAGAGGCAATGTTCATCGCAAATGCTATTTTGGATTCTCTATTCAAAGGCGTCGACCCATTATCTCAGAAATCAAAGTTTAAGCACATTTATTGCTTGAGTCGAAATTAATTACTGAAATGATTGCCATAATGAATATTTGTGCTTTCATTGTAGCTGTTAAATTTCAATAACATTTTCCTTTGATTTTATAACCTCAGTCATATTAGTTTCTGACTAACCCTCTAAGAAGAGAAAAAAGCTGATTCAAAGACAAGACTTCGGAGGCGTCGTGGTGCTTTGCTTATGATTTAACAACCTGCAACTGGTAGATATGCAGCTATCACGTAATAGCAATATTGAATAATACAAAATATCAAGATGAAACACATCACACTTCTATTCATACATGCAGAGCCTAAAGTTCTTTACTTTAGGAGACAATAGTGTCAATATGTAATAGCAAACGGAAAGGAGTCTTTCATTCAGTGATCTGAAAGCAAATTAAGAATTGGGTTTATAACAAATCGAACTTTCGCTTACATCAGATACTTTAGACTGAAGTTTTGGAACAGTCAGGAGCTACGGAAGACCTCGACGTAAGAAAGGCAATTAAATATAAAAAGAATACGCGCAGTAACAGCAGCAATACTTGCACCTGGTCTGTAAGCCTAATAAGAGCAACAATCGCTTATGTGCAAAATGTTGGGAAATCAATTACTTTCCTGCATCTATCAAAATTTATCGAAATAGATAAGGCATTGAGTTCACAAGAAGGATGCAAGAGTGAAAATCAAAAACGCACTATATGAAGCAATATCTAGAAAGTTCATGAATATGGTTAGTGGCCAAAGTGGAGCAAAACAGTTCTTCATAATTTTATGACCTCGACATCCACTTTATAATTCTCGAGGTTGAAATTCTGATTTTCAATGTTCAAATGAATGCTTATAAGTTAAGTTTTAAACCACTTACCACACACACCCAAGCACACGTTTTCTCCGGTACATCTATAAGATAAAAGTATATTTTTGCAAGAAGATGTATATTAAGGAAAATAACAAGCGATTATCAAGAGTAATACTTTATGCAACATGGCTTCAAGTGAAACAAAATATAAGTGACAAGAATCTCAGTAAGCTGGCTTCAACAACATCCACAGATTACATGTCAACAGCGCATAACTCATGTGATCAGATGAAACAACAGTTGTCACTTACCTCATATGCACGGCCGAAATCATATCGACAACACTAAATCAGTATCTGTCATCATCGTTTTACATTACTCATAAATTGTTTCATTAGTAGCAAGAGAAATTTATTCTACAAGAATATGCAACATGCTACAGGACAACTTTTCACATATCATTCTCGGCAAAAATCAGATGTGAAATCAGTGTCTCCGACTTAATCGCTTACGGATTTCTCCAAACGTTAGAGCTCAGGATCAAGATATAATCAGGTATTAATATGATTAGGCGGCCGAAAGATCCTTTTGAAGACATGCGGTCTAATTGCTTACTTGAGTATTAATGCGTGTTTGGACTGCCTTGTTTCCAAACACATTTTCGAAACAGAAAACTTATTAGACGCAAGCTGATTTGAGTTCAGTAGCGCAAAATAAAAATATCTGTTGATTATGCCTTGCAAAATATGCCTAGATTTCTGTCATTTGAGATCGACATTGTTGTAGACCTTCAATAGAAGATATCATACGAGAATTACTTTTCAAAAGATTGTAATTAAATTTTCATGGCGCTGTAATGATTTATGCTGTCAACGAATCCCTGGATGAACAAAATATTCTCCCACCCAACTAAAAAATAACAAATTGTAGAAATGTTCATGATGGCTGATACTGACACGAGGATGCTTATGTTTTCTGTCCCGGTTTCAGGAACGTGGCAGTCCTATGATCAGCATCTGGGCCGTCATGACACTCTTTGAAACACCGACGACAGAAGAGATCATTTTCACAGTCATAACAACGAATGGAAGCGTCCTCGCTGCAGATACAACACCATGGAAGTTCCTCTTCCTTCGCGCTATCACTCGATTTTCTCACTGAAGAAATTTCTGAATAATCGGATCCCATTGCACTTTCTATTTTCGCCTCCTCTGATAGCTGTAAACAAAAATTGCAAAACTGCATTATATAATCACCTATCAAATGATTAAATTTAGATGAATCGTACATACAAGAGGAAGACATTTGACAGGGTCTGATTTTTCTACTTATGCTTGCAAATTGGTGGCAGGGCAGCCTTTACGCACTCGCAACTATCACTAGGCTAAGGGTAGTAACCTCTAGTGAGAGCGTTGTCACCTCCCGAGCGGACAGACTCGAACCGTGGACCTTCTGCACTTCCGTAACGAAGTTCGGCCTTAACCAACTGAGCTGTCATACCACCTTAACAATCCAGCCATCTCAATCAATAGTGATGAAATGACAACAATTCTTGTTGCAAAAACAATCTTTCTCACACGATTGAATGTCATCAACTATTTCTCAATTAATTCTCTAATTAGAAAGAAAATGAAGAAAAATCATCTTTTAGTAATTGTAAATTTATCAACTTTCCCTAATTCGATCAATTAACTGAGTGAAAACTCACCATTTTGTAAAATTTTGTTTGATTTGCTGATTCATAGAGACAATTGCTGGAAAAACGTCTTCCGTTCATTCAAGAATCGTGAAAAATGTTTTCAGATTTCATGAGCCTTGCTAAGTAATACTTTAGGCCTACATGGTTTCAATTGGTTCATTCAAAAAATCAGTGGATGGCAGGAATTCATTAACTCCAATATATAATTAAATTCACAACATCCCTATCCCTAAGCTGTTTCAAAACACTTTATCAAAGCATAGAGTAACTCCGTATTGATAATATTGGTAAACTGTCAAAGTTATCTAGGCTTAACCTATATTCTGAGAAAAAAGTAAGTTATCTAAGGGAACATGTAGATGATTTTTTTTACTTTCATTTTAGGAGTTTGTGACTCAAAATACTTAAGAAAGTTGCTCGGGTCCTGAGTTCTGGAATTACCTCTCCCAGAAGACTGTCGGTCTGAACATCGTTTTCAAGAAACGCTTGAAAATGCTTATATTGCTCTAGGTTGCTTAATTTGAATGTTGTGTAATTTATATGATATCATGCAGCTTCTCCATTTGATTGTGTAATGATCACATACTTTGTGGTAAAAAAATAAATACAATAAATAAGATAACTGCATTGGCAGTTGCAGCCTATTTTCGGCGTTCACATCAACGAAACTATAATGAATCATCAGAGCTACCAAATGGAAAGATTCATCATTGGTAGTCTAAAGACCAAGTAAACTCGATCAAAATAGGATTGGGTAGGAATCGAACCCGCTACTTTCTAAACAGCTGCTCAAGTTGGTGACCATTACATTATCAACACAATCTACTATTATGCAAAATAGTGTTGTGCAGCAAAATTGCCCACTTCTGTTAATTTTGGAGGAGTGCATTTCAGGAGGTGGCTACACATACTTTTATCTTTGTTCCTTTTTACATTTTTCGGACCCTTCTTACGAGACTGAAATGCTTGTTCAATATTTATTTGTACTGATAAATGTGCAATGAAGATATTCGTACTTTTTTCACAGAATTGATACGGTGGACAATTTTGCGGCACAACACTGTAATGTGTTGATGGCCGACCTACCGTCACCGATCCCACCAGGAAGGTTGGGAGATTAGAAGCATATACAAATAGTTCTGAACAACTTGGTTAGTTCTAAAACCATATTAGCAAGACTTCAGTATCAGAAGATAGTCTCACTTCGACAGCCAGAGCGAGTTTCGTAGTATGCATAGGGTGCACAATGTACATCATTCTGTGAAAGTCTCATTTCCGGCCTCGTTCCCTGCAGAAACTCGCTCTGGCTGCCGGACTGAGACTGTCGCAAACAATCATTTGATTCAGAATGATGGTCAAAACATGAACGCGAATAACTACGTCGACACTGCCGAAAACGAACAATGATGAGTTTAAGAACACGAATTCTCAACACTTATATGGTGCTTATCTAGAGCATAAATGACCCCACGAAAATTACTTCAATTTCTGCTGTCAGCACTCTGGCATTCATACCAAACTGGTTGAATGATAAGCACGAAGAATAAAACTCAAATATGTGCATATAAAATGTGGAGAAATTTACCTCAAAAGTAACCATTCCAAAGTGCGTTTGACATTTGGTATTCTAAACTTCTGAACAACTTCAAATGGGGTTATGACGAAGATGGACGACTTGTTGCAGAATGCCCAACGGATTCAAATGATCAGGAAATACACATAAACTACTTAGAAGTACCACTACTACTCGCACCTAGCTTTTAAATAAGTAGTATTTGCATTACATTTGAATTTCCAATACTCTACAAGTTGTCTGTGGTAGTATAGATGAGCATGATATGATTCATAGACTTATAAACTTTTCTAAAAACTTGAATAATAAAAACACACATTATCAAATATATTGTTATAAAAACTAACCACCAGTACAGATAATTAGATAGTGCAGGTTTTAACTGAATCCATCATTACCCGCAAGAACCACTTGACTTACACTAAATGGATGAGTCTGTCTCGTTATGAACGTAAATGAAGGAAAATCTCAAAAGACAAGAGTTGTAACAGTTGCTTGCTAGTTATTTCGCAACAGATTGGTTTTGGGCACTTCGCGAAACCAAAAGCTTTCAGTAACACTTCAGACAGTCTATCAATTGATTGGACGTCTAACAAAGAAAAATAGATGATAACTGCTTGCGCAATGGATCACAGACGTCAACTCAAGGATGAGACGACAAAACCGAAACATTATGCTTTTCAGATAATGCACCATCTCATCCAAAATTCTTATCTTGACTGTTATTCAAATAGTGTTCCTTCCTGAGAATAAGACCTCAGTTGTATATGTGAATAGTATAATCCAATATCCTCTGCATTGATGTGCTACTTTTTCCTCGATGAAAAACGAATGAAAGACAGTTTAGTTGATTTCGGTAATTAGACTAATTTACGGGAATTTTTCATATTGCACACCATGCACTGAGCTGCAATCGGTGTATATTCAGCACATATGCATATCGGGGAACTACGTCTCTGACTTGAAGATGATCCTCCGAGAACATAATATGAACAATTCGACACAGTCCCGATAGTTCTAAATAAACAGGTTCTGCTGTGTTTTGTGAAACTCACGGGTTTCTTACCTTTTCAATCAGTCTCTGAATTTGCTCTTCCTCGGACATTTCACCAGTTTTGAAATGCAAGGATGGATTAGCAACATCAGGAATGCCTTGCAGTTTTCCTAACCGATTCCTGATGTCTTTCATATCTTTCTCTTCTTGCTGCTTCCTTTTCTCGTCGGAATTTGCTTCTTGCTTAGCTTGAGCTATAATGCTGTCCACAGAATCTTCTTTCTTCCCAAGAAGAACATTCGAGGGAGTTGTATTCGCACCAGCACCGGTGTCGATTTGATTCCTTTCCCATTCTTGATTCAATAAATTCATTGCTTGCTGCTCCTTTGACTGTGAGGATGATGATTGGATGCTATTATTTGATGACGCAGGAATATCCAAGCTCTTGTAGCCACGAAGCTTAGAAAGACGTTCTTCTATCACTTCAACGGATGGCACATCTGAAAGTTAAAATTTGTATTGAGAAAATACGGAGTGAATTACAAATTGACCGTCGAATTTGTGCCGCAATTTTATCGATTCTCATGCCTTCCAATTGTGTCGCACATCAACGTGCCATACATTACTCAAGAGCTTACATTCTCAGCATCCAAATAAACTGCGATAAACTTGCATCCATAATCATGTTTGCTGGACAGTGGCAAGGATTCTGAAGGTGATAAACACAAACATGCTTTATGAAAAATTGAGAAAATGACACTTCCACCCAATTGAGTGACGAAAAAAGAACTCAGAAAATGTTTGGTCCCTCGTCCCTAATTCATCATCATACTCACATGTTTTCTTATTGAAAATTTGCGATTTGTGAGTAGAGTTATTTCTACATTTTGACCACTGCCCAGTAAGTATATCATAGTTCATTTGAAACTTGAGAATGTAAGCTCTTGAATGATTTACGGCACGTTGTTGTGCGACACGATTGGAAGGCATGATAATTGAGTGTATTTCGATATAATTTAAATGGTCTGTTTTTATGATAAGCTCTGCAATTACATTTCTTGAAATTGCATGAGTCAATAGACATAAGTAAGTCACTTTAAGCTGCAAACGACACATGTAGGATCCGAATTTCAGAATCGGATTTCATTCTTACGCTTCAGAATAAACGTGGTTATTCCGAAATTATTTTGCCTTTGACAGAATGGATGTAAACAAATTAGATCTTCCAAATAAATCAGGTGATCCTCGTATCCGGAATGGAAGCGTGATGAAAAAATAACCTTCTGCGGATACTAAATTGATTTATTACGATAACCAATATTTCGCCTTGCGGCTTTGTCAAGGTAATATATAAATAAGGATAAGTAAAGCAGAGAGTGGAAAAATGTGGGCCTATTTAAACAAGCTTTGAGTACAGCTAAAGGAGAAACAAAAGGAGCTAAAGGAGATGACAGTGTCTATATTTAGACCTTGACATCCGTTCATTAGGGAGCCTGCATTAGATCTGCAGACTGATATGACAAGAGCATTATCGCAGCATGGATTAAAGTTAAAGCAAAACTTTAAGTATGTTGACATATACCCTTCGTCACTAAAGTGAAACAAAAAACCGAGTTTTTAGACACCTATTTATTCAAACACTAAAGATGTCCTGCCCTGTCCTGGAATGCCTCTTCCTGATTAGAAAACAATCGTCTAGGTCTCATTCGTGGCCTCGTTCTTATTTATTATTTTTAGCTGTAATCAGAGATGCAAGTAATAATTTATTACTACTCCAATTCTATAACTAGTAGACTGCATATGCAAGCGTTTTACGCTTATGTTATGTGTTCTTCATCGTCTGCTACAGTGCTTTTTTCTAAAAGGGGTGTCACACGATCCGATAAGTCGGACGGACTTATCCGTCGGACTTATCGGAAGGGGTGTCACACGGTCAGACATGGTATGATCGGATGTAGGAAGTCTGATGAGTTGGTAGGATGGCGATATTCAACGAGTTGAATATTTTCATCATACTTGACCTTCACTCCATTATCTCATTGGTCGCCCATGTCACCTCGCGTGCACGTGATAATGGCGTGAGTGGCAGCGACGGCATGATCACAATGTGATTCATTTACGAGGGAGCGCTTACTCATAGGTTTTATCAGTTTGTAGGACCGTCAAGTCCGTCCGACTTATCGGATCGTGTGACACCCCCTTAACGCTATACTTCCACCCTTTCACTATGCAATATGCAACTTCAGTTGGCAAGTAGAGTTCTAATTCATCCTCAAATGGAAAAAAACGTTAGTAACCTGATTATTGCGTTAGTTCGTCCTCTGAATGCTTCTGAAAGTGACTACCTGGAATGTCGGCAGTCGGCACCATGACAGATACATGGAAGTAACAACAATGAAATTAAATAAACGATAGATCAGATTGCCATACAAAAGATGTGCGGCTGGTAGGATTCGAACCTACAACCAAAGTTAACTAGACCTGTGCTCTAACCAACTGAGCTACGAGCCACTTACACGACTGTGTCAATTGGCAGGATCAAACCCTCAATACCACACATCAGTTGTCAAGGCAATTATTATCAATGAATAAATAGCACGTCACAATATTGTGACCGCCGACATTAAGGCAAGTGGCGGGGATCGATTGTCCACCACAGCACGGCACAATTACAGCACCATTACGGCTGTATTTGGGGCTGATTTGCGGCACCATGACAGCTAGATTTATGGAAGTAGCTGACATCTTCAGGAGAAAGGTGGACATTGTCATTGTGCTAGTAATGAAGTGGAAAGGTGCTAAAGTATGTTCAATTGAACATGGACATAAGATGTTCAGCATGGTAAGCGAAGTTGGCGTGGCTGTAGCGCAGAGCAAGCTAAATAGCATTTTAAGCATCGAAAGGTTCAGTTATCGGATCATGCCCTCCCCTCAAATGCTTCAGAGTTTCTGACAGTCATATCCGCTGACGCCCCACAGCTACGAGCATTTTGAGCACGTGACTGTAATTGGAAGTCCTATGATAGTGGGTGGGGACTTTAATGGTCATGTTGAGGAAGAGAGGAGTTACAGAAGAGATGGGTGAATCAAAGAAAGGTCGGTCTGAAATTGAGGTAACAATAATAACTGCGAAAAGGAGCATGTAGGACCTCTCGGTGGTAAATATAAGTAAGAGCGCGAAACATGATGATGGAACAACTGAGGTCCAATGGGCAGTTCGAAACAAGACGTAGGCTCTCCGACGACGGCAGAAAACGAATGCGAACGAAGATTTGAATTGCTATAGTATAACAATTGGCAAAAAAGTGATGTTAAGAGAAGGAAAAGGAGGCGGAGGTACTGTACGAGCAACTGAGTACATGAGAGGGTGAAAAGGCTATCTGCAGATTGGTGAGATCCAGAAGGCAAACAACGAAATATAATTATAAGGGCTACTATATAAAAGATGACAGAGGCAGCATGTTGTGTAGTCGCCAAGAAAACATCGCAAGGTGGAAGGAGTACTTCAAGGAGCTGCTAAATGTGGCCAGGCCGCATCAGGACTATGCAGGCTTTTCCACCTGCCACAGGACCAGTCCCTCGAATGACGGAGGAAGAAGTACGATGAAGGCTGTCCGAAGTATGGCTAATGGAAAGAGCTTTGGGTTAGATGACATCCTTATAAAAGCCCACCAAGTCATGCAGGAGGATGGGGAGTCTCTCCTACTAACGAGAGCCTCGTAGATACCTCAGGCATCAAGGTACTCCCACATGTATAAAAGTGTGGGAAATAATAACTGAAAAGTGGGTGAGATAGTTGGATTCAGTCTGGGCTTGGGTTGTCATGCTTGTTTGGCGACATCCTTTGGAGCTGCATGCGGAATGGAAATATCCGAGGTATGCGTGAAAGTGATCCAAGACGGGATGAACAACGGAATCAGATCCATGCAAGGCCTCAGTAATGCGCTCTAAGTAGGTGTGGGACTCCAACACGCATTCGCTTCCAGTCTGTTGCCATTTGTCCTGGTAATAGACACGATCTTCTAAGCCAACCGTGGGACCTGCTATACACAGATGATATTGCAATAGTATCGATCGAATTCATCTCTGGAGAGAAGGTTGAATAGATAGAATCACATCCTTGAACGAAATAGACTGAAAATAAGGGTGCATCAGACTGAGTACATGCCAACTAAAGATCACTTAACATCTGTGATAGACAAAGACAGTGCCATCGACAAAGAAGTAAACAGAAGGATCCAAGTAGCTCGGGAAGCTGGAGAAAACTGTAGGATAAGCAAATGGTTCTGTAGGACAACGCAGGGGTACAGTAGGATAGGAAAATGCCAACATAGTTGAGTGCATGTGTCCACACATTCATGACTCCACCGGTGATGTTTTGCGTTTAAGCGAATGTTGGGTAATCAGCAAACAGAATCGGCAACATCTTTGAGGTGACAAGAAGTGACAGGCTCAAAAATGCAGATATTCACTGAGCTCTCAGTAGTCAGCGGGAACGTTGTACGAAGCCGTCATGAGCATCAGACCAAAGAAGCATTGGGAATGGACATACAAGGTGACCAAAGAAAACGTGAGTGCCAAGTGCGGAGGACATGAAGATGGGAATCTAAAACCGATGATTCACTGGACTGCTTGAGATGGGCGAGGAAAATTACCGGGACAAGGTCTTTCAAGGTTAGCAAAGTGAGCATAGAAAGACTTTATGGCAAGTTCACTTAACACTTAATGAGCTTTCTAAGATATCAACAGTTTCAAAATACATCAGATTATTAGCAATTTGACAGTTGTCATAATGCACATAGAGTATTTCTTCAAAATTTCAATTTTGATTTTAGTTTAGATAGAGAGCTCCCCATCTCTCAATGAGTGAAGTTCAAATCAATCCTCAGAATTAACACACGGCTGGTGGATTAGCGCAATTTCAAAGGCCCACAGGGCGTTATTTTCCACCACAATTACTCTCCGATATAGCATTAGCCAGGTTCCCTATCAACGCCGAATCGGTAGACAACGGGGGAGGTCCGTTCAGTGAATCAACTTTACACTCTCGGCACAGAGAGCCAGTACGCTGACCACTGATCTGCCACACATCAGTCTATCCCTTCCCTCCACCAATTGTAGAAGGACAATCTCACTGCGAGCATGGTGATATTCAGCAAAGTTAGGGGCAACATCACTCATCATTCGATGTTAATCTCAAGACTTAAAATCAGAAGTTCAAGATTTCTTAGCATTCAACGATAGCGATTTAGTAAATTCCTTTTATGCTCATTCGTAGTTAGCGCAACTCATTTTCCGGTCGACTTCAAATGACATCAGTTGTGAACTCTCCTCTCAACCTCTCTAAAAGTGTGAATTAGATATACTTATCTGAATTAAATGTAAGTACTAGCGCATTTGTAATATCATGAATGCGTCACACACTCGAAACGTGCGCTTGGGCACCCCTGAATGCATGAAACAGAAATGAGAAGTGTTCTACAACAGCATTGGAAAGGAAAGTAGAATAACTTGATATCTGCATATAATTAAGTCCAACTCACTTTGCAGTCGATCACGGCGCAAATTTTCCAACCGTTTTTCAACACTGTCTTGATGATTTAAAGGTGCTTTCTTCTTATATGGAGTAGGACGAACGTTTTTCTTATCAAGAGCGGCAACGCGCCTGAAAGAATGTTGAAAGACAATTTAGTACAAATCAGCCAATAAATGAGTCACGTTTTTGTTGATCAAATGACCTTTTCTTGCATTTAAGCATTTCTTTCTTACAACAAGTCAAGCCAAATCAAATGCTGATAGTGATTGAAATACCTCGATTTTTACCGTCTCAAAATCATAAAGCGTTGCAATTAACGGCATCATTTTCAATATCTGGATTATCCTTATAATCTCTAATATTATGTGAGAAATTTCTCTCCTTTTGAAAAGCCAAACATTTAGAGAAACTTGGGAGGACTATCAAGTATTTCGTAATGAGAATTCCAGTCTTCATTTTCCCTCCAATTAAACTTACTTCTTAAAATTCTCCGGAATTAAATCATCAGTAAAGCGTTGGGATTGAGAAGTGGCATCACTTGTACTGAAACGTGAATGTTCAGAACACAGCTTGCCTTCATTTCAAATGAAATTCCATCACTTACTTTTCAATAGCTTTAAAGCAAGAATCACAAACTTTGGCAACCTGATTGATTTTCGGAACTTTAATTTCTTTCTTCAGGCAAGATGCGCAAAATGAGAATCCACAGTTCTTGCAAGAATACTGAAATGAATTTCCAAGTAAAGTACAATTTCATAAATCATTATTCAATAACTTTAATTTCTAATTATTTTCATGCCGAAATTAGTTAATTGTCTGTTTACCGGTATCATTAATGTCTGTTTTGTCGAATTCTGATACCTATTACAAATAGTAATATAGAATTCTCATGTTTCTTTTATCTGAAAATCTTAGTTGCAGATGCAATAAATATATTCTATGTCACCAGTTAAAAGAAAGTTGCCATATCTTCCTTAACATATAATATGTAAATTTTGAATAATCTTTCTGCGTTCACTATTGTAGGTCAAAATTTATTTATCAGACACTAGATACGTCTTGAAAAAAACATCGTTGCTTCCCAGCGGAGCATTTCAGTAAGTTGCTTGCAAATGGCTGTAAACAACAATGGAATTGCTGTAAAGCTTACAACACAAGTTTGTCACATACATTTGCTGCTATGCTATATACATGAACCTTATCATGAGGAAGAATAAAAAAAAACTTCCTAAAAAAAATGTGAGTTGCAGACATGCATAACACTCATATTGCAAATCACAGTTTAGGACAAAACATTTCGAGTATGCTTCCTTTACTCAATACTTACAATACTATTTACAATTACTCACATGTGCATCAAGGCAACTGATGATGACCATCTTTACAAAACAAATACGGTTCCTTGGTCATGTCCTTCGGAAGGAGAAATACGAAGATCTTGCTCTAACCGGTAAAAAATCGAAGGAAGGAGAGAGCGCGGACGTCAACGATTGTCCTTCATGGGGTGGCTCGAGAGAGCAACGGGCAGGAGAGCCACGACCATCATTAGAATGTGCAAGAGACGAGAAGAATACCTGATTGTCGCCAACGTCAGCTTCTGACACGACACTACTGATTGATTGATTGACTCAATTCTTCTTATAAAAAGGAATGAATCTGATGCTCTATTCTCACCAAAAGTTCACTAACAACAATCCTACAGTAGGCTTAAGGTTGGGAAATTTTCAGCCATTCACTGACATTTTCGAAACAATATAAATAAAGTAGGCCTAATTAATAAATCAGCCATAATACTGATAAAGCAACCAGTCTATTATTATTCAAATGGTTATGACTGCTTATATACTCTGCCTGAAGTGCATACATCAATTTATAATAAAAAAACATTTTAGGGGATTATTTTCCGCTTTAAGTATGCTTATCATAATTTTATTCGATACTAGTTGATGAAAGGTACTACACAATACACATGCTAAGTGACGGTCTTACCTCTCTTTTGAAGAATGAAAAATCAGTGCGGCACTGATAGCATGGCATCGCCGATATCGAATAGTCTCTGTAGAAGAAATATAATGTATGTCAAAATATTTTACACTCTGATGCACAAATTTTCCTAATAATTAATGCACTCATTAAATTTCAAGAAAATTATGTTTAAAAAGTGAAAAGACCCGACAATCCAACATGGGGCTTACCACTTAAAGCGGAATAGGTCTACTCCAAATTGCTATCTTATCGGTGAATGTAGATTACATCCCATGAATTCGTCAGCAACATGTTGTTGGATGTGAATCATTACAAGTAATGGAAGAAGATTGATAAAAAAGCACACAATCTGATTTATTCGAATGTGATTTCAAAAGGACACGATGATAGATACACGTAGTCCTGGAGAATAAAACAATTGCTTACAAAGCTTATGGTTGATAAACGATCATATTTGAGGAATGCAAAAGGTCGATTGACTAATCATATAGGCAACAATGGACATCCTCAACAAAAATTGGCAGTCTAGGTTTAATTATCTGGAATTATGCCTGTTTGAGTATACCATGAAATCATATCTGAAGGTTGATATCGAATATAATTATATCAATGTCATATTGAAATTTAAAACGTGGCACTTATGGAAATCGATTGAGATAAAGTGCATTGAATAACTTTCGATTACGTCTTTGTCAACTCAATAAAACAGCAACTATAAATAAGAAAAGGAAAATATTTCTTGCAGTACACCACAGAAAATTTTCAAAATGAAATGCAAACTGAATACTATGGTGAATGTTAGACAAGGTATCATTTTACATGTTGCCATACATTACATTGATTCCAGGTCCTTTGGTTTTGATAAAGTATCTCTCACAAATTTTGTGTTCATAGACATTAGTGAAATTATGTTGTAAATTTTCTGCTTTTATATCATTGACAGATGGAGGCAATCGATGTTTCAATGAAAAATGTCGGTGAACAAGACTGGCATCACAATTAAGATATTCTTGGATTCTCTATCTCATGGTACATTGTGTTTCACCAATATAAATATCATTACATTTTTCATTACATATGATCTTATAAACAACATTTTTCAAATAACAAATATAACTACTATTACAAGGGCAAGACTTACAAGGAATTGATTCTTTCTATTTTATCTGACTTGTTAAAGATGGTGGAGCTACGTAAACAGGTTTTGCATTCAAAATAGGTGATAACTCTCGTGTAACTCAGAGCGACAGGCTGGCCAAATGGCTTCAGGAAAATGCAGACCTGCTTTTGGGATCGAATAATGGCTTGTTTTACAAGTTGCGTACACACATATTCAGGACAATTTCAGCTAAATCATGAATAGTTATATGAAACCAAGCCATCGACTGCGTATACTATGACTGAAATCACGAGGAAGATATTTTTTTCAGCACCGGTACAAAAAACGTTAGTGCAGAGGTCTGCCGTTAAAAAGCAAAACGACGTATTTCGGAATATCATGGTATTGAGAAAACTGAAGTCAAAGTTAAGTTTGATATTTCATCATTCTACGTCAGCCTTTAAAATCTCTAACTTTTGATCTTTCAATTAAACAGCAGAACAACGTATTTCGAAATACGCTTGAGCCATGAGACATTCTTCAAAGGCAAAACGACGTAATTCGAAATACGCTTGAGCCATGAGACATTGTTCAAAGGCAAAACAACGTAATTCAGTGTACGCTTGAATCGTGACGCTTTCTTCAACGGCAGAACAACGTGTTTAGAAAAGAATCAAATTAATACGGACCTCGACTATTCAACCGTACTGATATTTCGAGATACTATGTTTATTAGGACTATTAGAAAATCAAGTACGTATCACAATTCATTCCTTGCATTTTCAATAGTAGGCTACCTATCTACGCAACGCATTGCGCGGACTGCATCGTTATAGTGCCGGTAAGCTATCGATATTATGCTAAAGTATGATAGATATTGATTGCCATCAAAGCATGTTCGTATGAGGAAATAAGATTTAGGTATTTGCTAATACAGTAACTTGATTTTAATATTATCTTGTCAATTTTAATATTACTTTTATGCAGAGGCAGATGTTTATGTAGGGTTTTATTAACTGGCTGCAGTCATCATAGAAATGAATTCGAAGGCGAACTTTAAGCCTATATCTCCAATTCATTTACTATTTTCATTTGGCATAGGCCCTAGGCCTACTTAGGTAATTCATAACAATTTCACATTGTCAACATGGTTAGAAATGAAATTCTCAGTAGGGTCTATTTCTAATAGACGAAACTCTAGTGTTTTAGCCTTATATTTTAAAATAACGTTTGCGTGTCTAATCTTCATCTGCAGCATATATGTATTATATGTATTGAGATTTTTGTAAACATCGATAGATGATTCAATTTCACTAGTCTATAAGTTTGACTGCTTTAGCCCGTAGGCTATGAATATGCAAGTACCATCAAGTGATGCTTTCAAAATCTAGGTATGATTGATATAATGTACTGTATATCGGTACTGGTGTAGTTGGTGTGTTCCTTACTGGTTCAAATAATCAAATATCCCACGTTAGAAGCATTTTCATCTAAAAAGCAATATGGTATATTCCATAATATGATGCTTTGCATCTAAAACAAAAAAATCTTTCATTTCAGTCATGCAATTTTTAAAAAAAGAACGCAACTTGCTTTTTTAAACAAGAAAATTCTTTCATTAAAAAGTCACGTATTTTGTTGTACGTTGCTTTGCCTTTTAAAACATGAAAATTGTTTCATTAAAAAGTCACTTATTTCGTTGTACGTTACTTTGTCTTTTAAAACATGAAAATTCTTTCATTGAAAAATCACGTATTTCATACCGCGTTGTTTTGTCTTTTAAAGTTTCAGAAATCTATTCACGTTTTTCGGAGTACGTTGATTTGTTATTTAAAAACACAAACTTTCCTCAAACGCAAACTGCGTTTCACGCAAATTGTTTAAGTGTGATTGCATTCATGAAAACAATCGGTACTCATGATATTAGTAAAACAGTTGACCAAATATATCCTGTGAGATATGATACTTTACATCCTGACCATTCAATTGAACCCGTAAAAGACAAAGCAGCGTAGTTCGAAATACGTCGTTTTGCCTTTTAACGGCTGAGGTGTGAGAAGATTATTGAATGGGCAAAATAAACAATAGTCGAGAAAAGTAAAAACAGTAACTCCCCTGTTTGATGGTCGAAAGTTTTACTAGGTGGATCGTCCAACCTGGTTACATCGACCACTGAAGGCGCGGGACGCCGAAGTGCTGTCTTACTGACTTTACTGACTTAATAGAAATTTCGACCACAAAAAAGGGGGAGTTACTTTTTTTACTTTTCTCGACTATAAACATGATCTCCCGTCGTTTGGTCAACTAGAAAATAAACAAGCATATTATCGATAAAAAGTAATCATGTCTTTTGACAAAACAATGAAACAGTTTCAAGATTCGAAAATAGAGTTTTAAATGAGTTTCTTCAATTGAAATGGTGAACTTTTTTTGATTATTAGATGATGTCATGATCATCACGATTATAATGATTGTGAAACAAAAGAGACAGAATTATTATGATGAAATTTGAGTAAAAATTGGATTGTCTTGCACATTTACTATACGTGCTTAATCATACTTGAAGCTGTTTTTAGTGACTATCAAAACTAATGGCTGACATTGGTGTATACAGTAATACATACTGCAATGCAATATGCTGCAATACAGTAATCCATACTGTCTGTACAAAACATGGCATACATCGGAGATACAATGAACTTCAGGAAAAACTTGCAGAAAATCCGATTAATCGAGGGAACTTCGAGAAACTCTTGACAAAATGTTTATCAGCTACTGGTCTAATTAAATCAACTGTCAAAAATTATGAAGAACAATTTTATCAACATGTACCGAAGAAAAACAAAATCACTGAAAGATTTAATCACTACAATTGTCCTAAAGCTGATTTAAATCTATAGTACAACTAAACATTTCAGCCGATTACATAATGGATAGAAATTTATATACCCAAAATGCATAACTGCATGCCCAATGAGCTTGTAAAAGTTAGTTAACCAATGAATCGAAAGCATTGGGATAATGAAGAGCCTCGATAAAAACGTAAATAAACAAATACATAAGTGATGAAGAAATTTCCTTTAAAAAAGTACATAGTTCATGCAACAACTCCAGGGAAATGCAAATTAAGTGGTATGCATGTCTATGGTATAAGTCATGTCTGCGGTGTCGTACTGTTTTTCAACCGACACCGACACTGGAGAAAAATAGAATTATCAAAAACATCTGTATTTCTGAAAATTTAGAATGATTAAATTAGAAAAAATTTAGAATAATTGGAATGGTACAACTCAGTTGTACCATCGACTACGGAAAGCGCGGAACTCCGATGTACTGTCCGTGATTCTTCTTTAACTTTAATAAATTTTTGACGGGCAACTTGAGAGAGTTTTACTTTCAATTTACTGATTCTGTTATCATCTTGAGTTACATGTAATTGTTACAAATGATTCTAAATTTTTAGAAATACAAATAATTTTGACAATTCTATTTTTCTCCGGTGTCGGTGTCGTTCTAAGTAATGCTTGGTCGGGTTTGAGCGTCCAGGATTAAGCGGTCGAAACGCGATCGTCCTGACCAAATTCCTGTTGATGACCTCATTAAAAATAGTCAAATAATTTGTATGCATATTTTGTAGAATCTTATTTCACGTTTTAGCTTAAGGAACTAATATTAATTCTCTTACACAACTGGTAGATTTTGGATAGCGTAATCCCGTGTGTTAGCTAGATCTGGTATTTTGATTGGAAACAGACCTGTCCTTTGATCATCTGAATGGGCAGACTGTTAAATAGGATCTCTTCAATGTATAAGTGATAAACATAATTTTGAACGGAACGACTTCCTCACCAATTCATTGCACATGAGGAGAAGCGTTGTTTGTCCTTCTAGTAAGTATTTTTAAATTTTTTTTGACATTTTAGGATAAAAAAAATCTTTTAAATCATATTTTGTACCTATTGAAAATTAACTAGTCATTAGCTTGTTTTTTTTAAATTTTGTTACCTTGACGCACTTTACTACGTTGAATTATTTTCACGACGCCGACACCAACAACGACACCGGGGAAAAAGGCACGACACCACGACACCGACACCGCAGTCCTGAGTATAAGCTCAATTCCTAGCACCGCAACAATTTCAAACTCACAAATAAAAATTATATTTAGATGTTGCGCCATTGGTTTGACTTACGTGTAGATCAAAAAATTGATATTGCTGTCAAAAAATATTGGTGTTCGTCAATCTTTTGATATACACAAATAGCAAATATGACTAAACTTCGTATTTGCAAAAAAAGATATAGCACAAAATTCTCTAAAGACATTGATGCGTTACTTTTTTGTGAAAAAACTGTCAATCACAGATGCTGACAGTGTCTCTCCGCATCATTGAGAGTTCATTAAATGCCTTTTTCTAGCTTAAACTTCCGTTAATTTCGGTTCCATCACTTCTATCTCATTTTGAGTTTCCAGGAGTTCTTTAATGAAAGCTTTGTCTTGTTTCCTTTCATAAATACCGATCTTTGTCTTGACTTCTCTAACTTCATGAGCGCGCGATTGTTTTCTTGAATATTCTTTTTTCCTCTTGATATACAAACGACTGGACAAGCTCATGCTTTTCAGCCGTTCATCAGGAACTTCAAGTCCTCAAGGGAATCGTGATCGAACAAATCGGATGTCAGTCGTGTTTCATCGTACAACTTATCAGAGAAGTAACTTTGGTAATTACTTTTGTGGAACTTCACATTCGAAAATCCAACTTTCAACTGTCATGTTGTGAGGAGCAAATTAAGAAGACGATTCAATTGTTTTCCATTGAAAAAATTCCATGTTTGACATATCATTTTGATTTCATGTGTATGCCGATTATTCACAGCTGCATTGATATGCGGAGATTTATCACCAAAACACAACTCCTGCATCTCTGAATGAAAATTCCTGGGAGTTCCATCTTTATGACAAAAACTAGAAATGTAGTTCTTCGGTGTCACTTCCAATGAATGAATGACACAATCGCTGCAGAAGCTTTTAGAGTAATTTTAACAATATTTTTGATATTGAGTAGATCAAGACTGGGAGATCGCATGGTTTCAGTGAATTCATAAATCGGTTCCACATGAATCAGGAACAGGTCTAGCTAAATTACGAATAGCGAATCATCGAAATATGACTGCAAAGTTGAGTCTTTTGACAGCTAAACAATTTTTTAGATCCGAGGGAATTGGTAGCACATCTCAACATATTGTAGAGCGACAGAAATCGTGTGGGGTCGGTACTCTTACCTCTAAAATACATCCTTTACTCAATTTATGATTCAATTTCCACTATACTACATAAAAAATCAGTGAAAGTCCCGAAAAAGTTAGTTAAAAAGTGGTCTGTAAAAAGCAGACTTGACCAAAAAGATAGAACAACAGCAGACTTTGCAGACCAGTCCGACAGTGTTTGGTTTATTAAAGGAATCCGAATAGATATTTGATTGAGTTTATTGTCATTATCTTCGTGTACTGATGGAATCGAATTTGAAATATAGCTGTCAAAAAGATGTTTCGGATATCCGTTTGAAATAAATCTACATTTAACAAAATTTAAACCTTTCTCAATTAAAGCAGGTGTGGTGCAATTGCGATGAACTCGTAGACAGTCATTTTTCAGTAAATTAATTTTGTGTGAAAATGATACAAGGCTATCCCAAGGTAAAACATGACCACTATGTGTGGATTTGGAGTAAAAGGATCTTAAACACGGATTATTCGTGTCGGAAATCATTTGTATCTAAAAGGGAATCAACAGGATATTCAACTGTAAAATCAATACACTCATTTATACTATTAAATTCTGGAAGCAAATTATCAAGAGGAGAGACAGATATCACAAAAATGTCATCAATATATCGTTTCCAGAGAATAGACCGTCAAGGGTCATTGGATAAGATTTGTCTTTCAATATAGAACATATAAATGATAGCTAAAAAATGTGACAAATTATTAGCCATCGGTGGACCTGAGGTTTTTTATATTGAAGTCATTTTTATAAGCAAAGAAAGAAATTGTTAAAGAAATAAGGAAGTTGTGTATATTAAGTTGATTTCAGCAGCTTTGGCGTGTGTCTCACCTTCCTCACTTAAAACAAAACCATGCTCCTTACCCATAACTAACATTTGCTAATATATAGGGCCTATAGTCTATTATTTAAGACTGTGCTTTCGATGTGCAAGTCCCAGCGCATGTCGTGAAAAAGAACCACGCCGAGCACCTACATGGATGTGACTGGAGGCAGATGTTCACAGCCCCAGACACTCACCGAATCGAAAGTGCTCTTTGGAAAAGATGGTCATCACACCTCGTTTCGCAGGATTGACTAGGAACCCTATGCTATTGGATTAGTCCATGCTACCCAATTACGTTTGCAAGGAATCGTCAATGGGATGGCAGATGAAATGGAGCACAACGATGCTGTCAGCATACTTTAACATTGCATGTAGCTAACCTCGCTCGATAAATTAAGGGTCACAGCTCTCGCAGCAGCAGCCGAGAAAAAGTATGATGCTGAAATATGAGGCAAAACTTCAGCTTTACCGATTAGCTTATATTGATCGAAGTCATTCGACTGAATTCCACTAACTCTAAGATTATTTGAGAATTTTCGATTGGATTTCAAGACGAACAATCATCATTCAGCAAGTTGGTACGCACACAGTGTATGTGGACATTACTTTGAAAACCCTCAAACCTGCATCATTCGAAAGACCGCCCAAAATCCACGTGAACAACCGGAGGGTGAGATGTCTACCGTGCATTCATGTGAGGGAGGGGGTGAGTGAGTCAAAATATATACTTATAGCTTCGCAGTGAAAAATCATGTTGCACAGCACACTTCCACGCAATTTCAAAATACAACTGTGATGCACTTAACGGAACTTCAAATTGGATTAAACTTTGATACCGCTGATCGCATGAAGTAACTTCAATTTAGTCAATCTATAAAAAATGTAGTCAAAGTAGGCGTACATGTATTTATGAAATTATTCAATCAACAACAGAATGAAATGAAACAAACGATAGATCAAATTGCTATGTAAGATATGTGCAGCTGTTGGGACGAGCATTTGCGGGGGAACGTGTAATAATAAATAGAAACGTCAACTGCTAATAAAATCCATTGATGAAAATGGTGACAAATTCTTCTTCCATGAAAAACTCAGAAATATTATCTTTAATTATACACACTATCTTCACGAATACATGGTGGTGTGCATTCTACTACATGAGGTTATGTGAAACATTCTGAATTCTTCGCTGATGTGCGAATACATACATGCAAGCTGCCGGGGAATTTCAATCATAGCTTGGATATTGAGCTCCGTCACATTTTCGATATTGAGTTTTCTTCAAGCAGGATCCTCAACCGCTACCCTAGAGCGTTCAAGTGGGACTGCATTGTCGCATGATGCGCAATTTCCATTAACGATGGCCGCCATAAACATAATTCACTCCATCAAAGAGTCGATAGTTTTGTCCTCAGTCGTTCCACCAGACAGGAAATTATGATGAACTGTGTCAAGCTACACAAACGGTAATCTTTTCCATCAATATTTGTCGCTTTCAAATGGTGATGGTTTGCTTTTTCCATTCTTGATTGAAGATGATCAATGTACCTTTGTTGAGTTTACATGGGAGTCCAAAGAGAGCCTTGGCACGGAGCGAAGTTCGTTCCTGAAGATCGAAAGCCTTTACTTAGATTAATTCACGAATCACCGATGTCGCACTTCGCTTCGCGATTATTGTTCTCCCTTGAATGTCATGACACAAATGCTTAGAGTAGGATGTTCAAATCAATTGCTCACCCTTGAAAATCTTGTAGGAAGGAAAACATGAAGCACCATCTCATAGGATGCTCAATCTCATCAGATATACATATTTTTTCACTATCCGCGAGGACTTAGCCCGAACTTCCGCCACCCAGTTGCTGCAAATTTGAGACAAATCGGTCGTCTCTAGCGACTGCCGTTTATGTGTTCATAGGTATAGCTCTCTTATTCCATCAATGTACCTTTGTTGAGTTTACATGGGAGTCCAAAGAGAGCCTTGGCACGGAGCGGAGTTCGTTCCTGAAGATCGAAAGCCTTTACTTAGATTAATTCACGAATCACCGATGTCGCACTTCGCTTCGCGATTATTGTTCTCCCTTGAATGTCATGACACAAATGCTTAGAGTAGGATGTTCAAATCAATTGCTCACCCTTGAAAATCTTGTAGGAAGGAAAACATGAAGCACCATCTCATAGGATGCTCAATCTCATCAGATATACATATTTTTTCACTATCCGCGAGGACTTAGCCCGAACTTCCGCCACCCAGTTGCTGCAAATTTGAGACAAATCGGTCGTCTCTAGCGACTGCCGTTTATGTGTTCATAGGTATAGCTCTCTTATTCCATCACAAACTACCTTCATTGGACAAAAATATGATTGCAAAAAATTGGCTTCGTTCACTGCATCATTTCTTAGAATTTCGACATTAAAATTTCAACAAAAACTAACCGCAAATATTGATTATTAAACTATAAATAACATTAGTTTTGAAAGAGTATGAAAAATTCAGAAAATCGCCCAAAAATTTATAAAAAACAAGAAAGCATCACCATTTCCGTGTGAAAAAGTGAAAGAATGACTGCTGCGACCTCTGAGGTCCACTGCTTGCCAATGATCTTTATTTAAATCAGCAATGTTGAATGCATAACTCAGCAATCATTGCATGTAGGCTACACATGCCTGTTGTAAAATAAACAACGCACAACACACACGACCTATTAACAAACACAATAACTGAATTATTATCAACATTCAAATTTCCGCTTAAAAGATTTCTGGTGTCATCAGCTCCAAAATGCATAATTCATCAAAATCAGTCCATCCGATCACTGGCAAAAATCAAAAGTTTTATTCCTATGACCAGCCTTTATTGCGTAATCTTCAACATTTGAGGTCACATTAGCATAGGCAGATATGCAGGAAGGATGGCCTGGAGCGCCTAAGGAATCAGCTGGCGCACTCATATGTGCGCTCTATGTGAAGATTCCAGTTAGGCAAAGAAGAAGGTATGCAAAGGTAGGAAAGCACTTTCTAATCGTAATATAATCGAAATTAATTGTAACACGAATAGACCTACAGGATCCTCATGCTGGAGGATGACCAATTGTTGTGAGAAATCATTTCGCTAACATTTGAAGCAAGATTTGCACAGAGAATGTGAAAATTTATTTATTGAGATGAATTTAATCAACATATTAATTATAGTCAATGATCATAGATCAAGACTGTCGAAGTCACCAAGTGAACAGAGCATAGAAATAATTGAACGCATTCGCAGCATCGGTAGAACAATAAATCACTATCAACCATTTCTATGACCAAGAAATTTCCGCAGTTTTCATAGTTTTGTACCATGTGTAGACGAAAAATTAAATTTGTTAAAAAAAATAACAACTTTAAAACAAAACACTATTATACATTTAAAAGTAAAATGTTTTTCAAAACAACAAATTAACTTAGACAAAACCTCATGTGAAGCAAAATTTATAAAAAAATCATGACAATGTTTTGTGATTTTTTAAAATATCCATATGTTTAGCTATTGAATTCCGCTGCATTTTACTATTTAATAATCCACGCCTTCGAATCCAATGACCAATTTTTTGTTAATTTATGAGCAAATTATATAAAATTTTTTGAAATGTTATTTCAACTGCCTCGCATAAAATATCAAATATTCACATCTGACCAAACGACGGGAGATCATATTCAGGTCCACCTTGTTGTATTGACCATTGAAGGCACGGGAAGCCGAGTCACCTGTCTTCTTTGTACTTGCTTGGTTAACTTAGTAAAATCTCAAGAGTTTTTTGTTTTCAACAGAGAGTTTGAAATTTTGTTTGTTTTCAGAACCTTCAATTTAACAAAGGTGGTTGTGATGACAGATAGATGCAGATTTCCCATCATATCGAAGCTTATGGATAGAGGCAAATTCTTTTGTATCAGTGCCACGGAAACTCTTTTTGATATTCGACTGCAGCATCCATAGACATCGGAGTACATTATTAATAATGTGATCAATAAAAATCTAATCCGATTTCTATGATAGCATCATAGGATAAGAACGAACTCGTGCTCTCGCATGAAACATAAAGCAAGGTAATGCTCATAGACTGGTAGTGCTGATGGGTTGCCATGCTACATGGCATCAAAGGGATTTCGGCTTTCCATCAAAATTAAAGATGACACTTCCTTTGTCAATGATTCCTGACCAGCACAAGATAATTGCATCAAACAGTTAATGGACCAGCATTTTGAGAGTGCATCAAAGGCCCAAATTTCCTCTTTTCTCTCTCACAATGTTGACTTCTAACGCAACCGAATTCATTGCAGCGAGTTAAAAAAAAGTCATGCAATCACAGCAGTCAGAAGCGGGTGTTATTGTATTCCAATACAGCCAAACTTGCGGTAGTTTTGCATGGACTCAGTCAGTGTGCGTTCTTCCAAAAGCACTAGGTCTCAGCCACACTGAAATCAAAGAAAAGCACGAGCTCCCGATCTGACGCATTTCCGTAAATTAGTAATCGCTCTGCCTTGCTTCCCTTGACTGTGTGGCAGTTTGCCGCTGCTGCAATGACGACTTTATATTTACTACAAAACGCTTTGCTCGAAAAGTTCACAGTGTAGATGGACTTTACACATAGACACATTTAAAGAGAAGGCTGCCAATCCGAATATTGGGTTCGAATCCTATTGACCACACATCTTTTGTATGGCAATCTGATCGAACGTTCATTTAATTTCATTGTTGTTAATTCCTTCTTGAGACCTGTAATTTTACATAAATACTTGTAACGAATATAATGATTGACAATCTAAAATCTATATCTTAATTGGATGATTTCCTTCCAATCATCATTCGAAATGACTCAGTGATTCCAATAAGTTGACAAACTTGCCTTTTACGTCAATAGTTTTGACGGCTCTCCATCTTCCACGCTATTATTGGGTTAACTGTAAAATGTGCCAGTAGCCAAAATTCGAAAAACTGCCAGTTGCCATAACTTCTTTATTTTTCTATATTTCACTTAGTTTTTTTCTGACACAGGAGAATGTTGGATGTTCCACACGCCTGCAGAGTTTCACAGCGATATTCTATCTTTAACCCTTCTTTAATCCGAATTTATAGGCCCGGTCACTAACTTTTTGACATGCCAGTAGCCAAAACTTCTTTATTTCAACTCCTATCTACCTGAACTACCCATACAACCTCTCTCCACTCCCAACCAAGTAGCCGGTGTAGTTTCAGCCCGATCGCCCAACTCTAGCCCTGGTCCAACCTCTGATTTCTCTCATTATAGGCCCGGTCACGAACTTTTTGACATGCCGGTAGCCAAAACTTCTTTTTTTCAACTCCGATCTACCTGAACTACCTATACAACCTCTCTCCACTCCCAACCAAGCTGCCGGTGTAGTTTCAGCCCGATCGCCCAACCCTATTCTTGCATAGAAGCGCAAATACAATTAACTAGATCGCATTCTGCAGAAACCTATATAAAGAGAGAAAAATAGCGTTGATTTCTATTTTCAGCTTGATAATCCAATCTGCCAATACTGATCATTTAGGAGCAGCAACGAAATTTTATGAAAAGTGCAAAAGTTATGAATCGACATGAGTTAATAAAGTCAACTTAATTCCTAAAGTAAACCACGGATTCCTCCTCAATATCGGTTTATTCACATCAAGGACATTTGCATAACATAACGTGGATTAATATAAACCGAAATCCTGTACCAAATTTTAGGTGAACTGAAAAGGGTTTTAGAATGACCCTATTTTTTACCAATTGAATATTTCATCTTTAATACAAGAATGACGGTATGGGATAAAAAATTAGGTTTTTAGTATGGAGTTCGACGATTTGAAAATATCAAAATTTCAAATACGTTTTCTGAAAGAAATTATTCAACAACTTAGTCTTGTTCTATGTCCGGTGGTAGGCTTGTCAACGCACAGTATTTATATATTTTAGTTTATGTATTTTTTTGATATTTTGTCCAGTGTGCGGTTCGATGTTGGACTACTCCCGTGCTTCTAGGGTGATCTAGCAAGTATGCATGAATTGTGATCATTGGACCCGATTTAATTTAACTACCGGGTGAATTACAAATTCCATTCGTAGTAATCCATTGACATGCAGAAAAACGTTCTCGAAGTTATCACATTGGTCCCCTACCCGGTGGATATCTTACGCGCTTCACAATTCTTTATTTTAGTACTATTTTAGTTTATTTTAGTTCGAAGTGGAAACGTGTCTGCACATTTCAAGACGTATGGAAGAAAGATTTTCCTGCTCAGGTTTCTGTTCCGAATTGCGAATATTCTGCAAGGTGCTCTTTGTGCATGAAGATAATTTCTGAAAAGATGGCGGTCAGGCAACATGTAGATGGCGGTCATCTCGAAGTCAATGTCTCTACTTCCTGTTCGACAAATAATTATGACCAACGGCGTCAGCAGTCGGTTGGGTCCTGATTATGAAAAAGTGGTAACTGCTGAGGCTGCTCGCATGTATCATGACGTGCGACACATTCTTTCGTACTATAGCCTTGACTGTGGTATCATTTCTATGCGGTTGCTACACTGATTCAAAGCTAATGGAGGAGATTCAACTGGGAAGGATCAAGCCCAGGTCTATCACAAGCAAAGCATTGGGGCCTCATTCACTGGAAATAATCATCGAGCAGCTGAATAACAATGGCGGAGTTCCCCTCTGCGTTGGCACCGGCGCTACTAATCACGGATCTCAGAGAATGTACCGGTACCTAGTCTGTGCGAGACATCACACGGCAGACATTGTCTTTGGAAAGTTGTGCTCGACTTCTTTTGAAGGTGTCATATGAAGATGCTTCAGTAGTGATGGACCAAATCGTTCAAGATCTTAGAAATAGTGTCTTCCGCTAAAACTATGACGGGCCTTAGAGCTGACCATGCGTTGACAGCTACGTAGTGAATTATTCAGTCTTTGTCTTGTTGCAGCAAGATGAGCCATCCATTATCCAAGCCAGTTTCTGTCAACCATGTTCTATATAATGCTGTGCCTTGCACGTTGCTCTACGTTTGTGTAGTGTTGTTCTGAAGTGTTTCACTGAGTTATCCAAGTCGGCCAGGAAAGGGGTAAAACTCAAGGAGGAATTCCAAGCTGCCGTCAAAACAACCAAAAAGTGATGCGACACGGGGTCAGGAGACGACTGGCTGTTCGAGGAACCCTCTAGCATCGTGAATATTTTGCCCATAAAATCTCAGTTCGTCAATCGTGGAGAGGATCATTGTGAAATGGACGTCTGGAACGTTTTGGCGATGAAGAAGAGGAACTGAGTCCATATTCCATACCTGCTATCAATGAAATACAGCTTTACTTAGCACTTTCATTTCTGTCTGATGGTCAGTGCTCTTCATGCATTAGAAAAAAATCAGATCTTGAGTGCCACTTGAGCCAGATTTTGTGCTACCTTCACGCCATATTCTGTACTAAGAGAAAGGACATATTCTTTAGCATGATCCCGAATTTCAAAAGCGAGGAAATTGCCTCAAGCTAATTGAGTAGAAAACCATTGTTTTGCTGCGTCGTCTTTTGAATGGCGATTGACGGTGTGCGATCGCTTTTTTCTTTCTGTACTGGGAAACGTACATTCCCGAGGATAAGAATTTAAACTAATGCATTTATTGCTATAGACAAGTAGCAATAATTACATACGTATAGACTTTACAATGTTAGCAGTCTTAACACTTATACAGAATTTATGAAATATGCACTATCATTTATGATTTCATGAATAATGTGACTTCGGTGAACGCAAGCAGGTACTCTGTTGTTATGAGACGCATGTTTCATAGTGGGTTTACCTGCACACTTCTTGCAAAAATAGACAAGAGATTAAGTGATTAGCTTGAAAAATGTGACAAGAAATTGTGATTGTTATTCAAGTATTCGCTTTAGTTACTTAAATGAGAAATGAATTAATGATGAGATGCATATGCTAACTGTAGCTTATTATTCTCTTGTTCAGAATATGAGATGCAACCCCAACATAGACACAACTACAGAAAGTGCCAACTGAACTACCCAAATAGCTCTACTAGCCTATCAGAAATTTCCAAGAATGATACTTGTGTAATAACTAATGTTTAAATTGATATCAAAACAACTACAAACAACCGATCCTATTACCATTCTTGGAAAGTGTTTGATATTTCGATGGTTAAAACGTAGAATAAATAAAGTGGTCCCAACTCCATTCGACTGGTCGGATAAAAGTCGGTCAACTGCTCTTAAACTTCAACCGTTTAATTCTTTACCGCTCTATTCCTGATGAAGGTTAAAAGCGATTGAAACCGGTCGAATAAAGTTGATATGCACAGTTGATTTATATGACGTTTTAGCCATCAAAATATTTTATGTAGGCCTACAATGCTTGTTTATTTTAAAGGAATAGTGGGAGCATAAAAAGAGAACAAATACTTAGTCACATAAGAAAACGTAAGATAAACAAAAGCGATGCACCAACCCATCAATGTGCACACCCACAAGTGCAAATGATTCACGCCGCATGAATTCAAGAAGCAATTCAAGCATTTTTGTGTAATGGTGGCACCGAATATTGTGTTATGATCAAGGGTGCCGCGATGCGAGAATGCTGAGAAACACTGATGTACCACATAGATCCCTTAATAATGATTATTTTCATATTTAGATTATTGACTCTTTGAGTTTCAAAAGAAATATTGAATGAAAGATAAAATTGCTGACGTCGAGCCTCTATCTGTGACTGTTGAGGAGATATAGTTGCTGACCTATTTCATGATTTTTTATTGCTTCATTGCATTATCTTTTACTAATAATTAGGAAGATCAACATTTTGGCCAATTCGTTATTAGTATGTATTTATGTTTGACATCTGACTGACTATCTGTTCTGCTTATATCTATTATTGTCATATTTCTTTAAATATTTTCTATGCCCTTATCAAACTACATCGTGGGCCAAAACAGAGTCTGGTAGGAAAACCTTTAACCGTGAGCGGGTTGTAGCCGGATTGAACCGTTCTTAATGGATATACGTACAACCAAGAATATTTCCGGTAATCCGCATAATCATGAAGGGAAATATTCAATTTGATGCCACCTGTTCAGAAGATTAATTAATCAATTTTCGTTTTTGGGTTCTATGTGTGAGAAACCGTAATTATGACACTCATACTTCACTGTAGATTTGTTGCTTATGTTCACAATTTTTCTGTTCCGTGTTTGCAGATTTATTTCTGCTTAAGGTGACAAAAGCGACTAAAAATGTAAAAAAAATTGGGTGTCAAATTTATTCATAGACACGTGACGACAGCATTTAATAATTAAGGTGCGATACCCTAGAATCTGTCGTTGCAGTACCTTGAGGTAACTGATCCATATTATGATAAAATGGTTTGCAGCTGCTGAGCTAGCAATGAAGATTTAATCGTCTTTATTGCACAACAAATGGAGAAATGCTGCAATCAATTTACTCTAGCAAAATGTTTTGCTCAGATGTTGTGCCAAAATTTGACAATTAGTATAAGAATGATCTGATCTGGATAGTGAAGCCCAATATGACAAGGGATAATAATGCACTTGTCAATGCTGCTGAGGTTATTGAGAATTTTATGATTACAAACATGTACAAAAATATCGCTCTTATTTTACCAAGGCACCAACCAGTTTAAACCTATTTTTTGCAAACCCAGATTGATTTGTAAATCAACTGCTATGTTTTTATAGCAGATTTGGGTTTATATAATGCATTATTAAGATTATGTTTATAATAATAGCGATCAAAATTTGCTAGTTCTTAAGTTAGTAAAATCTTGACCAACATAATATTTGACATGGAAAGCTATGTAGGTATACATCTGAAAAGTTTCGATGAACGCATGATCATCACTATTTGATTGTTTTCGGTAACTTATGTGAAATTAATCAGATTGATCAGATTTAGAGAAAATAAATATCTTACTACCGATCCATCGACACTAGATTTACATGCTGTTTTGCAAGACATTTGCTGCTACAAAAATCAGACAGTTGCATTTCAATACTCATCGATGTTCTTATTTTCTAGGTAAATGGACAATGAAGCACACACTTCAACAGGAAGCAATTCGGTTCTGTGCTGGACTTCGTTCGAGGTCAGAAGAAGTAAAGATGAGATCGGCAAGCGAACTCAAATCCTTCGTGTCCACAGATTTGAGAGAATCAAGCTCTGAAGATGCAAAATGCTTTTATGAAAAATTGAATAAGGAAATACATGACATGATCAATAATGGAGATGCTGTTGATAAACGTGGTGGAATTCTTGGAATCGGTAATTTCTCAAATCATGACTATTTCGTTTACTCACAACGCTTATTATTGCCTTGAAGATTGACATGCAGCAAAAATAGGTTTTAACATTAATCCGACTCATAACCAAGGGTCGCAAAGCTTCACGTAGGCTATCACAGCTGCGTGAAAGTGCTAGATACTGTAATCGAATTGCGTAGTTACAGAGATGGAGAATTCCCACGGATCCGCTGAAATCCGCGGGCCGCAATAAGTTTGTCTAATGAATTATTTATTTGTTTTCTATTTGGGGCCCGTTGAAATATAAATTTCCGATGGGGGCCCCGTTTCCACATTCTCATTCCTGCAGTTGGATGTTTATGTGGCCGTGGGATGACTTTTTTGTCTGCAGTAGAGCCATTTAGATTACTTTCCTCAATTCAAACTTTAGAAGTATATAAAAGTAATGTCTACTGAAAAAGTCTTGCTGCTGAAATTCAATTTTGTCTAAATTTTTGCCTATGTGACGGTCTGTTCACAGAAATGTGCTAGTGGAAAACATCTATGCTAGTGCTGTGTGTCACAGTAGTCAACTGGTCTGCTTAGCGATGATGACACTTAACATCGGCCGAGCACTTAACATCGACCGAGAGAAGGCGCTGGACGTTGAAGACCCTTTCAGATTGTAACATAACTTACCGTTTCTTTGGCCATTAAATTTATCGAAAGAATTTATAACTTTTGTTCCGCTTTTGGACAGACTTGAAGCATGTCTAACATCTCTCGCCGCTTGGTCAACTGTGTCAACAATTAATCATTTGAATATTCCGCTCTCTAATTTACAGTACATACATGGCAGAGGGCCATTATTATTTGGTAGTCTAAAATGTCCGTTAAAGAGCTTATTACTATAGTAATCTAATCTGAGTCCCACTCACATGTTACGATGTGCTTCAAGCGTTTATGATCATATTATATGTGTATAAAGATGTAGTACATTTGCATTAGATGTTGTGATGTGGCGTGTGGTCATGCCGTATCAGCATTTTCCTAAGGGTAGTGCGATACTTATTCTATTAATTGAATCTAGTCATTTGAGTATTTGGTTATCTTTTAAAACAAATTGGTTTTGAAATGATTAGATTTTAAACATTATTTAGTAAAATGGAGTAAGTAAATACATGTATAATAAGATAAATGAGACAAGGTATTTTTTCTAAATTGTTTGTCAAAGGACGAGTATTATCTCACATGTATTTCTTCAGCGAGTGAACTAGGCCTATTGAGACGTTAATCGTTCTAAAAGAAGCAATGAATAACGGATTGTGGTGAACAAATTAACCATATATTATTAACAGTAAGCTACATCTTTTTCTCATGTAATTTTATAGAAGTTGCTATTGTGCTAATGTTGACTTCTGTGTCAGTGGATTATCACTTGATTAGCGAGGGTGTGGATCAGTCTTAATGGGCTAACGTATAATATTTTACCCTGCATTAGGTAAGCTTATTTCCGTATGATGCGGATGCGCTTTCGTCTACATATGAATAATTTCAATTTAAATAAATCAGTAGGCCTAGAGCCTTATAACTTTTTATTCGTCTAAGTTCGCTTAGTTTCATCATACATGAATTTTGAGATGCGTAAGCATGTGACTAGACAAGATTTCGAAATATTTTGGAAGTGATGATATTTTATAAACAATCTTAGTGCAAATCTTAAAAATATGCCACGGAACATCTTAATCGGGGACATCTTAAATAAGTTTAGTAAGCCATAGATAAATTGTGTATACAATGCATCACAATTATTGTCTGATCGTGATCGATCAATCAATTGCTGTTGATTGATTGTCCGACCGGTTTTCGACTGTGGCCTAATGAGTTGAGTTTGTAACTAATGATATTCAATGGGGATGCGGAATTTGTAAAGAGTTTCAATGCGTTAAATGAGGGTTACTAGTCATTCTGTTAATTACCAATAGGTTATTTATTAATTGAGAACCCACAATGCTCGTAATTCTCAGCTTTAACGTTGCAGTCATCAAGTGACTTACTCGTATAGTAACAGACAGCTATTTTGATTAGTTGTAACTTGAATACAAGGTGGCCATAAAGTCGCGCACCAAAGTTTATCTGACCTACGTCCAAACTTTAAGCTTCAATCATACTATTATAGAAATTCCTAGTTTCGTCGTGCGTATGTGGAGTATACTTCGTTCTCTTAACTTCATGAATGAACATTATTTGGTGCAGATGATCGCGCGACTGCCAAAATGAGAATTACTCTGAAAAAAGCGAAGGAGTCAAGATAAATGGAAGCTACATTGGCTTCTTAATCACAACCAGCGAGCATGTCCTTGTCAATTGAACACAGAGTTGAAATTATCTTACTTTGTGGGTGAGAGGGTGCGACAAACTGGTCTGTTGCTGAAACGTTCAATTCAAAGCATGGAGGAATGAATGTTAGTCACACGGCAGTGGGTCGTTTACTTGCGAAGTTCAAAGAAACTGACGTTCACGACAAAGAGTTCAGTGGACGTTTAAGAGTATCTGATGCGACACGAACACCCATTCTCGATAAAATTGAGCAAAGTCCAATAAAATCCGTGCGTAGATCATCTCGCGAAATCAACGTTACACGCTTACGATGCAGAAGATACTCAAAGAATAACTTTTTCATCCATAAAAACTTCAGATTCTCCAAAAATTGTACGAAGACGATCCTGACCGATATATGGAAATGTCGACATGGTTTAAAAACCCATTGGATGAAGATCCTGACATGGTGCATCGGAAAGTGGTCTTTAGTGATGAAGCCAACTTTTATCTCAATGGTGAAGTGAATAAAGAAAATTGCCGGTATTATGCGCGGAAGAATCTTCACTGGATGCAACCCACAAAAGAACAGTGGTGCGAAACTAATGGTCTGGTGCGGTCTGTGGAAAGACCATGTTTTATGGCCCTTCTTTTTGACTTCACGCTCGACGGCAACAAGTACCTCAAAATGTTGCAAGAAGAACTTATCCCTCACTTAAACTCAATTGGAGAAGGACGACCTGAGTATTTCATGGAGGATATGAACGCCTCCGCACTATGCCTTGATAGTGTGCGGCTGGCTGGATTAAAAACTTCGTTCATTGGATTGATCGAAGGGGAACAGTCGAATGGGCAGCTCGATTCCCCGACCTGAATCCTATGGGTTACTTCTTTTGGGGATGCGTTAAACACTTAGTATATTTCGTGCGCATGAATGACCTGGATCGTTTGCGAACTCGAATTCGTGATGCTTGTCAGGAAATTGTCGGTGATTCAGATTTCCTGAATCGAGTGTTCCATAACTTTCACCATCGACTCAATTTTTGTGTGGCTGCTGGTGGGCAGCATTTTGAATATTTGTGAATACCTAGAAGCAGTGTATAATTTTCTTAATTTTATTGGTTACAATTATGCATTTTTCTCCTTTAAAAGTCATTTAAAGCGATCTACAAGATTAATTAAAATCTTGGTGCGCAATTTTATGGCCACCCTGTATATAGCTTATACTTTCCAGGATGTGTTTTAGCCATACATAGTCATAGGCCTCCATAGGTCAATAATTATAATGTATGCGTAGATATGCAGTACATGTAAATGGTGTATTGTCAGGTCGCATATTGCTTTCGTTAGATAAAAATCTGGTCAGTAGTACTGAATCGTGTTGCAGATAGGAGCTATAGTTTCAGTTAGGGTATACAAGGAGCAAGGAAAACCACTTGTTTGTCTGTTCTTGATTATTTTACATATTTCGCCCCTTTGATACGTAATCGAGAACCATAGTAGAACCATCGTTGTACCGGCCATATAATCTGAACATAATCTGTACAAGCGCTGATACATATTGGAAAATTATGCTCAACATTGACTGTCTCTAGATTACATATCATCTAGAATAATCGGCGAAATGACCAGTTCCTGATCAGACACTGGGGGAATTCTTTTGTAATCGTCTAAAAATAATAAACTTCGATAAGCTTCGCGAAGTTTTTTGATTTTTTATTTCCTCCAAAGCAAAAAATATACTTCAGGGTTTTGCCAACTCAAGCAAATAACAGGAAGTGACGACCAGTGAGAAAAAGACTGGTTGACAAATTGATCTGAGTGGCTTTGTGCCATTCATTTTTATGGAGAATGCGTTTGCTAAAGATAATGCAGTCACTCATTCTCTCCCGTTTAAGTCAATTGACCCCATTGACAGGGTTAGGCGATTAGTGCGCCTCTATTTAATTCGATCGTAGGCAAGCGATGAATTGGTGTTCAGGATCTCCATGTCCTCCGACACTAAGCGCGTTTTCCTGGTTCTGTCGACTGATCTCTGTCCATCTACTTCAATTCCGAACGTCCATCTGTTCCAGTTCGAGTCGCTTCGTTGTCTTTCGACATGACCGAACCAGCGGAGTCGAGAACGACGCAAAATACAGCTGGTGCCCTCCAGGCCCAATTTTCTCAACGGGTCTTCATTCCTCCTTCGGTCAAAAAGCCTGATTCCGCACATTCTTATCATGGCATTGTCTGAGCATGTATCAATAAAACTAGCAATAATTTGTAAATTTACAACATATTTTCAAGTCGCTTCTTGAACTCCATGTCATTGGCTTGTAGTGTGCCTCCTAGAAGTTGATGCTGGTCGCAATTTGTCCCGATACACCAATTACTTGTCAAACATTTTACCATGCGCTGATGTTCAATTAATGGAAGTGTGTGCTCGAACGATGGCGCACTTGGGCTTGCAAAGTGGTATGACCGAATACATTTCACGGGTTCTTAAACGGGCTCTGAATGAATGGTTGCGTGATGATCGAGCTGAGCATGCCCGTCTATGTGCGACATTCGTGCTGCGAGAATTTGCTCTCCAAACTCCGACAATGTTTTATCAAATGGTCACCAATTTCTTCGAATGCATTCCATTTGGATTACGGGATTCCAAGGTAACGTTCTTCATTGAAATTTTACTTTTCCTGTTCTCATGTCTGTTATATTGATACTTTTGTTTTTCCCCCTTCTCCCCAAGTGATGTAACAACGTTGAAGAAATTCAATCTCTCAAACTTCGTGGATATACAGTATTTGTAAAGACTTACGAATACGGCATCAAAAGGCTTTCAAAAACTGAGAGTGAAGGACATGATGGCCAGTATAGCTCTAAGATGTCAGATAATGTGATCAGAGATCAAGATTCCATCTCCTTTCTTGGATTACCAGTTTACCGTAGTGTTTCCATGACAAGTCGTTGTAATTGCAATTACCAGCGATTTGTCGTGGAGACCGTATATCCAGTTGTTAATTTTGGAGGAAATCCCTGAGACCCGATGTGAGCAAACATAGCAATTCCAACTATTCTCGGAACCAGGGCTGTCATTTGGTCGGCATTTACAGACTAATGGTCTGCACTTTTCACTAAGGTATGTGTCTTTTAACCAACTTCTGTTTTCAGTTGCAGTCAGAAAATGTGGAATGTATAATGTAGGTAATGCCGAACTGTCAGCCCTCTCCCAACAAAATATAGGCCCTACATGTAATCGTTGACATTAGCAGGCCTGTGATTACTCCTCAAATTCCTCAAATTTGTTTATTACTCCTCAAATCCTCAAAAATTCCTCAAATATAGCTTAACTATGAGAAATTCCTCAAATACGACACACTACAGACTAAATGTCGGATAATGTATTGTTTTTTGGCGAATGGCGATGATATGTAAACTTTCAAACAAGAAGCTAAGATAGAATCCTGTAACATGTACCCTACATCCATGCTGCTAATCATGAATCACTCATGATTTATTTCTTTTCTTTTTCTTCTCATGATTTATAACTTAATGATTTTTCTCTCACATACTTGGTAGATCTTAGATAGCGTAATCCCGCTGTGCTAGCTAGATCTGATATTTTGATTGGAAACAGACCTGTCCTTTTATCATCTGAATGGGCAGACTGTTAAATAGAATCTTTTCAATATATAAGTTCCACATTCCACATGAGGAGAACCGTTGCTTGTCCTTCTAGTAAGTATTTTTAAATTTCTAGACATTTTAGGATATAATGATTTTCTTTTAGCCATGTCATATTTAGCACATCAAAAATTAACCAGTCGTTAGCTTGTTTTTTTTAATTTTGTTACCTTGACGCACTTTGTTACGTTGAATGTCGTTTTCATTTCTGCAAGCTACAGGGCTGCAGATGTTCCGGTTCGTCTGGACTTATTTTGCTAAGCAGAGAAGTTGTCCGAAGTTATTGTCTGTCGAAATCACTCATTAAATGCTTTCACGTATTTAATGAGTGAAACACAGCGATCAACCTACAGAAATTGTATATTTGAGCACTGCAATTTTTTACTACTAACTTCATAATATTGCTTAGAATTCCAACAATAAAATGCACATTCAATTATTTTCATTAATTATCTTGACCTTTGTCACAACCTTCTTTATATGTTTCTGCGAAAATGCTAAATGCATGCCTGTACTTCTTAAAGAACTTAAGGATATCGATCTTCCATATCCATTATATGATAACATATAGGTAGCCCAGCCCACTTGGATTTCAGTGCTCTTATCAACTGAAGCGTTTGTTTCACTCACTCTCTTTCCATTTTATTTCCGCTGAACATGAACATATCCGACGGGGTAAAGTGGATGGTCCCTAAATTTAGTGTCTACATGCCTCCTGGTCACTAGCGTGCGGGGATTGGAAGCGTATGAAGCTCTGCTATCTCATGAGTCTTTTTGCAGCTACATTTTCCAGGGTCTCCCGGCCGACATTTATCCTGGATGAATTATTCACGTATAGATCGTTTTCATAATTTGCTGAACACAGGTTGGTGTGAAATTAGTGCACACATTGCTTATCGTTGTATGTGAACTTAGATTAATTAAGACATTGAAGCACATAGTACTGGGTTGGTAGATTTTCAACCTGGGTCTACTGCAAGATGTGGACGTCAATATCTCGGCGCAACTTCATGCGAATAGAGCTGATAATCTTTCACTCTTTGCCTGTATGAGACCAACAACTCAACTGGCAAGCCTGTTCCCGTCATTTGTTTTGTGTTGTATGAGAGAATTCATGTTCATTTGAATGTAGATCGGAGCGATATGATCAAACGATAACAAGTAAACAAAACCCACCAAAACTTATGTTGCAAAAAGTAAAATTAATAAGTTAGTGTGTAATGTGATGTATCCTTCATGATAAATTACTGACTTTTTTAAGTCACAAGCATTCCGTCAACGATTTTAAGCTTTCTATACTTATGGGTTACTCTCCTCCTAAATTTGTGTAAAGTCCGTAAAAATTAATCGTTGCAAAGCCCCAGATGCATGTGGTTGAGGATATATCCTACATTCAAAAAATTACAGTATACAAATCTGACAAGCATCATTGAATTGGAGACGATAGCGTGAAACAGAGTTGATCTGACATCCTCTGTTCGACACATTCTAAGCAGATAATACTTGAGGCAACAAATTGATTTCATAACAACGCGGGAAGTGATTATGACCAAGTCAGTATTCCTTTGCAATATACACAACTTCAAAAAGTGTGGTGTGGTCAACCCTTGGGTTACCTTCTTCGTTGTGACTTTCATGATTTGAAGTTTGGCCCAAAATCCGTGCTAAAATTTGTAGTTTTTCTTGCAATTATCACATTAGGCTCCGTTTCCATTCCTCAAATTTTTCACAAAAAATCCTCAATTTTTTCATAGGCTAATCACAGGCCTGCATTAGTCAGTACGTTTCAAATATTTTCGGGTTGTACTGAGCAGTTCATTTTGCTGTGTCTTCAGTCTGATCTTACCTCTCGCGAATTCGAGCATTGAGAGCTCTCAGTGTGATTCACACAAATTGACACAGTCGGCTTTAGCCCTACTCTATGGCTTTGATTTCCCTAGTTGCTAAAAATAGTGGCTTCATTCGGAGGCCTTCTTGTGCCTCGACTCGTGCTTTTCGCGTGCGTATGAGCCATTGATTAAAACGGGTAATAGTATGACGCTGTGACAGTGTCACACTACCCAGGAACAATGGCCTCAAAAAAGAGTCCGTGGGGCGAGCTGTTTATTAACACCGCATTATCCGATATAATCTCAATTAATACAAAGTCTGTCTGTAGCTCGTACATACATATTAGCTATACACGCAGGCCCCTATAAGCTCTTAGGTGAAGGCAGTCTCGTTGCAAAATTAAGTCATACAGTAGGCCTATTATGCATAATCGTGTAAAATTAATTAAGACCCCTATTACTATGAAGGTGAGTATAGTCCTTGGCCTACTACCGTGGACTTCGTCAATTCAAAAAGTAACACATATGGTAGTCCCATCTCCACATAAGGTAAGCCCCGATGCAGCTTGGGGTCAGCTTGCGTACGTTTTTAGCTCTAAAGCAGGCTATTGGGGTTTCTACTGGAATTGTGATCTGTTGGGATCCCAATGGAAATTTTCATTGGGATTGGCCTGGAAATTCATCCCAACGGCAAGCCTGCGAACAATGCTATCAAAGTTAATTCTCCAGTTCCTCCAGTGTTTCCTTTCTTCACTTAGGACACTGGAATTCATCAGGTCGAAATATAAAAGTGATCGGTGCACAAAAGCATACTGACTAAATTGATTCATGTAATTGGAGTTCTGAAACACATGTATGAACAACACGTAGTTCTGACAACTACAATGCTCTTTAAGAAACTCAGAAGGTTTCTTCTCACGATATTGGTGAACAAGCAAAGCTCTTCTTCTCCTGAGAATTCTGGCGAATTGTGCTCTATGAAAGGAAGTTCTCTTTTATATAATTTGATGATGTGAACAAATCATGCAACGAGTGAGCAAAATTTGCATTGTATCGAACAAACCTTAGTTTTCACTTCACCATTAGCCATACAGACTACTAAGATTTACTTCAAGTAGAAATAATTTTCATTCCATTCTCTCATTGCATTGTATATTATTATTATATTTTTCATTTTCAGCTTGTTGTTCGAGAGGCATCCGCCTTGACGGTTCGAGCTGCATTCTACGTAACTTCCGAAAGAGAAACATATCGTTCTGCTCATAAAATGAAGATTCATCCTGTTTACTTGGATTGCTTAGCTGAAGTACTGCGTTCGGCGGATGAACCGAATGCCGCTGGCAAACGTCGACAAGTGAGTTTCTAAGTTATCTTTGAAAAATAAGTGCATCAAGTTGTGCGCAGAATATACTGCGCCATTGAGATTGGGAGAGGAATGGTTCACAAGTCCCGACCGTTTCACCCATTTTGATAATTACAGTCGGTGCTAGGCCGTCCTCATTCCTGAATATTCACTAGACCGCCTTCAAATCTAGAATTCCAGCCTACTAACTTATCATGCGCATTATTCTCAATTACTAAATATGAAAATGTTTGATTGATTTTCTGTAAATGTGGTAGTGGTGTAAATCATGCTTTATGACTTCATGATCGCGTTTACAATCTTGACAAGTGTGTTTGTGGATTTAATGAATGAAATCAATTATGATATTCGCAAGCTAATTCATGCATTACGAGCGTAGTAGACAGTACATCAGGAGAAGTCAATGCATTTTTGAAAATTATCGAATTGCTGTGTTTGACTACATTGACGTTATTTCAAACGAGTATACTTGACATTTTTCTATCGGCATTTCTCACTCTCGGCAGTTTATGAATTCAAAAAAGACTGTGAATTAAAGCGGATCGGCTTTCCATGATAATGGGGAGCATGATTTGTCTTTGTGTCCGTCGAACTGCATATTGTTTTCTCATAGGGCCCAGTAAAGACTTTCACAGCAGCACCCAGTCCCGAGGGACAGGAAGACTCGTTTCTTAGTTAATGGCGAATTGAATTATTGAATTCTGACAAAGTAAAGCACTCGCAGCAATTCAAGCATATAGAAGGTAAATTTAGACAGTGTCGAGTCGACCGGTGAGAGTGCTATTTACATTTTGTTGAATTTATGAAGCAGAAAATTTGATTCAAACTTAGGTAACTTATGTTTCAAAATTGCAATGAAACATTACTTCAAGGATATTGATTGCTCAGTTATGAACCAAACGATGAAATCCGATGATCAATCGCGGGAGTGGAACGGTCAAACTTATCCCAAACTGTACTTCTATTGTGTCGAATACTGAAAACTCATGAACGAAAAAAAATGTTTGATGAACGGAACATCTCTATTTTGAGTTAATTCATTTTAGTCCTTGGACCCTCTAAGGAATCACGTGAGTATTTTCAAAACATTTTTACTCCATTTTACAACTTTATTTTCATTGAAAATGATGTCATCAATTCGTTAATATTCTAATATTTCCTAAAGAAACTACTATACCGAGTGGCCCAGAAGTAACCGAATCCTGAATGATGTCAAAGGTCAACCCGTTGATCGATCTTCTCTTTGTTTGGAATACAATAAATGTAGGTCGATGGCAAATTCATGGCATTCAAAATAATGATCAGCTTTTTAAAATCTATGAAAAAATGAAAAAAAGTACCTGGCAGTATCTTTCATGTCTGTGTGGGAATGTTCTCCTCTACATGAACCATTACAATGGATTTATGAACAGGCAAGAAATTTAGAACGATATTCATGAAAGTTGATGGCAGCTGACGGTGGACTGTGAAAAAGGCCTTCGCTCATTGTAAATAATTCAAAAGTAAGGGAATGCCTTATATATATTTTATAACATATAAATTCCAATTAATTTCTATCTTCACGAAGTTATAGGAAGCTAAGCTTCAGGGAACTAAATATCAGTGTAATATTGTGCATTTAATTCTTTAGCTGGTGATAAAACCCCTCGTGGTTTGGCTTTCCTCTCGTTGATGCTTGAATGCTAGATTAAGGTAGGGCTCTGTCGGTATTGTTTTGAATAATAGCACCCTACATCGCAAAATACGGTTTAAGATTTTAAAATCCATCTCGGGATGATTTCTTTCTTCTGCAATAAAAATTATTTCTTCACAGGCAACTGGTCGACAATCAGACGAGTGGTGGCATGGTAACATATTGTTATTGAACGAGATGGTTGTGTGCTGTAATCCCCAACACGAACGTTTGAGAGCAGAAATGGAGCTTGGGATGAGTACCGGCAATTTTGATTTCTCATTAGCTTTCGGGGCCGGCTTTGGGTCAGTTATTTCATCTCAAACTCCTCTCTATCCACCCGGACATCCGGGAGCTGTAGTGACAAGTCTACGAGTGCCCGTAGGAGATTCTTACGCTTGCAAGCGTGTGATTAAAGAGAAGTACGATCTCGTATGGAATGTAGTTCTTGGATACAAAAATTCTAGATCAGGATTCATGGTTCAGACGATGCTACAAATCATTCCAAGACTAGCAGCCCTTAATGGGCCGGCCTTTCGCAGCAAGTAAGTTGGGCTCATTACTTTTATGTTATCGAAAATGTTTTGATTATATTTTGCACATTTTTAACAAATTCAATTCGGAATTATTCCTTCATCTGCCATCATTTAATACCAATTGGAATTCTTTCATGAGACGCTTGTATGAAGCCTGAGATTAAATTCTGCAATCCGCTTTCGAGTTTAATAGGTAATCTATTTCATGTTGTTTTGATGTCACACCTGCCAACTGTCCCGGATTCTGGAGCTGTCCCGGATGTCCCGGAAAAGTGTGAAATTGTCCAAGATATCGAGATTATTATGCTAAAATAAATTTTCAACAGTTTTAGAACACATATTTCAAAACATTTTGCGCTATTCTTCTTTCTCCATGTATTTGCCACCTTCTACACTTGATGGCGAAAAAGCTTATGGTGAATTTCAGGTTTCGATAGATGGCATTTTGATAGACCTTTACTATTTCTTCCAACATAGCAGCAAGAGAAAACGAGAATTTGAAGAATTTCAGATTCTTTTTAGTGATGAGACGAAAGAAATCCTGAAATTTTGTCCTACACGTTGGCTCTCCTTGTAGGTTTGTTTACATAGGATAGTTGACTTATGGAAGCCTTTATCACATTTTATGAATTCCGAACTGACGTGACTTGAGGAGAAAATTAAGAGAAGCGAAGAAGTCGCGAAGCAAGCAGCAGGTCCTGAAGACAATTTCATCCGTGGTGTGTTTCCAGCTTGATCTCTTTCGCAATGCCGAAGTTGCGGATGTACAAAATCGGACAGATTCAATTCGGAGTCAGCTACAGTTTTTCTTTCACGTATTCAGATCGCACGCTCTATTGATGATGTACATTCCGGCTACCGTCGATATCAGTCATTCCCGTTGCCAGTAGAGAAAACAAGGAGTGATGTCTTCTGTCATAATCTTAAGTCGTGTAGAGATGTTGATGGGACATGCCCATATCAGGACCTAGCTTGTATCATGCGTGGAATTCTTTCAATATTTCACAGTAATGCCGATTCAGAGAGAATTTTCAACTAGAAAAAATAGGACTGAATCCCGTGCTTCAATGTCCGTACCTACCCTTGAAGCGCTTCTGATAAATAAGATGGGAGCTGGTGTTCAATTGACTGATTCTGTTTTGACTAAGTGTAAAAGGGCCACCATGGATATTTTGAAAACATCATTTCCTGAGGCACGGAGTTTCCTCTGAGATTTATTTGTCTTCAGATCATTCTGTAACTCAATATTTTTATAATCTATTCTTGAAGAAATTCACCTCTAATCCTACATTCTGATTTAGACTAAGCAAATCATATTTTGTTGAAAAGGTTTTCTTTTATTACATCTATAAATTCATCACATCTTATTGTGTTTTTATTGGGACTTTTTCAGAACATTAGTAACCAGAAGGTAGCAAGTCAAATACTTCGAGGAAATGGTTGGAGGCATCATAGCGACGGCGATAGATATGTCATAATCTCGTGTCACATAGGGTCTATATTTTAGAACTTGCTTTTGGTCTTTATCTACTCATTCTCATGGCATCTTAGATCAGGAGGTGATAATAGATACTGACATGTATAACTCGGCACATTTAATCACGTCTACTATTGCACTGCATGTGATTACTTGCGCGCTTTATTGAGAAAAATCTTGTCTCAAAATCAATCGTGTTACCGAGTAAAAAGCACAGTTTTCATGGTAATGCTTTCATCCACAATCTTAAAATTAATGTGCGGTTTCTAGACTCTGTACCTGGCAAGAAGTTGAGCTAAACAGCAAGAATCTCAAGGGGCTGCCCGATGTCGAGTGAATGTTATCAGTAATATTTTCAACTATTCAAATCGTGAATAGAGGTGAAAAGGTAATGAAAATGAATCATCACTCGACCATATTGTTGATGATAATTTTTGTCCCGGATTTTCATTTTGGTAGGTTGGCAGGTCTGTGATGTCATCCCAGTATTCCTTTTCAGATCATAAATTTATATTTTGAATTTTCAGACATAACGATTATAGACTCATGCATGCTTAGAGTATGGCATGAGTAGATCAAAATGTAGAATATTTAGGACAATGAAAACTAATGTGATATTCCGAATTTTCGAGCGCTTCTTTATCAAGGATGAAAATAAACATGAAAAGGGACTCAATAATATACAAGAAAAAAGTAATAATTTAAACTTTCATGAACTGAAATGTGCATTGATATTCAAAATAATTAAATAATTATTTGTGAAGTGTGAAGACATGGAGTTACATGAAATCCTCACTTTCAATAAGATACCTCGCTATAGACTTGGTTGAGCGACGAAAACATGTTTTGAAATAAGCTTTAACGTGCGTTTCAGTTAATATAAGCGTTGAATCATATAGTTTTGTTTTTGTGTTATAAAGTTCCTGTTCAGTTTATTTTGATCATTGACAAAGAAACAGACGGAAATTCGGATTATTATTACTTTTTATTGACCTAAATGCACATTCATTTACATTTCATTCATAGTTCAAAAAATATCTATGACGAATATCAATTATACGGATGTTTAGTGTATGCATATAAATAGTTAGACAAATTGCCGCCAATTTAAGAAGAATTAAGATGATAATCAGTTTGTGAATAATTAGTTCAGACTTAATCGATCCATATTTATTGTGTATATGAAACAAGAGTGAGAATATATAGCAAGACATTGCCTCCTATTGCATTTGGAAATTTGTGTCACCATGACGTGGAGATGAATAATAATCGTGACAAGAAGTAAATCTAATTCAGTCTTGATTATCATTATGAAACAATTGGCATATTCAGGTTCTGAAATCTCCCATGACTCTTCTTTCTGTTAGATTCGAACCCCTTATCTCTAGATCGTTAGCCAACGCCACCAACCATTTTTATCAACGAGACATTACTGACTCAAGTTGATCCGGCTCATAGCCTATCACTTGTTGGACATCGGCCTATACTTTACTTCATCATCATATCGAAGCTTAGAGCTTGTAGATGACTGAGTTAACCGAACGAACCATCACTCACTATTGAAATTATCAGTTGGACAATATCATAGAATTCTCTGTATTTCACTTCTTATCATTCTAATCTGTATTCCTTGAGTATCGTAGCGTAACCTAGATGCAAGCAGGCCTCTCACGGAACAGATGATCGACCGGACGAGATTGCGTAAACTGATAACTGATCGCAAAGTGCTATTCGAAAATGAGTCATCTGTTGAAATTACGTTCTATCAAATTTTGAATCAAAATGTCAATGAAATTTATCCTATGACTTTTTAATATTTGCTCTCATAAAGGAATATTTCTGACGGTTGAATTAATTTATTTCAACATTGTGTAGAGATGAATATTTTTCATTTTTTGTTAATCTAAATCCGTAATATTATAGGATGAAAGTTCTATTAATCATGTGGTATATTTATGCCTCGATGTGGTCGTGCATCGCGATAATTCTGCAGGTATCTCAGCAATTATTTATATCTTTCCGCAACTTTATCTTTTGCTCCAGTCCTTTAGGCCAAATTTTCAATAAATTGTATTTAAATTATCCCACGAATGGAAAAGTATCTTCATAAAACGTAAATTTGTTAAATGTCAAAAGCCTTATTTCGTACATTCTCATCAGCTACTTCGATCGGAGCATGGAGTTCATCGTCCAATGTTTGAGGAAGGATCGTGAGAAGCCGCTGGTATTCCAAGCCATCGGTTTGATTGCTCTGTCGGTCGGTGATGTTTTCGAGAACCACATTCGGATAATTATGCCTTTCATCAAAAGCAATTTGCCATCAAAGGAATTAGCCAAGTAAGTAAATATCTTTCTCCTTATCTTCAACTTGTTTCTATGTCGCTTCTGCTGTTGTAGAAAAAGAAGCACTACTCTCGAGGCCTCTGTCTTCATGTGCATCAGCTTGCTGGCACGAGCCCTTGGCCGTACACTTCACGATCACTTCAAGGAAATGTTGGAGGGGATGATGGCCGGCGGATTGAACCCTGCACTCACATCGGCTCTTCGTCATCTTGCTTTAGAGATCCCGCAATTGAAACGTGACATTCAGGATGGATTATTGAAAATGCTGTCTCAAGTGCTGATGGGCAGATCTCAGTTTCGGGGCGGCACAGGAAGTCTGCGCATGGGTTCCGGTCGTGATGTCAGCTCAGGCGCCGCCTCTGTGGTGCCAGTGTCATCCGGGTCGCTGTCTGGAGAAGGACATGACAATCACGCGATCACGCTGGCTCTGAAAACTCTCGGCAACTTCGATTTTGAAGGTAAAAGATGACAATGTCGCATAATAAGTAGTTTGGATAATTTCTCAGAATCTGATGTCACCATTCCACAGTAGAAATATTTATTTTCAGCTGTAACTTGGCGAATCGAGATGCTTTTTTCGGTTACTATAAGAAAAAGAAGCACAGTGGAAGAACCAGTGAGATCTTAGTTGCAAAGGAGGAGCTCCAGGCAGCTGCTCATAACTACTTTTAGTCTTCATCCGATAGGCATGTAGAAATTCCAGTAATAGGTCCAGTAAATGAATATTTTGTTGACATTTTGATTGAACACCTAGTGATAAGATCATGCCTAAAAATGTCCATAGAAATGCAGGAAAAGGGTGCATCTACAGACGTTCATATCCGATTTTTCATGAATTCAAATAGGACACGAACAGATATTTCTCCATATACAAGTACATAGCTTGTATGACTCTTCAACATATCGGGCCTCATCTACATTCGTCATTCGTGAAGAGAAGCTTTTTGTTCTAGTTACACAAATTTGCAGAAGATCGTCACTATCTGAATGAACGGCTCAGAAATTATATGATCCTCTACTAGGCCGATAAAGCATTGCCATTCTATCGGAAGATTGTCATACTACAGTAGTACTGCCGAATGGAGTCTGTACATATTATCAATTACATATCAAATCACGACGTGCTATATCCTTAAATCACCGTTGATTAATAAAGTTGCAAAGAGGAAAAACGATCTTTTGCGTTTCTTGGTACTTTGAAGTTTCACTTTGAAATGTTTTGTGTATTTCAACTTTTTTGGGATACACGTACTTGTATAACAAATGACTGTCATACTTCACAGTTTTGATGTACAATTTCTTACTCAAAACTTCTCTTCTCTCTTTGATTTCTGGAATCACCTTTTTGACTGGATCAGTGAGTCCCATTTGCTCGCCTTTGCTGCAACCTGCTCAGTTTACTCTCCAAACCAATTGGAAGCCAAACAGTACTGCGGCGTACTCTATGCCGTCATAAATGACTAAGAGTTCATTTGATTTGTCAAAAATGTCTGCTTTTCTTGGTTTGAAAAAGCGTCGGTTGCACCTCACTTATGTGGTCATGCCATGTTACGAGATCATTCAGTGATTCTTAGTAATATTATTTTTTCCATTTACCAAAATAAGAAATCTTCCGCTGGTGGACATAAGCTTTGTAAATAAGCTAGGATTTGTTACATATTTATGTTAAATGTAAGTGTAATTCCTTTCTGGCAGAGTTTAATATTTTAGTAATATGAAAGCACATTTTCGTATAATTTTCCTTTTATGTGCAATACTTTTAGCCATTATTGCGCAAAACCCCGCTATTGAGTTGATAAGTCAAAAAGAGAAACTGATTTTCTCTCTTAGTAGTGTAGGTTACAGTCTTGGAGCGTGTGATATAACAAGTCTTTAGCTGATGTTCACCTTTTTAAGTAGCATGTATCTACGCTGCGGTGATATTTTAAAAATTTCATTCAGAACGTCCTATTTGAGTAATAAAAATGATTTTCATTTCAACATCAAGTCATCGATCTCTTCCATTCCAGGTCATTCTTTGACTCACTTTTTGAGGCATAGTGCTGAAAATTTCCTGTCGAGTGAATGTAAGGAGGTTCGATTAGAGGCTGTGCGAACATGCTCTTTCCTCTTGAATCCTTTGTTGAAGGTAAATATATCTTTATTGCCTGTGTCCAAAACGTTAAAAATGTGTTTATATTAACGATTTATAACTTGCTCTTATGCTGCTCATATCTAGCACTTTTATATCGGGAAACGTGTGCTATTTTAAACATTGCATGAAGTCATTTCACGTCAGATTTGAATAAGATAGAAAGCACAACAAGCTGATTTTTTATTAGATAAAATGGCCATCATTTGTTAACGAGAAAAATGGACTTCACAAGCATTAGATTCAAACAGACGACGTTCAATGAAATTCAAAAATGTTGAAGCAATAAAACATAGTTCAGGGGAAATTTGAATCATTTATGAAAGAATGAGTAAACGTGATTATACGTGTACTCCACTAATCGAAATTCCTATGCTAAAATAACATCGTGCATATAATGTCTACACACGTTTGATGTTGTTTTTAATTTGCTTAAAGTTCGACAAATTAAAAGTTCGTTTTACTGATGATAACTCCAAAAATTCCTATCTTTCAGACATTTGGACGAACAACCGGCAGTAAAACAGCTCTAACAACGGTCTCTGATGTTTTGAACAAAATAATCATCGTTGGAATTACTGATCCTGGTAAGAAGCTTCCGAATTCTTACATATGATCAGGAAGCCTAATTATAGACGGAAAAACCTAATTTTCTTAAGCTTCAGACCTCACTAGCGATGAAGTGAATTAAATTATTATGCATGCATTCTTTGCACACTTGTAATTACACATCTTTCCTACAGTGTTTGTTAATAATTAATCCAAATAGTCAACTTTTGTAATGATTGTTTTTACACCTAAGCCTACTTAAAAATTCCACGTCACAGCGCTACGGAAGATCTTTGTTCCGCAAACTGTGCGTAGCGAGAAATTATTCCTGCACTCGGAAATCAGTGCGAGCATCCGATTATTTATTGACAGTAAATTGTCACTTTGTTTCCCATGTTTCATCGAAAATCTTAATTATTCTATGATATACAGATCGTTTATGCTCGCTTAGACCAATTTTTGGCAGTGATTATCATTCTAAATATGCATCGAGCATTTTTTATGACAGGTAACCTGATTAACACATACTTCGACGTTAGCACAAGAAGCAGTATTGTTTCTTGTTTAATATCACATGGCATTTGTCGGAGCAATGTTCGACACTAAATGTTTTGGTGATTGAGGTCAATAATCATGCCCCAGTCTGAATTGATAAGTATGGTATTCAATGTAGTGTACTTCCTCTATGTTATAATGTGATGAATTCTTCAAAAACCAAGTTCTCTTCAACTATTTTATTGCGAGCTTTCGGGTGAATGCTCCATCCGTCTTCAGGCACGTACAGAGAGTGACTAGAAGCTGACGTTAAGCATGGAAAACCGATTACAATTCAAAAATCACAGGACACGCTACCGACACTGTCCACGTAATAATACGCAAGACATTCTACGGACACTTATTTTGATTAATTACTACATAAAATTAAAACGTTAAGGCAATACTACTTAGTAAAGAATGTTGTTTATGTTCCTTAATGTTGTTTGCTAAAAAATACATGTTGTGAGACCGCTCTTGAGACGGATACCTATGATCTGTGATGCTCTGGCTGGATAGATTAGATGTGCGGGATGACACCTATTTGATTCATAATAGCGCTTTGAAGGTACGTTTTCCATGTACTAGAATTTAAAATCTTAGGTATTTTGAAGTATTCATTGACTCCAGACATCCCAGAGCAGTGATCCTCCACCGCCGCGAAACTTTAAGTCGTGTATTCAGTTGATGGTCATATACAGGAGGTTGTTCATTTGGCAGTTAAGGAAATAGAAATTTCCAAAAAATGTTTAACTCCTTCGCTTTATTGGACGATTTTGAAAGTAAAATATTGACTAAAACAGTCGTCGCTTCGTGCCAATGACACAATCTAAGCCCAACAGAAGTGTCGGTGTCACGAAGCGCCGGCTGTTTAGATCAATATTTTATTTTCTAAATCGGTCAATACAGCGAAGAAATGAAGCAATTTTTGGAATTTTCTCTTATATAACCTGCCAAAAAACAACTCGTGTATTATTGATGCTGGCAAATACTATTGGGGATTAATTTCCTTACACGCCTCTCTCTTGTAGATCCTGAAGTGCGCCTCCGTGTACTTCATTCGCTTGATGAACGCTTCGATCCTCACTTAGCGCAAGCTGATCATTTACAAACTCTCTTTGCTGCTGTGAATGATGAAGTATTCGCCAATCGCGAAAGCGCTATGAAAGTTGTTGGACGACTTTGTGCTGTGAATCCAGCTTGTGTTCAACCATCGCTTCGGAAATGTCTGCTTCAACTGATTCGAGAGTTGGAACACAGTGGAGCTAGTCGCAACAAAGAACACGCAGCCCGCCTGCTGACAGCCATGGCTTTCTCAGCACCCAAGTTCATACAGGCGTACGCTGAACCGTTGATGCGTACACTGTTGCCAAAACTGAGCATGGAACCTGTGGTGGAGACGACCTCAGTGTTGGTCGCTGTGACAGCATGTGTGGGGGAATTGGCCCAAGTGGCTGGTCCTGCTCTACAGCCGCATGTTCTCAGTCTATTCCCTCTTATCCTACACATGATGCAAGACACTTCCAACATGAAGAAACGTGAGGTAAGAATTTCTCTCATCATAGTAACGGATGAATATTTTGTTGAAGCGTCAATTCATGAAGTGTTTAACTTTATAATCTTTTAATCTGTCCATGCTAAATTTGAGTATCTGGAAAAGTGAAGCTTGGTTTAACATTAATACACAGACCTCAAACGACAATGCTTTTAATTGAGAGATTGGTTTAAATTGACTGCGCTAAAATATATCTAAGAAGTTTTCTATTAAACCAAAGGGCATCAGATTCGACAAATACGATCTCAGTTGATGCAATTTCGTTTTTTTCATTCCGTTTTGTGAATTTCAATTTATTCTGAATGGACATTACATGAGCCAAGTGCTGAAGATTTAAAAGGACACTTAATTGACAATCTTGAGATTTTATCTTGTATACATTATCAAGTAATAGTCTTTCTAGAGTGAAAGTTCCCACTCATTATCCATCTTCAAATGCTGTTGATAACACATGGAAATAAACTTGCATTTTTTGTCCTTTTCAACTGAATGTTTGTGAAATGATGGCTTGAAGAGTAATACGTAATCCCTCTGCAGTGAATCTCACTAGTCATTGCTTGAGTTTATTCACCATTCTGTAGTTCATGAGCTTTTTATTTTTCGCTGTTTTCCAAAGTGTTCAACTCATCCCTCCGCTGCTTTTTAGGGATCTTCAATCTAATAGTAATATTTTTTCGTATTGTTTTCAAGACATTCCAGGCATTGGTTTAAACTGTAGAACTACTTTTCGTCACAAGCATCCTGCAAAAATTCCTCTTCATCTTTCTAGGACACAAATTGAGCTTTTCTAGGGTACATTACAGCAGTTAGGCAGTACATGAATATTTAGAAATTGCTGCTGTAGTATGGTTATATTTGGCACGATAAATTGATCTGAAACAAATTCTCTGGACCATCTTTCATTTTCAGGTCGCGGTTTCCACTTGTGGCCACTTGATCAGTAACACGGGGTTTCTCACTGAGCCATACAAGCAGCGCCCTGACTTACTCAACACTCTGCTGAACATGCTGAAGACAGAGCAAGCACGAAGTATTCGACGTGAAGTCATTCGTCTTCTGGGGTTGTTGGGCGCGCTGGATCCTTTCAAGTACAAGATCTTCTCCGGTGAAGTTGACGCTGTCGGAGATACGGGAATGGCTATCAGTCTTCACGAATCGAAAGAGAAGAAGGAGGTGGACATGACACAGTCTGAGCTGCTAGTGAATGTGCCGTGGAATCAGACAGACGAATTCTTCTCGGCCTGCACTATGTCAGCGATGATGAGAATGTTGAGGGACCCGTCGTTGGTCACTCACACCTCAGGCATCATTCAGTGTATCATCTTCATCTTCAAGGGCCTTGGACCGCGTTCAGTCACCTATCTTGGACAAGTGATGCCCGACTACCTCGGTGTGATGCGCACGGCAGATCAGCAGATGCGCCAATTCCTTTACCATCAACTCTGTTCCATCATGGCCATTGTGAAAGTGAATATCAAGCCATTCATGAGTGAGATAGTGCCCATTGTGCTGGATAGTTGGCAACCTGAGGCTTCCAGGGAACTGCAAATCGCCATTATTGTGCTACTGGAACACATGGTGTTAGCACTCGGGCCGGACATTAAGCCATATCTTGCCAGCTTTCTGCCATACTTTCTCCGAATTCTGAACTACGAGAGCGTGGAGAATCATCGAGTCACAGAGAAGGTGAGTTGGTCTTACTACCGTATTTCAGCAAAATTTAGTCAGTGAACTCCTGAAATAAGAATTACTTCGTGATATCATGCTTGGATTTTCATCTTGATGCTGTTTTTGGTGTAAAACACATCGGCAAATGTAGACATGGTCGATTTCATTGACTTCACAATAGGTCATAGTCACTCGTAGTTTGTATGCATGGGAGAAAATGTGAGATATTAGATATCCAAGACTGATGGATAGACGAGGTATGTGAATCAATGAACAATCGCGCTTGATTATTTATAAGTTGTCGTAATCCTTAGCGATATTCTTTGTCGAAGCTAGATCATTGACATTCTGCATCCCGCTTATTTTCAGTGATCTATCATCTGTTCTTATCAGTCTGGTTAAGAAACTTGAAGCGTTGATTGTAACAACCACAGAATTATATTGTTTAAGCGCATCACTTTGCTAGAAGTGCAAACTGATTCAAAACGATGGTACATGCAGGAACTTACTACTAGTCGGCAAAAAGAAATTTTTAATACCGTGCGGAGATAGGAAAATTAGTCATGCCTCGTTTGCGGATTGATGTGAATTCCGTCAGAATGTTCCGATCGCAACGATTCCTTCAGATTCGAAGAATTCAATCCATTGCTCACAAGTTTTCTCGATAATGTTGAGCCCTCCGATCATTATTAAAAAAGTTAGCAGGCGCACGAAAAAACGTTCACAAACTTCTCTGTAGGGCTTGACGTCGACTGTGTTGTCTCTTTGCTGTGTGGTTCGGTTGAAAACTGTCACTGAAACCTCATACAATTTGGCGTGCTCAATGTTGAAGTGGCTGCTCATTGTTCGATTGCTATGGTATTATGTCAGCAGATTGTGCCATTTCATCTGCATTACCTGTTTCAATGTTTCCTTTCTAGTCAAACAGAAGAAGAGACAACCTGTCTGATTCTGTGGTAACAACTGACTTTATTCCTGAGAAAGCCAATGTCAATTTAGATATTGCTAAGATGATTCAGAAATATAAATCGTACGTGCAAAATTTTGCATTCGTGCTTGCTCACTATTGAAGGTATTGATCCATCATTCAAATCTTTTATTTTAATGTTGTATGTGCTGAAGTAACATGATTTGCAATGCTCTGTTCAGACACGAGTTCAGATGAATTCTCGTAACTGAACTTCACATCTAAAAGCATGGTGAGGTAATCATCAAGCATGTTTTGTCATTCCAGTTGTTGAAATCATTGGAATACTTCGGTCCTCTTCTTAATGAATATTATCACATTCTCATTCCGGCTATCACACGCATCCTGGATACGGATGAAGTGAAAGTTGAAATGAGGTGTTCAGTTCTCCTCACATTGGAGGAATTGTGCACTCAAGTTGACCTGTCAGATCTAGCATGCCGCATTGTTCAGCCCTCTCTTCGATGCATGGAGAAATATCCAGACCTACAAAATCAAGTAATGAACCTTCTTACCACAATGCTAATGCGAATGGGCTCAAGATTCCTGGTCTTTTTGCCTTACATCACAAAGGTAAACATTGAGTTGTTGTTGCTGAACCTCAGATGTCATTTTGTTCAATACATCTTTTCAGACCAAAACACGCCTTCGAATATCACACTCTGCATTTGATATGGCGATTTATCGCGTGATGAAAGGAGGCCAGTGGTTAGGTGCTCGAATCAATCCTCCAAGCGATGATCTCAGTCAATACAAGGTAAGTGAAACTTCAAAAAGGACTTTAATGAAAATATTCAAAGTAAGAAAATCGGTGAAATCCAAAAAGTCTGCTGAATCCATTAGGTCATGCAAGCTTTTTTCGAAGTCGAATTATCAGCGAGCGTTAATGAAACCATGATATTTGATTATTGTTTCATTCCACAATTTCATGACATTCCCTCCTGTGGTGCTTTGATTAATCAGCTACTTCAACGAGGTCTGCTCGCACGGTTAGTTCGTTTAGTATTTTTACTCGTCGATTACCGGATGCTTCTAAACAAGGGAGCTGTGGTGTCTTCTTGTATCATTCAAGCACTTTCTGAAACGAAAATCAATTTGATCCGGTTTTTAGACTGAATATGTCATCATTATCAAGAACTTTATGGTGCGCTTTGTTGTTATATGTATTATCTACAAAGCAGTAGAAGTAATTAAAGAGAAGTAATCAGGGAAAATCGATGTTGACTAAGAGAACAAAGCCGATATCAGCCATAGAAGATGACGGGAAGACATTCCATGCTGTGGCTCTGCTTTTCATTGTATCTTCCAGTGTTTCATTCGATACGGCCTGACAAGAGAAAGAATTGGTAGGACTCGGCAGTAGCGCAGATTCGTAGTAGCCAGAGAGCGTCCATCAATATGTGAAAGCTTCATTTTCGGCTCCATTCCCTGCTAAAGATTGTGTTGGTGACCGACCTAAATGCAGCATCATAGATATCGGCAAATATCTTGATTAATTGCAGCAATAGTATTTTCCATGTGTGTTCTTAGGTATACAGTATATAGTTCGATTGTTTTCGATGTAGTATAGTGTCGTTGTAGTTCTATTTTTTACCCCCATTATCCACTTGGCATTTCCCATTTCCTTTTGTCCAATATTATCATTATCCACTTTCATTATTCACCATGTGTAGTCTCAGTTATAGTGTGTAGCATTAGTTCAATTGTAATCGGTGTAGAAGCATCATTTTCGTTTTATGGTTCACTCCAACTGTCCATTTTTTTATCCATCGGTTTCCTGTTGTTTTATAATATCCATTTTGACTTCCTTAGTGACCATTCCACTTTTCTATTTCCACTACCAGCATTGTTGAACGTGTATGCGTCATTGTTTGGAATATATGTTAGAAGTATATCAACAGTAACAATGAGTGTTTTACAAGTCTCAAGATTTCCATTTTTACCAGCTGTTGGAACGAAACTGATCAATTTTAATTTGTTGTCACGAGAAAGTTCTTTTGAGTTCTTTTAAGAACTATTCCAATGGTTACAACAGCATTGCATTTGTACACTTGCATATTGGATAGCGCCACCAGTTCTCATCAGGACTATTTCAATTAATTATTCAAATTATTAGGCATTATATTCTATTATATATGACTGCTAGGATGATTTTCATCATCGTATGAGAATTACGTAAATAGAGTATTAACATCTAAAACTTCTTTAAAAAACAGCTTTGTTTATACTTGAAAGCACATTAGGCGAGCGCTTTTCTTCCATCCTGTACTCCTTCTCTCATTCTTTTGTGCTGGGCGTTTGGCAAGAACTTTAGAATTTCTTTACGACTTTAGAAGCTTCGTCCCAAAGTCATTCAAGGCTGGATGGTAAGCGAGGAAAGGCAACGAGCAGCATCACCAGACATTTGTGTCACTGTAAACCACTCAGTCAGGCCGAACAGTCTTTTTGTGTCCTCCGTAGATGTCGAGATAAATTCGTCTCAGGGTTACCGAAGCCCTGTTTATCCACATGGTCAAGCCTAAGTGTGCAAAAGGAGACTGTTATTTTACTTCTACCATGGTAACTTTTTCTTCTGACATGATTTTGCATTGTACTAATGCTACTTCTTCACATTATTCAGTATAATGACTTTGTAGCCTTTTCTTATGTACCGGTACTTGTGTCATATGTTCACTAGGTTGTCCTCGTATCTCTAATTTGTCATAAACATAGTTCATCCTGATTCCATTGTGTGAATTTTCATTCCGGTTTGTGCCTGGGATAAGAAGCCGGTCCATGAATAATTTCTGGGTGTTGTTCTTTTTCTATAAGACTTGCAAAACTTATGGCCTTTTCAAACAGTTTGGCAACAAAGAATCAGTTGTCCATTTTTAAAGTCTTGGGTTGTAGTCAAACAAGGTTTGAACCCATGTCTACCGGACGCAGAGCGAATGCTCTACCACAAGACCACTGTGCCGGTCAACTCATGACAGGTAAACGTCGGTTAATCTGTCAATTCAATTTAAGTTGGTTCATCCCAAATAAGAAGTGAGAAAGTTAAACATAGTTATATGACAATTTATCACATGTTTTCCCCTCGCATCTCTGTAGAATAATTTGATGCACATTTGCAGACGACGACTGGCAGTGTTCGAGAGAAGCAGCAGACAGTGATGGAGGCGGATAATACAATGGTAAAATTACAACGTGTGTCTGCCTTTAATTTGGAGAAGGCTTGGCACTGTAGAGGTATCGTCTCTAAGCCTGATTGGACGATCTGGCTGCGAAATATCGCCACTACACAATTGAAAGAATCTTCGAATCCTGCTCTGCGCGCATGTTGCTCTTTAGCCACAGGATATGCTCCACTGGCTGCTGAACTTTTTAATGCGGCGTACATGTCGGTGTGGTTTGAATTCAATGATCAACAACAAGTACGTCTTCATTGGTCAATTAATAGAAATAATAAGAATGAAATGCTGAATTTTTTAAATCATTTATATTCTGTGAAATGCCTAATATTGATAGAAGTAGCCTCTTCATATTATCTCGATTAACGTTACCTCCTCCCATTTGTGTTACTGTTCGATGTTGTGATAATCCATCTGTAGATAATGAGTTTGTGCATTATGTCTCCCGAATTTAGTGAAGTTGTATATTGTCCTAACTTTCAGGATCGGATTATCTCTACGATTGAGAACGTAATGAAGACTGTGGATGACATGCCAGAGATCTCACAGACGTTGCTGAATTTAGCAGAATTCATGGAACATTGTGACCGTGGTCCTTTGCCACTTCAAATCGGTGTTCTCGCAGACCGCGCTATAAAAATCAGAGCTTTTGCAAAAGCTTTGCATTATAAAGAACAAGAATTCTTGAAAGAACCAACTCCTGAGATCTTAGAATCTCTCATTAGCATAAACAACAAATTACAACAACATGAGGCGGCACAAGGCGTTTTGGATTACGCTACCAAATATTTCACACTGGTGAGTTGACGGACTTTACATCCATATTACTTTTCTTTTTCCAATTATGTTGTTTAGCATTTCCAACTACTATATGGTATTAGCATAGTAGCATGATTGTATTGACTGAATATATCGAAAGAAATTAATTGACATAGCAAACGTTATCGAGTTTGCAAAGTCGAGCTTGTCACAGCACGGGATCTTTCAAAGCCTGTTAATGCCCCCATTATTCGACAGCTGAAGGTGGTCCTCCTTCAGTTACTAGCTTCTATTTGCTTCAGTTGGAGGCCTGTCTTATGTGACCTTCATCCTGTTCTTCACTGCAGTTCCTCAACATATTCTTGGTCTTCCATTTTGTCAACACAAAGACGTTTCTGTGCTGTTTAGATTGTCTTTTGATATTCAAACCTTCTCTTTGTTGCATAGGCCATGCCGACTTCAAGCATCTGACGGTTCTCGTCACTGCGTGCTCCATCGTCGATGAAATTTTGAACTTCCTATTTCGATGTTTGTTAATTTTCATTAGAGCACTCTGAAAATAACTTCTAGTTACCTTTGTTATATGCTTTGCCTCGAATGACATGTAAAGATAATAGAAACAAATTAAAAGACATGATTTATCTAAATTTAGTTATTCCATGAGCAATCATTAGAAAGCAAGAAGTATATTTTACTTTTGGCCAAGGCCTTGAGATTTTCCATGGATGATGGAATACCTGCCGAGAAACTCAAAGAACTAATGAAAATTTGGTAATCACACATAACCTACAAGTCTGTTGCGCTACTTCTTTGCGTTTTCCCAAAGAAAATCCATTTAAACTGCATCGTCGATTTTCAAAATCCTCGATTCGTCGAGGCTACATGACTGAGAATGATATGCAATCGTAAATGCTGTCGCATGCAATATAATTGCTTCCGTAGCATGTTACCTAGTGGCTTCGTAATAATGTAAACGATGAACTAAGGGATTTTTTACATTATTCATTCTTATATTTCAGAGGAACGAAGAAATGTATTTGGAGAAACTTCATGATTGGTCAAGAGCTCTGAAGATCTACAACAAGAAATTGGAGGACGGAAGCTGGAAGGACGATCAAAACCTTATTTTGGGCCGCATGCGATGTCTAGAAGGATTAGGAGAATGGTGAGTGGTTACAGTTAGTCATCCATTGATTTTCCTATGAATCTTCATCGATTTTCAGGAATCAGGTGAACACTATCTCAGCAGAGAAATGGAGTAACTGCACAGACGAATTGAGACAGAAAACCGCTCACATGGCTGCCTATTCTGCTTGGGCTTTGTCTTCATGGGAAGATATGCGACGTTATGTCGATGTAATTCTGAAAGAATCCATTGACGGCTCTTTTCTGCGCGCTGTGCTTGCTATTCATGAGGATGACTTTGTTCTTGCTCAGCAGTATGTGGAGAAGGCACGAGACATTTTAGACACTGGCTTGACCGCAATGGCTGGAGAAAGTTACAGCCGCGCATACGGAGCTATGGTGTATGCACAGATGCTATCGGAGCTAGAAGAGGTTATGCAATACAAGCTGGTGGCTGAAAAGCGAGAAATTCTGAGGAGTGTTTGGCGGGCGAGGTTGAAGGTAAGGGAATTCGAAGCCCAAGGTGCAGATCATGTCAATTATGATGCTTGTAAAGGGCCCTGTGAGAATTCGAGTTGAGGTGTTTGCAAAACGAAATTCAAGTTTGATCATTTATTTCATCAAAATATTTGGCTAGTCTATGCAATGTTTCTTCTGTTTTTGTCTAGTTTCTCTATCAAAAGACTTGAAGCTTACAATAACACCCGATATCAAAATGCTACCAATATCTGCCATTTTTCTTTCTGCTCAATTATCTATTTAAATTGCAAGTTTCTAAATTTTGAAAATAGCCTTGTAAAATGCCAGTAGTATGAATGTACCAGCAACGTCTTTGAAAAGTTGATAAATGCTTGAGGGTCTCACAGATACAACTTACGCACGTGCAGCAAGACTTTACACGTGGGCGAAGTAATTGTAGAAAGCTTCGATTGAGTGGAAGCAACTGAATATTATTATCCTTCTAATAATCTAACTCAGTCTTCTAAAGAATGAGTACACAATGAACTGTTGCTTTACTGATTCTGTCGTATCCACTTACATGAACCAGTTCCACAGAATTATTTACGCTCGAGCCTATATGCAGTCATATCAGTCCAGGCACTGTACGTACATATTTTCTGCATTCAAACTGCATTGACCACATGGCTTCAATTGGTTTAATCATAGGTTTCTCCACAGTTTAACTCAAACATGCGACTATAGCTTCATATAGCTGCATAGCATATAATCCACTATTGGATATTGCTGATACAGTTAGGCTTTAGATGGAGTATTGTGATAGTTTTAGTCAGGATCCAGCCGTCGTCCCGTGACATTTACAGGACTCGACCTCCAATTCAAAGGATCGCAAGGCGGACTGTGCTGTGACCACTGTGCCACGGAATCACAATCAAAACTTGATTTGGAAGGCTCCATCCTGACTGATTAGACCGGACTGGACTCGACAGTGACTTACGTATATTTGCAGATGTACATCAAAAATTCATTTATTATTCAATGATACAACATACTACCATTAATGGTTCTTCGATAGAAAGTCAGAGATGTATACTTCACAAAATTGAGTATAGTGTTGCAGTCATTGATTTTAGATAGAATTATTTTGGGAACTAAGTATTTCTGTTAAGCTGATAGTGTTAATAAGCAATATTATATAATTTCTATTGTTTTCTACTAATTCCGTAAGTTAAACAGCTTGAAGTGAGACTCTGTCTAACTTTGAGATGCCATATATCAACTACATTCTCTTTGTAGGGCTGTCAAAATATGGTAGAGGATTGGTGCCGGTTCTTGCACATTCGCTCACTGGTGATGACGCCACAAGAGGACAAGAAGACATGGCTGAAATTTGCATCTCTTTGTCAGAAAACCGATCGAGAAGTAAGACCCATTATCTCTCCCTTCCTCTGTAATTATTTAAATGTCCTAGCTGTGTCAGACTGGACACATGCACGCTACGTCTCGTAAATAAATATATAATTGAATTGATTGTAACATTGTGGTTTCAAGTGAATGCTCTTTTATGCCACCATGCAAGTATACATAGATATTATGCCTCTCATGATTGATGATAAGTTACAGTAAACCTCAATGTAACAGCAACAATGATCGTTTTGTCTTAACGAAAGGCATTGAAATATCAAAAAAATATTTTGAAATTTTTGCATTAAGCTAAGATTTTCAAAATTGTGCCATGTGTATTATGTAGTCACTTGTTCTGTTGATAAGCTGATAAAGAGACATAATCTAACATCTATCGGTTTTAGAATCTCTCTCTGTACGTCATAACACAGCTGCTCGGATATAATCCAGAACAGAAGAGTCCGCCTATGACAGAACATCATCAGTCCATCAATTTTGACCAGAATGAAATCCTCTTTTCCTACACGAAACATCTCTGGCACTTTGGTCGGAAGGAGGAAGCAAGAGAACGCCTGAAAGTGTTGGCAGAGAACATGATCAAGAAAGATCACACAATGAGTGTGGGGACAGCTCAATTCGTCATTGATCCTGAGGTGGTGAAGGAACATAAGACGCTGATGGCAAGGTGAGTTGATGCTTCAAACGACAAGTGACAATGAGAAGTAAAGTATTCAAGGACATAATTTTGTTGATTTTCGAGTTTGGAAACAGTGTTGGTTTACATGCTCCTTTACATGAATGTCGTAATAACGCTCAGAAGGTAAAAGATACACCCGAAGTTGCGGAGTGGGACCCAGAGTAGCAACAATCTAGCCCAATCCACCCAACGCCGAACCAGCAACCCTGCACCATCCTTGGAGGCCCTGATATGTTACAATGGATGCAGGCATACAGGGACTCTCCATTAGGCCCTCAAGGGACATAGATACTCTTATGGGAATGTTCCCATCAAGCTCCTTAACCCCGGTTCGTTTGCACCTGTGTCATGCTGACTTTCAACGGAAACAATCCTGCCAGCAATCTCACATTATCAGGAGCGTGCTCACTAGCGCTGACCCTGGCATCTTAGGTACACATGGCCAGTTACAGGATTTCCCCCAGTCATAAGCACTAGCTCGTAGGGGTCGGGAACCCAACAAGAATCAACCCTGACACCAAACAACCAGACCAAGCTATCGCTATTTCAGACATAGGCATCAAGCACGTGCTTGTACTCCTCAATGGAATTCCGTTGTGTGGTCTTTGTCAACTGTCTATGGAACTATTCTTCACGGTTGCCAGATCTATTCCCTCTGGTCACCAGACTAGGGATTGCAATTTTCCGGCTTTTCAGTTTTTATACGAAATTAGTTTATTGCAAATATTTCAAATTTGTGCATTTAGAGCTTTTTCCCAATTTTCCCGCTTTTTCCCGAGCTTTTTCTTTCTTGGGTGAATTGCGATCCCTGCAGCCAGAGTTATCTCAGGTTAGGTAAAAGGCTCAGAAGTAAAAGTAATGTTCAATTCGTTTAAGCTACTCTGCTGTATTAAGGAAAAGTGAATTTGCAGCTGATTATTTTCACTTTTATTTTCATTCTTCTTCTACCGGCATTCTACATTGAAAGCTTTTGTTATTACTTTCAGTAAAATTAAATGTAAGAATAAATCACTCTTTCGACGCTTTTAGAAAGAGTGATTTATTCTCATGCATTTATTTTACTTTAAGTAATGATGTTATCTAACTCTGCTTATTTCGATTTGTAATTTATAGGTGAAAGATTTTGAAATGTCAGTTGTTCTGTTAGCACCCTAATTGATCACGCAGTTAAAAAGATTGTTAATTCCTGTAATCCTATGACCTAATAATTACTGTAGTAACAGCTGATAGAATTCGAAGTTGCAAGAATCAATATCTGCAGGTATGAGCTTCTTATCACAGAATATTTTCTCAATGCTGCTTACAGCATCCTCGCTATTTTGACAAGTTTGCGTCCTGCTGCTTCAGCTTCCCATTTTATCATTTCTCAGCCTTGGGCATATGTATCTTGATAATGATGTTGATAATCCTTACTTTGTGTCTGCCTCTTAGTGCTATCCTTGTGCATTTTGTAATTTCCATCAATTGAAAGTCAATGTTGATAGACAAATTAATAAAGAGGTGATTTCATAATCACATTCACTAATGAATGAGCAGAGACAGAAAGACGATTGAGTTCTCTTGATCTCCTTAAATAGGGTTCACATTTTAATGTTCTGAACAGCTTTGTTTTATTCAGTAGTAAAATGATGTGATCGTTTTTCAAGAGGTAAAGGAAATATTCGAAAGCTGTTTAAGAACAGAAATCGAAGTTGCAGACATATTATAGAGCTGCACAAAAGCGCTATAATAATCCCACCATCTATTCATTAAAAGCAATGGTAATAATTAGACAGCGACAATCTAGGTGAATCACCTAAAATAAATGTTTTACCTAATATTTTGTAAAAACACCTAAATCACCTAAATATTGTCATTACGACTAAAACTTGCTATTTGATAAACTCATCTACTCACATTGGAAAGCATTGAGAAAATCGTGTCAACGAATTGCTTTTAAAATCGGAATAATTAAGACATTAATGTGATTAGTGTAATTAGTGATTCGGGGTAGTGCCACATGTTTCTGGTCATAGTTTCTTATTCTTTTACATACATTAATCGACTTTATATTGCATTTGAAATACGAATAATTTTGATCTGTTTGACACATACAAAAATTGTACATTTGAATTGTCAATGCACAATTTGAAACATATATAGGCCTACTTTGTTGCTAATGTTTGATCTGTGCAATTGTTATAGCTTGAAATGAAATCTTTCCGAATCGCGATTAAATCTAGGACTTACTTGTCATTTTCTTATCTCTAAGTCTCTTTTAAACTAATACGGAGATTATTGTCGCGGCATTTGTTTACAAATTAGTTACCGAAAAAAGCACAATTCATGAACATTAACAAAAAAGACCATCGCTCTCAATGAATCTAGGTATTTCAATGGATTTTTGATTCACCTAAATGGGCAACCTAAATTTGCAAAATTATTCACCTGAAAAAAACTAAAATGACGAAAATTTTCACCTAAGATGTCGGTGTCTAGTAATAATCCTTCATTAATATCATCAATTTTTAAAATTCATTGAATATATTTCTACTTTTCCTTATGTTCGCAATCTTTCCATTACTTTTCAGAGTGTTTTTGAAGCTTGGAGAACTTCACGAAAACATGAGCTCAATAGACGATGAAGAGGGAGTTTTGAAATGCAAGAAATATGCATTGACTTGTTATCGTTCTGCAACTGAAATGGATGCAACTCTGAAGCGTGGCTGGCAATCATGGGCGCTCGCGAATTATTCACTTATCGATCATTATCGACAACAGCTTCAGAGTTTGCGCAAGGAAGAAAATTCTTCAAATACGGCAGAAGCCCCTGACAGTCCAGAAGCGGCGAATAATTACGCATTTGATGACAATTGCGGAGATGATGGGAAAGGTGAACCAATGGAATTGGCATCTCGACGAGCAACTCTTATGTCACTAATTGAGTCTCATTGTGTTCCTGCGGTGCGTGGCTTCGTCTCATCAGTTATCCTGACTGAGAAAGGATCATTGCAGGTAATATGTTGCTGTTAATTTCTTCAATTGAAAGTACATGCTTATAATTCACACCCGTTAGCTGCCATTATATTCAGAATATGCATCGGCCCGTCTGCCTCCTCATTCTATTTTGTCATTTGATATGATTTTGTGGTGCAGTTTTCAGAAGCTGTAGATATTGAAAGTGTTGCGTCTAGTGTAAGCCCAGGAAGGTTCGCGTCAGATTTAATTTCGATAATTTCATCCAATTTCCTTTTTGCTTGTATTTGACCGCTCTTTGCACGATCATGTTTTGCACACATTAGAAATGTCTGTATTCTTGAAACTTCTTGAAAACTATGTGTTTAACAAGAGATTATGATTATATATACTCTAATACTTTTGAAACAAGTTATCTTAGATCACATAGTTATGTTGATCAGAAAACTATGATTCTATATTCGCAAACAAAAAGAAGTGTCAACACAATCAAATGTAGATAACATACCAGTATCAGTATGTAGATTGCAAAGCAATGACTCATAACAAGGAACCTTCCCAAACAGGAACTGAATTAAAGGTTAAAAATTTTGTTGCACCTCAACCATGAGGTAGCGATGAATCAAGCTATTCTTTTCTGCTCCATTCTTCTTTGCAACACATGCACCTGCGGGGCATTAACCAACATTTTATCATAATCTACATGTGTATATTTCATCGTTTCATTCGTATTGTTTGTATTTAAATTCATAGTGCATCTGATATTTGTCGTTTAAATCTACTTAACAAGCATCACTTTCGTAATACTGCAATTTTGGTGCTGGGTGTACTTCTAAGGTTGCGCTTGAGCAAATTAGCAAAAAAAAGTCACGAAATGCACTTGATATCATTTCGCGAAATATTTAGCAAAGCGAAAATATCCCGGTTTGCAGTATTCCTCTTTATCTGAAGCTATTCTTGACATCTTTAAAGCGGCATTGCAGTAGATAAGTGGGCACCTATACCTGAGATATTGAGTAGGAGCACTTACAGAGCAAACGCACTCACGTGCTATCACTTGAGACTGGAGCGTCACGTACAATGACTCGCGTGAATCAACTTCCTCATCTCATTTTCCTTGACCAATGCAATATTGACAATTTCATAGGATTGCGAACATGCTTATGGAGAATAGTTGATAAGCGTGGATCTGATATTTTCAATAGATAATTGAAAGTAATCTAGCCTACTCATTTTCATTGAGTAACTCATGGCATTTATGTTGCACAAGCGTTGAAAATTCATTACAAAATACGCTGCCGAATTTTTCGTCTTAACTGAAGTTTATGCTTTTATTGGTGACGAATAACAAGGGAAATGTTTTAGATGAATTGAGAATACGCGGCAGTCCACACATTTTGAAAATTGGTATCACTTTGGCTGTAGTCTTGAAATTGCTATGTATGGATGGGGATGGTGGTTTTGTTCGACACCCTTTAAGTTATACTCGCAAACTTAGCATTTCATTGAATTAACTTCAGCACATTTCCAATGGGTTTCATCGTTCCTCTTTCTGTCAGTAATGTAGGCTTATTCATTGCAAATGAGCAGAGGCTTATCTTTTGATGTTTGAATATCGCAAATTATGTTGCCTAAAACATCCCATTCAAATTTTGATTTGAGCAGATAGTACATAGATGGATTTCAATGTTAGGGATTTATGCCTTGTGATCCATGTCATAGACAAGTAAAACATTGAAAACCGATTATCAAGTTTTTCGAACAAAATGAACGTATTAACGAAATGGACCATAGAATTCTGCGCATGAGTAATCAATAAAATGAACGATTTTTTATCGATATCTGGTAGAACAGAAAGACTATATCCGCATTCATTGATCTGATTTGAAGTCATGATGTCAGCTTTAAGAGTTGGAGACTTGTAGACTTGGCATGTTCTTTTAGTCTAGTCATGAGACTTGATTCGGATAAGTGTTATTCAAATTTTCAATAAGTTGAGAGATTGAAGTCGCTTGCTTGGTGGACTATTTTCCGGAAATCCGGATTTTTTTCATGGGTCATGATTTCAAACCACATCAAGACGAGCAGTGCAGTGCATTGTGCGTAAGTGCACACAGCATCATCTTAAAATAAAGTCTCCGAAATTCAGTCTTAAAGAATGAATATTTTTGAGGCTCAATAACGAAATTAGTATTGGAAATTTTTTACTTAGGAATCTACATTTTACATAGGAAATTACATACTCTTTTGTTGACATCATATTTAATGTCTGAAATCATGCAGATTTCAGATTCAATAGAATGAAACTGCTTCCGATTGTTGAAGATGTCAATAAATGGACACTTTGCATTCAAGTGTCATGTTCTGAAGCTCTACCTACTGCAGGAATCAGCATTCAAAGTTTTTTCTATTTCATTGGCAATTTCTATATTTAGATTCGACATTGTAGACGATCAGTGAAATTCATGAAAGCGAAATCAATAAGTATGCGGTAAGGAAACACCGATGAAAGTTGCCATAATTGACAGAGTTAATGATTATGAGCAATTTGCAAGTAATCGATCAGAATTCTATCTACAAATCTAAGAATAGCATGCCTGAATGTGTAGAATAGATGGAATCCAAATGACAATCCAAATGTACTGTTCGGCTTTATCCTACAAGAATGCCTCTCATTTGCTTATACCGCCTGAAACAATTACATTACTCGATATCTGGTCAGCCATATGATGTCCAGCGGATATTTTACCAAAGCGTCCATTATGCGGGAGGTTCTTTGTAGCGTTTAAATAAAAGACAGTCGCTCCCTTCGTTAAGACAAATTTACTTTGTTGTTTTAAAATCATCTATACAAGCCCGACGCGTTTCGTCCTCAGATGTTATCAAAGGCATAAGAGCTATACAACTAGGTGAGGGGTTGAATTGTATAAGTCCATCAAATCATCTCATGCTTTCTGTTCAGGAGAGGTTCATTCTTGGCTATGTGACGATTTCAGACAACTTCGTGTGGACTGAATTACGTTCTTTGCTCAGAATGGAAAGGTCAAAGCTCTTGATTTGTACATCAGCCAGATTGCTGTGTTCTTTATTAACATGTTCAGACAGTAATAAAGATCATAGTAGTATGGACTAAATTGTTCGTAATCTTTTTCATTTTTTGATAGGAAGCTACATTAACCCACGTATGTATCTGTTAGTTGGATATGTAAAAGATCTCACCAATTCAATCTCATAATGTTGCTTTGAACCATTCCCAACCATATGGTAAATATAGTCCACATCCCCTATCACAATGTGCGACTTCCACAACCCTTACGAAAGTGTGCCGCAACATCTCTTGATAGCATGCAAGAACTCGAAATCTCATCCGCATCAGGTTGCTGCATCTTAGTTTCTGGGGATGTCTCCTGATGATAATAAAATGGTTAGAAGTTATGCGCACTCCCAATTCATGAATTGAGGATGCTATTGTGAAATTGATGAATACTCAATTGTGGAATTCCATGCCACCCCAGATGCTACTTTCTGGTTGTCAGTTGCATTTTAAAAGATTCTAACGATTTTCTTGTTGGACAAATTTTTTATGTAAATTTATTTTATTTGTGAAGCGGCCTTGAAGTGACTTTGGTGATGAAACGCGTCCTTTTTTATCGAATTCCAAAATTAATAAAATAAATGAATATCTTAGGCAGCATTTTGCTATTTGAAAAGCATTTCTGCCTGCCAATTAATTTGTAGAGGAAAAGCGAGCAGAGTGGCATTTCTAAGGCCTTTCGGCCTCTTCAGAGAATCACCCAGCAGTAAACAGAACAAAATGTGAAGCGATAGATACAAATTCAAAAAGTTAGAACGTTCTTTTTGCTATTTGCAGGATATTTTGCGGTTGATCAACTTGCTCTTCAACCACGGCTACTACAAGGAGACACGGGAAGCTTTGCGTGATGGCCTTAACCGAATACAGCTTGATAATTGGCTTCTTGTCATTCAACAATTGTTAGCTCGAATCGACACCTCCAGAGAGCATGTCAGCAGTCTGATTGTGGATTTGCTCATCACCGTTGGGAAAGAGCATCCACAGGCCCTCATCAACCCGCTCATTCTTGCCTTCAAATCCGGAGGATCTGACAGACGGCGCTACAACGCTAACAAGATCCTTTACAGCATGGAAGAGCATAGTCCGCGCATTGTGACTGAAGGATTTTTAGTACGTTGAATTCTTGATGTTATTAACTATGAATCAAATAAGATAAACGATCAATCAAATCGCCAATCAGAAGATGAGCGGCTGGTATAGAACTCGAACCTGCGACCCTAGTTTATCTAGACCTATCTATCTGACCGCTTGCATGCGACCTATGTCAAATATGGTAGGATGCAGTCTTCATCACATTAATTGTCTTAGCAATTATAATCACTGTATAAATAATTCGTCACAATTGTGACTGCCTAAGACCAGGAGCGGGGAATCAGTGGCCACTGGGTAACTAGCGTGTAGGGAAGGGGCCGAAGCGCGAATCTTACCAAAATTCCCGCAGTCGACCTCACATGGTTTGGTCATGACAAATATTCAGCCTGTAGAGAGCGATCATTCAGTCCCAGCTATCCTTCCACGCCGGCCACATGACCTACCATCGCAATCTGCACATCCTCATGGCCCCATCGATCTACTGCAGGTTCAATCAGGCCAGGAAGCCTTCGCTGGCCACTCTGTGGATTATTCTTACTTCCACAGCTCTCACATGTCTCAATTCCGCAAGTCTTCCGAACGAGTCAAGAATCTTTCCTTTCATCCAGTATGGAATAGCACAACCTGTCAGGATAGGCGGTAGCTCTCGCAATTTCTTTCACTCTGACTGTTTTCGCGCAGTCACAGCTGACTCCATCCCTTCATCGGAAACCAGCATGTCTCTGCTGCAGTAGAGGCAAGAAACAACATCGTGTCCTGCAAGATTTTGCAGTCTCCGCTGTATGTCAGCAAGGAAAGCACTGTCGACTCGACAGACGATTTCACTGTAGTATCTGGAGCACCATGGTAACTGAAAGTTTCAGCTGCAACTTCAGCGGAGCAAAATCTCAACTTAATTCCCGAAGCATTAACATGTCATCAGAATTATCTTCCATTCGATAACTCCTTTTAACTGAATCAGAGAAGTAATAATTTTGTGATTATCTTTTAGCTCAACGAAGAACTTATCCGTTTGGCGATCACGTGGTTGGAGATGTGGCATGAATGTCTTGAAGACGCAAGTCGAGTCTTTTTCGGAGAACACGATATAAAGGCGATGTTCGCTCTTCTTCAGCCTCTTCATGAACTGACAGACAAAGGACCAGGAACGCTGAAGGAGACGGCATTCCATCAGGAGTACATCAGAGAATTGAATGAAGCACGAGAATGTGGAGAGAGATATCAACAATCAGAGGCCTCTAAGGACATTCATTCTGCTTGGGAAATTTATTACGGACTGTACCGGAAGTTGGCGCGACAAGTGCCAAATTTGGGCATGCTAGAATTGTCCTACGCCAGTCCTCGGCTCGTTACTTACGGAAAGAACTGGGATTTGGCAGTACCGGGAACGTATGAACCAAATAAGGAAATTGTTCGAATCAAGGGCATCAAAGATACGTTGCATTGCATTTCTTCGAAACAGAGACCGCGAAAATTGACCATTTACGGTAAGTTGAGGTTTTTCAGTAACATTGCCATTTCTATGCGTAGTCACCTCGTATTCACTGGTACTGTTTACAAGTTTTTCATGTGAATAGGCCGTTGTGGCGGTGAAAACTTATGAAATAAAACAGCAGTTTGACTTATACAATTCGTTTGAGTGAATAGCTGTGTTTTACACCCTGCTAATCTGATAAAAATATTATATTAAATGATGCTGTTGCTATGTAGTTACCGGTGTGAATTGTCCGTTACTTGATAAAGCTTGACATATTTTGTCGCATCTCATTCTTGTTTCCAGGCACCAATGGATATAATTACATGTTCCTCCTCAAAGGTCATGAAGACATCCGACAAGATGAGCGAGTGATGCAGTTTTTCGGCCTTGCTAATACATTGTTGATGAATGACGCCGAGACTTTCAGGAGGAATTTAACGTAAGTAAATTTGTAAACATCACTGGAATATAATTTTCTTTGATGATGTTTTTGTATGAGATGCATTTAGCTGCCTGTCAGCAATATCGCCACAGCTCTCCACATTATAAAGAGGTGAAGTCGTGAAGTTTTATTTGATGAATTCCCCACCAGACTTCTAATGACGAAGTTCTCTACAAACATTCGTAATTGCATGAACTAAGATGTGAAAAGGAAGCTTTGATGCTACAGGTTAACGCGGAATTTAATTCTGGGATTAAACTTCAAAATCAAACAACAACATGGCTTTTCATTTGATCAGATGCAATATTACAGTATTTAAGAGGAACATCAAAATTTGCGAAATGTTGTTAGCTGTCACTTTTGATTTTTTTACAATGATTATGTGGCTGTTTAGCTTGAGCGACACTTGTAATGTCGTGTGGGCAACAATCTGTACCATTCATTAAGCAGAGATTGAGTCATAAGAGTCAGATAAAGTCTCTGATTCTGATGATGGCCTAAGAGGAGGCTGAAATTTATAAAGCAAATAAAATAATAAGCATCTTCTACACTTGATTTCCCAACTTGAATGAACCATTCTACCATCTCTGGAATTAAGAGAAAAAGTGTCTGAGGCGTCTGTAATTTTTGCATTTTTCCTCATACAATCTCCCCATATCCTTTCCGCTTTTTCCAATATTTCCCTTTGATGAATATTATAATTTTGGGTCTGAGCTATTTTGAATCTCATGTATTAATCAATGATAGAATTTGTTTATTTCCTTTTTTACCTGAAGATAGTTAACAGATGTTAGCTGAAATTAATTGTAAAAAATAACAGCATAAAGAGAGATAGCAAGATCAACATCTTTCAATATTAGCTCTTTCCAATTCTATTTAAAACATGACAAATAGTTAAGACAATTTAATTAAAACTTTGGATAATCACAATGTAGTGAAGTGATTCCCGAATTTCTCATATTTTCGTTAAAATGCTGCTTGCAGAACTTCTTCCAGTCAGAGACGAATTGTCAACGAAATCTGATAAATATGGATAACATTACTACAGACTATGTGACTCTTCCCAAGGAGAATGTTGTCATATTCTTTCTTTTTAGCAGATGCGGTGAATTTTCCTCGGTTACCTTATTCATCAAACGATATCTTTATCAGACCACATGCATTTCTGAAGATAGCTGCGCAGCTGCTAAGTTGATGCAGAAAGGGCCACATCAGTGGTTAGATCACAATACTTTCGACCGAAAAAATTAAATTAAAGCATAACTTAAATGTGAATCTGAATTGATCACATAGTAAATTCCAAGCTGTAATCGAAAGCACGAGCTCTGCGACCTGTAAGCTGAGATTGCTCCTGCCCGACAATCATTAGTGAAAACGTTGGCAACTCAAAGCGTCGTGAAATTGTATTGCGGTTATTACTTTAATTACACATTTTTAAGGCGATGAAATTGGGAGAGAGATGAAATCTCTTTATTTTAACTATGCGGAATGAAAATCCTACCGTGTACCTTCTTGATGATATAATATGTGATTGACGATGTTATTTTCAGGATTCAGCGCATGTCAGTCATTCCGTTGTCCACTAATACTGGTCTGATCGGATGGGTGCCAAACTCTGATACACTGCATAGCCTGATACGTGACTATCGTGATCTGAAGAAGGTGATGCTGAATATTGAGCATAGAATCATGCTAAGAATGGCGCCAGACTTTGAGCGACTAACTGTCATTCAAAAGACGGAGGTATTGGAGCATGGACTCGCTCAGACGATTGGTGACGATCTTGCCAAAGTGTTATGGGTCAAATCTCCGAACTCAGAGGTAATTGTGCGATTTACATGTACATTTGCGCTTGGTGAAGTCTGTTAATGAATACCATTTTTATATTTAGGAAAAAGTTTAGGATTTTTGCATCAGAGACAAGGGTATAATCGATTGATTCATCGTTTACCATCATTTCCCACTTAGCGGACTTCGGTAGTTCTGAAACAGACATGATTACGAGATCATGTTCTTCCAGTCCAGAAGTCATTCTATACGTTCTTGGTTTTAAACTTAACGTTTCGAAAGCAATTATCTTCTTGACTTCCCGCGGTCAGTCATGTTTTAATTGTAAGGTATATTATTTGGGTATCCTTAAGATGTGAAAGCAACAAAGTTTAAAATCAAGCTAAGTTCTTTTCAAATAAATTTAAAATAGAGAAGTCACTCTCTTCTTTTTACGACTTTTATAATTCCAAGCAGTTACACGAAATTAGAAAAAGTACTCAACGCGTCTCGTCTGAAGACAGTCTCAAGGGTGACGTACAAAAGTGGAAGGATCCTTAAATACTGATTTGGCATAGTTGTGGCAACTCATTAAATCTGTTCATGACGTCTATTAAGTTTTGGTATTTTCATCGCTATGAAGCAAGCTTCAGCCATTCCAGTTGTATCGCATTAAATTGTTGAATAAGAATCTCACAACTATAGTCAGCTACTTCCATCTCTACCAGCATGAAATTTCAGATGATGCTCGCTCAAAGCACTCTTGGAATCTCTATTACGAATACTGCGTTCGTGATCTGGAAAGCGAAGTTTAAAAGGTCAACAACTTCGTCCAACATAGAGCAATTAAAACAATAAACTAAATATCTGCTTTTTCAGTTGTATTTAGGACCACTAACGTTGCATACATCACAATTACATACTTCTTTTGGTTTTCTTTTATTAATTGAAATAATTTTTCTCCCATGGTTTAGTTGAAAAAAATTATTAGTCATTTGACTTTCAACTTATTTAATTTTCTCAAATAACTATCACTAACGAAATCAAGTGATAAGTGGATGTTAGGCATTTATTGCATTTATTTTAATTCATTTCGACATATTTATGATCAAACCTAAATCTGCTGCTGTTTATTCGATCACTCATAGTGTACATAGAGTCAGGGCTATGTCTGCATCAGAACTGCGATCATTAATGTATTTTATGCTATTTTTGAGAAAATTACCCATTACTTTACTTGGAAGCCAACTATCTCTATGTAGTTATGTCTTAATAAACCATTTGTATTTAAGACTGCCATCCACTGATATGCTTAAGTCTAGAAAATTGATATAAATATCCCTAGGGACTTCTATTGTGAACTGAATATATTTGTCAGCAGAGTTAAACACTTCCACTATGTTCGAAAACATTTTATCAAAATATTTAAATCCAGTCATCGTATCTTCCATGTTCATCTGTGATTGACCATTATGAACCTGAAGCTGGGCAAAGGGTTTAAGTGTCAAGTCATAGCAAGTTCTTTTTTAAGGCTAATGCGTTTTAACGCGTTGTCGTTCTCCATCAAAGAGATATGCCGTGTCGTATAGAAGCAATGCGGTTACTTGCAGTTCTGTTCATTTACATTTTCACATCACAAATTACATATAAGAAATGGTGGCTTTGCAGTGATATCTTGTTGTCTCCTTGTCTATTTCCTCAATGAATTGGTGGTTGCTCCTCATGTTTCCTCATATGCTTGTTTGGTCGTCTCACATTGAGGTTAGAATTGGAAGTAGGCCAAGGCCAGAAGAGCTCCACAATGCTCCTTAACTATGAATTCGGCAGCATTGCCCAGGGAACGTTATATTAAATCTTCATTCTCTCAACTGAAGGAGTGATGAATTACTCATATTAGAAATCGCTTTGCAGATTTGGTTCGACAGAAGGACAAATTATATTCGCTCTCTCGCTACCATGTCTGTTGTTGGATACATCCTAGGACTCGGTGACAGGTGAGAATTAGTTAGAATAACGACGAATATCTAGGAACTCAACTGATGGATGATCATCGTTTCAGACATCCTTCAAATATCATGTTGGACAGGGAAACCGGAAAAATCATCCACATCGACTTCGGAGATTGCTTTGAAGTGGCGACAATGAGAGAGAAATTCCCTGAAAAAGTGCCATTCAGGTTGACAAGGATGCTGATCAAAGCTATGGAAGTAAGTTGAATCATGATCTTTTAGATTTTAATTTTGCACCGTCATTAATGGCAGGGGCTGTCAAATATTAACCCTATCACAATTAGTTGATTGGTGTCATCGAATGATCGCAACTAATTGATCGAATGATCCGTACTTCAAAATTTCGCCTTCTATACTTTAGTAAACACGTGATATGTACATTTTGATGGGGTTTGACCTACATGGACTAGCTAAGCTAACATGTAGACAGAACATCATTATAGGTCAGCTGCACTAATTATTCCCGGAAACAATGAAGCCTCGGTAGTAGAATCATGGGTTGACATCGAGTTTGTTTTCATTTATCCTAAAGATTGCTGAGTGCCAGATTGGATGAGCATACAAAGTTTATTCGAAAAGCGGTTGTTACTGACGCAATGAAAGTGGAGCAGCATTATTGAACGATTGTATACTAAAGCTATGATTGCATTATATCAACCATGTCGAATCTTAGAACATTATGCTTGTATAAAGAATTTTTAGATTATTGATCTTTGAATGGAGTGCACTATTTCTATTTTAAATAAACTTAACTTTTGATTCATGTACCGGTATTTATGCATGTAATGATGCATTAACATTTAAGTTCAAATATAAATACGACGTATAGCTCTTTCTATTCATCGTGTAACAGGTCTACACCAGAGATGTGCAACAGCTATGAATTGAAACCCGAACCCGACCAGACCACCTTCCATCCGAACCATTATTTTGAACCGACCTTAACCGAACGTTTTACCGATGCTAAAAACCCTAACAAATATATTTATATGAAAAAACCCGAACACAACCCGAAGAAATTAATTAGAAAATCAAATTATTTCCCCCAATGAATTTCACCGTGGAGGATGAATTCCCCAAAATTTGGTCGTGAGCCTTTATGAAGTGCAAAAATTGACTGGCAACACTAATCGATACATCACTATGCGTGTGTCTAATCAGAAAACAGCAAATATTATTACTATCGCTTTTTAGTAATGCAATATTATAATTTTGCAAGCTTTGGAGCTATAGGCACTTCAAAAAGCTTAGCTGTAGTTTGATGAAACAAGAAGCATATACCGCTGGCAACATACATGCGATTGAGGACATTTATTCAGCATTATGTAATAGATAATACATCGATTTTTGACATCATTATTTGCTGTAATTTCCGAGAGCCGAAGACTCATGCAGTGCTCCGATTCATTCCCGAATTCGGGAATTTCCCGAAAATTTTAAGTTACTCGCAAATTCGGGAATTTTTCCCGAATTCCCGAAAATATGGACCCGAAATTCCTGAAAAATTCCATTATGCAGTATCTCTAACAAATATGATTTTTGGCATTGGGTCCTGTTGAAGTTAAACATCTTCAATAAATATCAACGTTCCCGAGTAATCATACGAGCGTATGATAGAAATTTATCTAAAATATCAATTTCAAACCTCTCGACTCCTTTATCAATCCTCATTCCTTTATTCCATGAATTTTTCGGAAAAATATAGTTAATTCTATTAAACAACGACGTACATGTAATATAGGCGCATTTTGTTGGACTTGTACTTCTTGTATAAACTATACTATAATCATTTCGACTTGTCGCTCAACTCTTTCTTTACCACCTACCTTTCATCTCAAATTCCTCGAGGTCAATCACGTAACAGCTGTCAGATTGTGCCAGTCTTAAAAGTTAATTCGAACTGTCTCAGTGGATTGTTTTTCTTTCGCGTCATTAAAATATGGAGTTCATTGAACGATTCAATAGTGAAAGCTCCAACCTTCATGATGTTCAAGAAAAGACTCAAATCAGTTGATCTAAGTGAATTTTGTTCATGACTGCCAATATGTGATTTCTTATAAAATTATTTGACAAGTGCATTTTATACGTGATGGTAAATTTTATTTAGATACATTCCTACATTCCATATAGAAGATGATTCTCATTATAATGAAGATCAGTAAGAGTCTCAATCTCATTGATCCGAGTGAATTTGCATATATTGTGACCATGATCATTGAAGTGTAAATTTTGTATCGATGATATTGTTACATTCATTTCTATATTAGATGTTAAGCATTTACGTTCTTTTGCTCCATTGTGAGGACTCCCATCCAGTGAACTCTCATCATGTCGTGATCATTACTTTTCAAATTTGTAAATATAGGCCCTATAGATCTCACGCATTTAGTATATGGTATATGATGTATATTAGTCCCGCAGCCCAGACGGATGAACTCCAACGAAAGATGTCCATAGGACGTTCGTATATGGTTAGTAATACTTGAATCTGGACGTCTGCCGAGTTCTAGTGGGGGCACCTACGTGTCAGGCCCCCTGAAAGACTCCCCCAAAAGGGCCAATACTCCAACATTGGATGTCCCGGCTCAAACCAAGACATTTTGAGGACAGAAGTACTGAGCATTAAAAAATACCTATGACAGACATTTTAGTGGGTGCGTGTCCTCAAACAGACACTTCAATAAATGACCCCTAAAATAGACCCTTGTATGATTTGTATATTTCATTCATAAAATACCAACTTAAATTTTCTAAATATCTAAAAAATTTCTTTATTCAAAATGTAATGGTTGATTGCAATCTTCAATATTTCTGCTAATTTTTAATAGATAGATGGTAATGAAGGCTACATATGGTGTCTTCACACATATGGTGTCTTGCCTGACGATGACCGGCTGGGCCGGTTGAAAGGCCTTGCCTAATAGAAATTAGCATTTAGCCAATACCTGGTTTTGTGGCCTCTCAATGGATAGTATTCACTCTGGCCCACTATTTTCTGAATGGTGTCTTACTGTGACAAGAAAAGAGTTATTGAGAAAAAATATTTTTCTGAAGAAAAAGTTACGGACAAAAGTACAACATCAATCGTCGTTCTCACTGTCGCTATCACTGTCACTTTCGTCGGTCCATTCTTCCTCAAACTTCTCGTCAACCGTCTGGTTCATGTCAGTGCTTTCCTCACGAACATCTTTACTGAGGTATGTAGGCAAATTTTCCCCTTCAAACCAATCCGGAACCCAGTATCTCTCATCTTCAATTTTGCATCCGTAGTTTGATGGGTTCAAATCATCGTTCGGTTTGCGATCCGTTGCAAGACTCCAGATTTTATTAACATAATGTGCGCGCTTGATTTTGTTTCGAAGTGTCTTTGAGCAAGGTGGTAGCAAGGCATAGTTGATTCTTTTGATATTTCTGAGGGGATCAATTTCGCTGACTCTTAAAATTTGTAAATATCTGGGTCTCATATAATTTGTTTATCATGTGCATGTACATCATGATCACTCGGTAAATTTGTAAATATATATCTCATGTATTTTTTATTGAGTATTATGCATTATGTATTATATGCATATGTTGCACGTGTTATCAACGCTTACTTGTAAGTGCCCTTGCGGCCATCGCTTTGCGTTTTCTGTATATTTCAGAATAAACACTTACGACTTATGTACTTCCCAATCCCATGGTCTCGTGAATCGAAGAAGGCTACCGAAGTGAACCTTCGAGCGAATCGACCATTGAGTTCTGGTCAACAATGGAAAAAAATCAAAAGTTGCCTATGCTCTGCAGACTGGTAAAAACCGTCATCGTTATGGGAACAGCGAAATTGAAAGGCAGTTCAGTGTCATGTCTGACGTTGTGACAAAGAAGCGGTCTTGCCTCTCGCCGGACACTATACAGGCACTGGTCGTCAGTAAGTCGATACTTTTGGCTAATGGTTGGACAAATTCCACTGTTCCAATCAATGAAAGCCTTCTGAGTGTCTGCTCTGCTGCACATCAGCACTACAGGAAGAGAAAAAGGGATGAAGCCAAAGCGAACGAGGATATCAAAAGGAAAAACATGGAGGCACAAATTATTGGAGATTTTTCCAATTTTCGGAAGTCAAATGACTCACTCATGAATATTGAAAGTTCTGCCCTTGAAACGGATCGGCAATTGCAAGAACTTATTTCCGAAAAAGGGAACCCTGCAGAGTTTATTACGACGGCAACAACAAAAGTGAAAGATTCGGAAGAAAAATTGAAATTTCTATTAGAGAAGAAAAAGACTCTATTGAAACAAAAAGAAAAAAAGATGGTGTCTTTGATGGACCAATTTGTTGTCAAAGAGTCATCTTCCAAATAATTTCAGACCTTCGTGAAAATAAATGAATGTGGATAAACTGAGTATTTTTTGTAATAAAATATATCTACATGTATTTGTTGAGCAACGGCAGTAGTACAGTGCTTAGATGAAAACAGATAATACATGTGCAACACAGATATGACGTTTCTTCATTGTATGCCGATTAATTAATATTTTCTATGTGTTGCTGTACGCTTTAAGTTGTTGAAGATTTCAGATTTGCTTATAGTATCTCAAAGCTTCTGTTCATTTTAAAACCCAAGCACATGAAGATAAGCTTTATGAAGACTATTATGCACAATATTGAAGAAATGTAAGGGATATAACTAGTCTGTAGGGTTCTTAACTAGTCTGTTTCCGGGATCAAAATACTTACAGATGCATTAAATTAATGTACTGCTTTATCAATTAATGAATGCTATCCCATTAACGGTTTCTATGCCGTTTTAATGTGATAGTACATAATTCCCGAAAATTTCAGCCATTCGGGAATTCCTGAAAATTCGGAGGGTATGTCGATCGGAGCACTGCTCGTGGTTATTATGACAAATAATGACCGAAGAATATTTTGCATGCTATAAATCATGACTTTTTCCATAGAATTCTGTACCAGGTCAATAATTTCCAATCAGGAAAATAATTACCTGCTTCGTGGAACGTATTAACGTGTGGACATAGAAAGCCTTACAAAATCATGCATTATGATAAGTACATGTATAGATGCATAGCATTTGTATACGTACACATTCATGAAATATACACATGTATATATCTACAAAGGAAGTCAGCAAAACATAAACACATTTAAAATTTTCTAAGCACTGTATCACAAAATTTCTCAACCCAAATATTTTACAATCAATCCGAACACGAACCTGAAATAAATTCCATTCGTAAACCTGACCTAAACCGAAATTTGAGCCGGGTCGGACTCGCACACCTCTAGTCTATAGTAACTGCTCAGTTTCAGCGCAGCATGCGAAAGTCATAAATGTGGCGCAACATTAACGATTAACTGGTTGATGGCATAAAATAATTGCCATAATTGATTTCTTCTATCAAATAATTATTGATTGTTAAGCACAATTCAATTGTAATTAATTTTTTCGTAGCCCCTGATTAATTGTGTTGTTGCTATTTTCAGGTAACAGGTATTGATGGAACGTTTAGGAAAACATGTGAAATGGTGATGGATTTAATGCGAGCAAACAAAGAGAGTCTACTGGCTGTCCTAGAGGCATTTGTTTATGATCCTCTTCTACAGTGGATTTTGCTGGATAACAAGCGAGAATTTGGAGAAAATCGGAAGACGATGAAGGCCTTGCGACGACAGTTGAATAAGCAAGAAGGGCAGCAGGCTAGCTTGTCTCTCCGGAATCCGGCGGCAGTCAACCCGTGGACACATCATCTTGTCAACGGACCTTGGTTCGGTTGCTATGACGAATGTAAGTATAAAGAGGAAAATCAAAATGAAAAAATCAAAAGTCCCTTTACCTTCTGTGATGGATTTCTCCATTTGTCGAAAAATACAAATTTGACGCCGAAGCACTGTCTAATTGGCATGTTTCTTAGCTTATAGAAAATTGACCGTAAGATATAATAGATTTTAATTTTTCTCAGGGTATTGCCTGTCATGATCTCTCGTCGTTCGGTCGGCTGCTTTACCCATCAACGTCCAGTGTCCTGGTTTTTTATAGTTTGACTTGAAGTCTTTTGCCGCGTAGCAACGGTGACCCTTAAGCACAGAACTCAACCGCTAAGGCCAAGAGAAAGAGGAGATCAATGCGATTCTAAATCAACCACTCGCGACCTCTTACGATGCTTATGAGAACACCGTCAAATTGCGATGGGAAAATCTAAAGAAACCCGAATACTAAAAAAATGGCATGGTCATCCATTTCATGGGTTAATTTTCTCAACTATTTTATTTTAAAATGCTTCCCACGACTCACCTGAGTAGCGAGTAAGTCTAGTTTTGGTCAATATATTTGCCACCTCATGTCCTGCAGTTCTGTGCATTTACTATCTTCGTAATTTGACTAAAATATAATAATAATTATTTATTGTCATTATTAACTACTTACCTTACTACGGTCTTCATCAACATCGTCTATTATCACTGCTTTCATCTTGACAAGTTACTTCGACTTAAATGTGCTCATTTTCATACCTTCTCCGCTGTTCTCCTGCACGTGCTGCATATTCCTCTGAACCACATCTCTTAATTCCATAACCTCATCGAACAGTTTAAGTTTTCTTTTTTGTAATTTGAAATTCACTTGATTCCAGCGAAGCGGCAACGTAGAAGAACCGAGACTGGAAGTATTGTCGTTGAGCGTAATGGATTGAATGGTTTCATCTTCTCCGCCAAACAACCGGTAAACGACGACAACGGGAAGGAGAATGAAGGTGAGGAACAACTATCTCATTTCGAGTGAAAGTGTGAGGAAGGTGGATGATATTTTGCTCTGAAATAATGAACTCATCGCATATTGGCTGATCTTTTGTGCTATGGATCTCAGTGTGCCTTCCAGGCTTACATCAATCATTTAGATTCGCACGTTCTATTTATTTGTTCCATGCCTTTATTTGATTAACTGACAGTAGTCTCAGGCAAGACCTTCTTAAAATTGACTGAAATCTCCCTGAAATTCAAATCACCAAATTGAAATGAATAAGTAATTTTTGCTATCGCTGGGAATCAAAATATTTTCCACTGCGCATCTGTTTATTTCAAGTACTCATTCAGGGATCTTACTGATTTCATATAATATGAAATGCATGTTGACAAATTTTGTTCAAGTGTTGTAGAATATTTTGACATCAGGAAATGTCACTTATTACTCAACAGTAAAATTTTTATTTTTATTCAACTAATTTACATTAATAGTATCCTTATATTTTTGATAATTTTTAATTTTATGAACTATTTTCATTGTATTTAATTTTTGATTCGTGTTGCATAATTGTGCATTCATATACCATAATATAATTTCCTTTTCACTCTCGTACGAGATGAAGATGATTCTCCACCATATTTTGTGTAGTTTGAAGCATCCATATTCCATGTCGTTACACAACCTGTGCATGATTGTTTTGTTTTCTTTGCAGACTCCTCCAATAACAAAGCAGTAAACGTGATGCAAAGAGTGCAGGCGAAACTCAAAGGTGAAGACTTCTTAGGCCTCGGTGTGTTGGACGGCCCAGTAGACACAAAACGTCAAGTTGGCTTGCTTATCAAATTAGCCACTTCCAACCAAAATCTATGTCAAATGTATATCGGATGGTGAGTTTTACCTCTGGTTGCTTCTAAGTTCTAAGTAAACTAGCTCCTGTTAAGCATGGTAATGCTCTATAGTCTATGCATTATATATGCATCTTTGAATTCTATCTGGAGTGTAATGGATTTTCGATTTTGAACAATTAAATAGGAGATGCGATGCGTTCCGACTTAGGCACTGTGTCTATTCATTTCCAATTAATCTCTAGGAGAGACTGCAGCGACAAATGTGAATCTTTTGCATTCTCTTGCTTCCTATGCATGAGCTAGCGCTACGATTTATGCTTCGAACTGCTTTGTTTTAAATGGACGTTATATACTTTATTGGGATTCACTGTTTATAGGTATGTTATCTAATGAAAACAATTATTCTTTGTCTCGCTTCATGCAAATGTCTTGGATACGGTGTTTATCAAGTATAACTTCGCATCTGGTCCCGTATCCAAACGTTCAAGTGTCACGTCGGGGCTGTTTAGAGAACAAGGAGCAGACCGATCCCAACCAATGCAACAGTTATTAGATTTCTGTTTCTGGAATTATCATGCATGAGGAGCCCTAATTGGCGGTGCATGTCCCATCCTGCTGATGCATCCGTGTTCGATCCGTGTGTCATGACTAGAAGCAAATTGTTCAATAAGATGCTCTGTAGCGTTCTACATTGACTGTTTCTTCCATCACTTGACAACTTATCCAATCGTAGGGTGAGGTGAGACCACAACACAAGAGTTACATCAAGTTCAAAAATTATCGCATCGGTTTCTCGTCAATCAAGTGATTGTTTGTGAGGTTGACATCACCATTGAGATGGGATGTTGCCTCATCACCGAGACTGATATTAAAGATGAAAACACTGGCCTCCTTGGACACTCTCTTTAACGGAGAATAGGGCAAATCCGACTTCTTGTGCAACGCTTCTTTGCAAATTGATGGAATCATCTTCGAAATCTACAATGACTTTTGTCCTTTTGACATTCGATGGTCTCTGCGCCCTTTAATCATCCACTCACTTTCTCGGACCTGTGAAAGGGGTTTCCAAGGAAGCGATGCTCTTGCCAAAGAGGATCTCAAGCCTCTCTGTTGACGTCGAAATTCTCACTATTGACATTCTCACAATTTTGTTACTGCAAATATGAAAACTGGAGCGATCTCCTCTCTTGTTAAGTCACCATACTCTATGATGAGACCAAATCATGATGAGTTAGCTGTGCATGGTTAACATTCAGCAAAACAATGCACTCCATTGATTGATTTTCGCATATCTGATGAAAGAAAACTAAATTATTCAATTATTTCAAACTTATTCAGAATTAAACGTTGAACTTGTGTACTTGCATAGTTACAGATCATATATCGAATGATTTCGCTCAATACGCTGTAGCATGCACCGCAATATTAACGACAAAAATGAAGATCGCGGACATGTGTATTTTTCATCCCTTTCGCTCTAATAATGTATGCCATAGTCTCGATGATCATTATTTGTGTTCCATCAAGTAATAATGTGACCAAATATCATAAGGATTTTAAAGGAGATGGCGGACTTCCCTAATATTGTGTTCCAGCCGAAAACGCAGCTGTCGGGCGAAAGGCTTTTGTCGAAAAACATGTACATGCATTCTCGCCTCAAATTTAATGTGCTTATTATTAAAGCACATTGTTAATTCTTAATTATTATTCCCTTAAAAATGTATGGTTATTATATAATATATAGGTGTCACATTCTCAAGAAAATACCTAGATGAAGTATGGAAATACTTTTGAAGAAGAACTTTTGATCTAAAAAGAATTTTAGTTCAATATGGAAAAATGTTTCACTTGATTGATGAATATTAGAGCCCTGACAGCAAAGTGGTTGAATCATCTCGTCCGACCGGGAGCACCTGTTTCTGCAAGGAACAATGCTTAAAATTGGACTTTCAAAGAATGCAGCACACCCCATCCATGGCTGCCATGAATCTGCGCGTCTGCTGAGTTGCATCCGGTTTCTGTTCATGTCAGACATGATAAAAAAAGTGCACATGCATGTCCAACAGCGTTCTGATTGAAACTTTTATAAACCCTTTGACTGCCTAAAAATACCTCGATGTGTCTGACTAAAATACTTCTTTTTAATCAATGATGCCTCACTCTGGAAGAATGAATGAAATATTCCAGAGAATTAAATGTTTATATGGTGGTGGTAGGCACTAAGTCATAGACTTATATCAGTCCCATATAAATAGAGAAAATTTTCATGGTTCCCTCTGCGACTAATGCTTTATAAAAAGTTTTGAGCGGGAAGCACTAGCTATTAAAGTCACATTAGTCATAATTTTTAGCATGGTAGTCATTTTTCTATCCTGCGTGTGTTTATGCCTCCGATCACTGATATGTGCGAAAACGTATTGAAAGACGTGATAGGTTTCAGCTAAAGCTTAATTAGGATGCTGTGTTTCACGACAAAACGATTTGACAAATCTAAAGGTGTTTAGCTTCTTAAACATTATGAACTGCATGACCTAGAGATGATTCTGCACGCCGTAGTACTTCTCACTTAATCACAGAAAACATAGACAATTGTCATTTTACCGAGAACCTCAACCTACTCCTTTTGGATATATACGTGTATATACAGGGTGCGGCAGAAAAACCAAGTGTTTTTAATTACGCTATATTTCAGTACATATTGGAACAAAATAGAAATAACTGATGTATACATGTTCTTTGGATCATAGCATTTACGTTTTTGTCCATATTGGACATCAATTTCATATTTTTAGAAGTAGATTTTTTTAACTTAAAATTAAAGATAGCTCTTTCATGCACTTAATGAAATTATATCGGAGAAAAACCTAAGTGTTTTGAAAACAAAAGCTTTTAACATAATATTCATTTTTTGAAAATACAAATATTATGACAAGCAGAAATAACATCAAAATTACGAATGGAAAATAACATTACTCATGTGATGACCGTTCTCTTTAACGCAACAACGAAGACGCTCTTGAAAGTTAGTTTCGACTCGCTCAAGCATATTGACACCGACTGATGCGATTTGATTCCTTATTGAATTCTTCAATTCATCGAGAGTGCGGGGTTTGTCCTTATAAACTAAGGACTTAAGTCAACCCCAAAGAAAGAAATCACAAATCGATAAATCAGGCGAGCGAGGTGGCCATACAATGTCACCAGATTTGGAAATGAGTCGATTTGGGAACAGCTGACGAAGAACACTAATTGTTTTTGTAGCAGTATGTGCTGTTGCGCCATCTTGTTGAAACCAGAGAGATCGACGATTGAGACGGCGTCTTCTCAGCTCCGGGATGAGAAACGTTTTCACCATATTGACGTAACGCTCAGATGTCACGGTTACCGTAACTCCTCCTTCTTCAAAGAAGTAAGGTCCGATGATGCCAAATCTTCCAACTGCACACCATACGGTCACCTTGGGGCTGTGTAAAGGTGTTTCATGAGTAAGCCGGGGATTCTCCGATGACCAGTATCTGCAGTTTTGCTTATTGACAGAGCCATTAAGGTGGAAGTGTGCTTCGTCACTCATCGTGATCTTCAAATCCTCATTTTCATAGAGAGCAAGCATGTCCTGCGCAAACTTCAATCGTTGGGGATAATCATTCGTGTTCAGTTCGTTTACTATCGCCATTTTGTATGGATGAAAGTTAAGATCTTCATGCAAAATTCGTCTCATCGTTCGATCACTGATTCCCATTGCAACCGCTTGCCTTCTAACTGACCGGTCCGGACTTCGCTCCACCGCTTCTCTGACTCTGTCAATATTCTGTTGAGTCCGTACTTCACACATTCGCCCTGGTGGTGTTTTCTTCAATAGCGATCCTTGCGTACGAAGATTATTCACCCATCTTAAGATGGTGTCCCGAGAAGGCACTGAATCATTTCTATTGATATTGAAGTAGCGGCGGAACTCACGCTGGACAGTGGTCACAGATTCATTGCATTTTACGAAAGTGTCGTACACAAAGATGCGATGTTCTAAAGTCCAATCAGTCATTCTCTCAGACTTGTTGCTGTTAATGGTTCTTCAAGTTTGCGTGAACTGTTTTAAAACTGTTAATTTCTAACGTTTATCGACATTCAAGATATCGATTGAATCTTGATCACTATGCATAATAAAGTGAATGTGTTAAAAGCTTTTGATCACTATGCATAATAAAGCTTTTGTTTTCAAAGCACTTAGGTTCTTACTGTAACATCGTTTCATTAAGTGCATAAAAGGGGAAAATGACTATAATTATTAAGTTAAAAAAACTGCTACAAAAAATAATAAATTGTGGTCCAATGTGGACAAAAACGTAAATGCTATGACCTAAAGAACACATTGACATCAGTTATTTCTATTTTATTTCTAAATGTAATGAGATACAGCGAAATTAAAAACACTTGGTTTTTCTGCCGCACCCTGTATATATATGTGTGTGTGTGCTTTCTGTGATCCTGTCTGACAAGAAGAGGTATCAGGTAGACCTCGACAGATGTGCAGTTTCGTAGTAGCCATCGGATGTACATCATTCTGCGAAAGTCTCTTGGTCGGTTGGTTTCGTGTTGGTAGCCCGACAATATGTCGAAGGGTCTTGGGTCGGAGCCGGAGCCGTGGTAGCTGGACCACGGTTCCGAAACCCTGCTGTATATCGATAGTCAGGAATTATAATATATTTATGAATTCATAATGATGTAGTCGGCATCTTCCTTATTCAATCTTTTAATTCACAATCATGCATGTTGGTATAACCATGGACGATATTGAATAATATATCTTTATTACAGGTGTCCATTTTGGTGAACTAATCAGCCTGCTTGGACATGAAATTTTGCTTGGTGCCAGATCGTGTCAATGCGACAAGGACATATTCAATGAAGCCGATGTCGTGCTTTTGAACAGTATCAAACTTCGACCAATAGGTCACCTCTTGTATTATGTCTTCTTGAACGACTGTGAGAACAGTTATGATTTTGTAAAGTCTAGTCGAATAAATCGATGAACGAAAATTATACTTCGATGGTTTTATTTATTATAATATATTTAATGATATTCAGCAAAACCTGATGGGAAAAGAAATTTTTCGAGCACTTACACCGGACTTTTGAAAAATAGAGGAAAATATCGTGGTTGGTCCTCTTTATATTTTGCAAATGCATGCTTGTTTTCTGAAAGCACCTGTCTCCAAAAGCAGCAAGAAATCGGTGAAAAAAAGGCCTACTGTATAACCAAGTGTTTTTCCTTACTTGATTATAAAACAATTGGCAGCGAACATCACGATGAGAAAGCCTGAATAATTTAAGAAGTCATCTCATGTGTCCATGTGTGGATTTTTGGAAGGCATAATATCTATTCGAAAAATTGAATGGAAAACGAATCCTGAAGCACTGATTTAACACTGTGGATATCTCAATTTGCTAATTGATTTCATTGTAAATTATGGCAGCCTGCTACAATTAAAATGTGTGACTTGCTCTTTAACTCTGAGTGACAGATTTGATTCAGCCACTGATTTATCGCAGTAAATGATTCAAACAATGAACTCCGAATGTGATAAAATCCAACGCCCATTCCACAGTTATCATGCTTGAGGCTCCTATTTTATTCATACAGAACCGCAAACTATGCTTATAGTATAAATAAATTAAGTATTCATACATGAACGTTTTAATGTCTCACTTAGTTGTCGCATGCATTCGCAAAAGTCAAGTTAAAGAATGAATCTATTCAAAAGACAAATGCCTATCCATGATTCCATAAAACAAAACTTATTATGTTTGTAATAACCTAACAGCATTCTAATCACGTATCTTTGACACTGCTTGACAGCAACAGTCACCCGGATTACAATTTCTCCTAGGCTTTTATCATGCTTGAATTCTCATCGCTTCATATTTCACAGCAAAGGTTTTAATTGCCGTTTGGAGATCTGTCTAACGTATCGGTCCGATGGAGCCATTCATAGCGCCATTGAATAGCAGCATCTAATCCAAATGAATCCATGCGACGTCTGCAAACCAAATGATCAACGTAAAGTACACAGAACACTCCGCCTTCCTCTTCTTGACCACAAATGCTGTGTCTTGGAGGCGCCACTAAACGGAAATGTTTTCCAGTAGCAGCCTCAAGATCAACTGCAAGTCCTGCTGCAAATTCCTGTCTTTCGCTAGACAACCCAATTTCATGTGGATCTACACACGTCACGGAACCGGTATCCAGTCTAGCAATGAACAAGGCTCCACCAGCTGGTAGCAAAATAGTATGAGCATTGTTCAGTACTTCTACAGAAACAGTCAATCGCTCATGGCGTCCTGGAGCTGGTTGAGTTAAGTATCCGGATGCTCGAACACATACTTCAGAGAGAATAAAGGTTATCAGGCGATCAGACAGCCAACACCCTGGTCGAACAGATTCGATTTCTTCAGCATTGAGAACTAGCTGTGCATTGACTGCTGTCTGTAGAGAAGGAATCGATGGAGGTAATCGAAGGCCCTCGTCCAGTTGTGTTTCCATCTGAGAATGACCAGGTGGACGAACCAGAGGGAGATTCGGATTAACTGCCGTTGGTAAAAATGTCAGTACACCATTTCTCTCAAATACTCGCCGTAGCATTTTGAAGCCGGAACGTGTTTCATCCGATTCCCAATTCAACAACGACAGACATTCGGTGATGACATCCAATAAACGATGAAGGAGACTAAGTGGAGGATGATCAGGAAATCGAACAAGCTGACATTGAGACAGAGTTTGCTTATCTGCGGCATGTAGCCGACGTATCGTGGATGAGACGGGCCTCTGGGATAGAATGAAGTTGACGCACTTGATAAGACTATCCAGTTGACGCCTTTGGTTATCAGGATTTGGGCCACTTGCAGCAATCAGAGGTCGCCACCAATTTCTATGCATGCTTCCCATCCACGCTGAGAAGAGGTTAGCTTTCCTCTCATCCGGCAGTTCTGGATGGGACCACAGGGAAATTTTAGTGTTATGGAAGGTTTCATTACTCGTCGCTATTTGCCGATTTAAGAGAACTGACCAAAGATTTTCTATATTAGTGAAACACAAGCGATCCATGTTTGACAAAGTTTCAGGAATCTTATCATAAACAGTTTGTTCCCAAATATCTTGCGACACTTTTCCAAGCACGAGAATGGTACTTTTTGAGTTATCAACTTCTAATCCCAACTGAGAAGCTTTTTCTGTTACATGATTGATGCTGGACTCCAAGATATCCCATCGTGAATCAGTGAGAGCCACACAGTCTGTGAATCGTCCACTTCCACGTCTTGGAAATTGCATTCTACCACACCAGGTTACTGCAATGTCTTGATCACGCAAATCTTCCATTAGTGCCTCCAGAAATAGACGTAGGAAAATGCGTGATAGAGGTTTACAGTTGTTCTCTTCAGAGCTGTTGAACGATTCCGAAGATACCGAAGAGGAAAACAGTCTTTCTAGAAGTTGGCGAGAGTCTTGAGGAACTCCTAACCAGGTTCGCAGTATCCCTTCCATTCTTTCATTGAATTCAGCAGCAGACTGGCCTTTCTTGAGAGTAAGTGGTTTGAATAACAGAAGAACTACTAGTCGTGGTTTTTGAGCTGCTTGATTTTCTGTTACTGCTTCAATGAAGTTCATTAGAAGAGTAGCACAAGATTCCGTCAAAGTTCTTTGAATAACGCGTGTTTTCTCTCTTACTTCCAGTGCTTTTTGACAGATTTGTGCCGATCGATCTCGGATAGCTCCAGAGAAATGAGCTAATTCTGCAAGCAGAGATTCTTGATTAGGCATAGACCCGTCATCCTCTTCATTATTTTCTTCGGTTGTCATTTCAAGCATCGTGCAAGCGGTTTTCACTTCAGCGGACGTTGATCTCACTCTTCGTACTGCGTCATCGATTGCTTGACATTGTGTTTCGATTTCCCGTGCCTTTTCTGCTCGCACCCAAGCCGTTTTCACTGCTCGAAGCTCCTCAAGAATCCTCTCTTCATCAGCAAGAGACTCAAACAGCGCTTCGGAGCATCCTTCAAATCGTACGGGGTCTTTCCAGGGATCCCACACTTCGTCGGAAACATCAGCCAGTGGCTTCTTCTCCTTTGGAATCGTGCATGGCCTACCTGGCAAGAACTGAAGTGAGGCTGTAATTAGACGATGCTCACCCTTATATGGTGTGTGTTCCATCTCGACAAAGAAATCTAACAACGAAAACAAATTTTGCTGTCGTACAATGATAAAGTCTTTTTGTGCCAAATTTGCTTTAGGTTTCTCACGGCTCTTACGGCGCACAGGAGCAGAGGCAGTTGATGTTTGCCCTGATGTCGAGTGTGATAAAGAGCGCCAAGTCCATTTGTCGTCTGGTCGAACATACATGGAATTGTTGCATAAAATTAGACCATATGAAAGACAGATGGTCAACAATCTTTCTCCATTATCGTTAGCTTCTGAAGGAAGTGGATTTCCTTTGGGTGGAGGCTCTTCGATTAAAGCAAAATGACCGATGGTAGAGGGATATGACCAGCCAACGTGAGCGTTGAAATCCCCTAACAAAACTAATTCCAATGGAGGATCACTTCTAGCAATATCTTCCAATTCCTCGGATAACCGTGCATAGAAACGGTCTTTTTCATCGCTTGCTGCTGAATTTTCTGGTGCGTAAAGCTCAAGGATGGCAAGACGCCGACCTTGTCCGAGATCAATGTCAATACGAATAAATCTATCTGCGCTGGATTGATCAAACCAATGAATGGAGAAATTCCGATGAGTTTTTATCGTTTTACCAACTTCAGCAGGTTTGTTCTCATCTGGAAAAAGCAAGTATAATTCACCGTTATCTAAGGCTAACAAATGTCGAGATACAGCAATTGCAACTCCATATCGATTTGTAACGAAACCACGGTGAAAGTTGGAAAAGAAAAACAAATATTCTGAATTAGATCGAGTCGCTTGCACGGAATGAACAGCACAAAATTCATGCAATCTTGTAGACGCAAAGCCACATACCGCTATGTCTTTCTTTATCAAGTAGTTTGCGAGAGCCCGTTCATCTTTGCCATTCAATGTCTGTAAATTCCAATGAGAGAATCGAGTTGTCACACGTGGTTGTCCGGCTCCTGGGGCAGTCATTGCCTGGTCCTGATGCCTAAGTTCATGGGAACAAATTAATATATAGCGTCGAGATAGAGAAGCCCGTATTGTCAACTTAAAGTCGTTCAGCCCGCATTTGAGAACTCGACGTTCTATTATTGAAAGGGTACATTGATTGTTAGATCCTTCCAACCCTTATCAAAAAGATTATTGTTGTAAGCGGGAATAAAGACACAAGTAATTGAAGAGTTGGTCAACTTAGTAAGTTTTAATGCATTATAATCGTCGAAGTAATGAAGAATTAGTAACTTCGCTCATACATGACGTAGGAAATGTGTTTTTGCCTGATAATAGGCACAAAACGCAGACAAAGAGTTTATCGGATATTGATTATAAATTCGATTTAATCATGTTGATTCAATAGACATCAGGCAATTGATTTTTAATCAAAAATAATTTACGGATTGAATTAATTGCCGATAATAAAATTTTAATAACCTAGGCAAGGCATTAACGGCTGTGAACAGTTCATCGTACTTTATTCCACAGTCTAATTCGTGCAAAAATATAACCAACGAATCAGGCACTAATGTAAAATTTTGGTGTCCTCCGGAAACATGTGGTCGACTATAACATTATCACGAAGTTAATTTCTCATTCCTGTGAATACTTAACGTTACTAAAAAACTAGATTTTAAAGAACAATATCGAAAAGGATAAGATATATTTGTCAAAGACAGTGAAATTGTCTATACCAGACAAATATAAGATCCTTGGAAATATTATTCAAAAAGGTATTATGACTGAGATTATGTTTTCAAGAATGTGATGACTATGATGATAATTGGTGTGCGACCAGAAGTTCGACATGATTAGGCCTATAATTGATTAGGGTGTTAAAAATGTGTCTATATGATTAGAGCTGGTCATAAAAAAACGGAACACCTATTTTTCGCTAAATTTAATCGACTCTCATGCCTTCCAATCGTGTCGCACAGTAACGTGCCATGTATCATTCGAGAACTTGCTCTCAGCTTTAAAATGGGCTATGATAGACTTGTATCCAATATTGTATTTGCTGAGTATAGTGCTCAAATTATGAAAATCGCTCAATTTACAAATTACAACTTTCCAAAAGAAGACCTGTGAGTATGACAATGAATCGACACGAGGATAAAGAGCACTTTCTGAGCTCTCTTTTGATATACTTCGTACTGGTAATCAAAATCTGTGAACTTGGAAAAAATCAGTGATATCGTGAAGTTATCACAAAATCATGACTTTTTTGACTGAAAGTGTTATTGTTCCGACGGACGAAAAGACAAGTAACCATCCGCGCTGAACAAGATTGCGTTTATTAAGAATTCGATGCCCTACTCATGAAACCAACATAAACAAAGCTCATGTAAGTCGCTAGAATGTCATCAATAGAAATCAATGTCAGAAGGAAAAAATGAACCAAGGAAAAAGTCACAATATGTCACCACTGAATGACGATAAGCACTATCTGCCGAACAGTTATATTCTCACCTTTTTCAAAAGTGTTCATGTTTGGTATCGTCAGAATCCTTGCGATGCAAGGAGTGCGAATATATGAGTTCTAAGTTCAATAGTTCTTTTTCAAACTTCTTCAACATTTTTTCTCATTTCCCCTAAAGTACACAAACATACATTTCTATGATCAGTTCTGTAGAAGCTTTATTATGACAATTTTTCTGAGTAGCTGGAGCATGATGATTTCAGACACTTTTGTAGTCAACACTATGGTAACACCATACTAGCTTCAATTTATACTTGTCGCCTTATTCGATCAATAAGCCTATGATTTATTCAATCACCCACAAATTACCACTAGCCCACTGAATATGTTTTCAGCATCCTTGGTAATATAGTCCGGCAGCCAGAGCGAGTTTCTGCAGGGAACGAGGCCGAAAGTGAGACTTTCACAGAATGATGTGCACCCTATGCCTACTACGAATCGACACGTCTGCCGAGTTCTAGTGAGTTCCTCTTCTTGTCAGACAGGGTCAAAGAAAAACACATGCAAATCCAATGGGACGAAGATTGCATTTTTTGGTTAAAATGAAATTTTCTATGTTTTCTCTGATTAAACGAAACGTATTAAGCCCAGAGTCATAATTTTTGACATGGGATGTCTTTAGGCCATTTCCTGTTCATGTTCATGCAGCCCTGCCTATAAAGATAAACACATTTCGATTTGGCGAGCCTCTTAATGTCGGCAAACACAAACATTTTGAGCAATTTTATCCACATTCACACATACTTTGACGATCAGATGCAAGATAAGAGCACATGCACATCATAAGTAATGACCTGAAGACATTCTATGCCAAAAATTATGACTCTGGGCTTAGTACTTTTCGTTTAATCAGAGAAAACATAGAAAATTTCATTTTAACCAAAAACTGCAATCTGCTTCCCATTGGATTTGCATGTGTTTTTCTTTGACCCTGTCTGACAAGAAGAGGAACTCACTAGAACTCGGCAGACGTGTCGATTCGTAGTAGGCATAGGGTGCACATCATTCTGTGAAAGTCTCACTTTCGGCCTCGTTCCCTGCAGAAACTCGCTCTGGCTGCCGGACTAATACTTCAAGTGCTTTTAACCCATTAATGCAGTGGCAACTTTTGCTACCATAGGGGCCTACCTTTTTGACAACTGTCAGGGTGCCTAAATTAAAGAGAGCGAACCGATTCTAAGGGTACCACTCCTGTCCTCGGACAGTGCTTAGAACGCCCGCAAGAGACATTTCAATTTTTTAAAATTCTTTTTTGAATGATGCGCTCGTCACTTATGAGTTAATGACACGAAGTCTTAACTTTTTACAACCTCTGACCACTTATGCAATGTTTACCAAGGAATGCAACTATATCCCAGTTGCTAAAAGTTGTGACAAGAACAAAAAAATGTCAATAGCATTATCTTATTTTCAGCCAAATTAGACATATTAAACCGTACACAAAACGGATGAAAATACCCAGTGGAATGCAAGTTCATGGAATGTATCATCGACAATAGTAGTGGTAAAGAAATTACAAGAGCTAAATTGTTACAATCGAATTATTTTGGTGCTGATAACTGTACAATGGTAAATATTCAAAAGACGGACATAAAACTTGTAAACGAAGTAAAAGTAGTCATAATAAGTGAAGAAGCAAAAAATGGAATAAATAAAGATAAATGGCGTGTGGTTATAAATGCTGATAGCGAAAACCACAACACAATGAAAAAGTACGTAACAATAAGTTCTTTACAAAAACACAAAATTTCAGGCAATTGAATTTCACCAATTCCAATCAATTAGAAATATATTTGTATCTGATATGACAATTAATAATTTGATATATTTGAAATTCAACCTCGGATTTCAACAAAGTTACTAACAATTGGAAAATCATGAAAACAGTTAACAACAACGGCTACTGAATTTCTCACAATTTCAAAATATAAAAGGGGCTGCGGGGATTACAGACATGGAACTCACATTGAGAATCTAACTACTCAATAACTGGCGTATATAAAATAACCAACTTGTCTTTCGTAGCGCCTTTCTGGTCTGTCAAATAACGGCCGCAGAGGTAATAAAGCTACGGACGTCGACTGTCATTGAGTTAGTAAATCCAATTCACTGGCACCCACTGTTGGATCTTTAGTAGATCGTTCAGGTGGCTTTCAAGAACTTCGAATGCAAGGTCCATATTGTCATTAATGAGTACAAAGTCGAAAAAGTGACGGAAATTTCTTTCGATGTCGATGCTGGTTTGAACAGCTTGCCGGAAATCTTCATCCTGAAATGAAATTTGAGTTATTTAGAATAGAAAACATATCAATTTCGGGTCAAAATTTTGGCGATCGTGTCACAAAAGATACCGACAAATTAAAAGAAAATAAGCTCGCAAACAATGGCATTCAGTCGAAACGAAAACTGGCTGAAAAATGGCATCTTTGTGTATCCTTTAATTTGCATCTTTTGTCATTTCTGCTTATGCTTTTGAATTTCATTTACCGTGAAATTTTGCCATAAGACCAAACACTAAAATATTCAGCAGAAAGCACCCCAACGTCGTCAGACGAGGAACGACCGCGACTTTTGACCCCGTTCTCGGAACTTCCTTGCCCGGATAGCTGGGTCCATTAAGGACGATCAATCCTCAGCCGTTTGAGGGTGAAAGCTTTCCACGACTCCATGTTCATGCAGATCCTCTCATCGCTTTTTCACTCAACTCTTTCTCAGTGTTCGCGGCCACTCCCAAATACCAAACTTTTCAAAAACCACACCATTGAGTATCCGACAAAGCAGGGACAGTGAACTTCTACCGGTCGCATCCCTTCCTTCTACACTCTTCCATCTACTATTTATATCGATCCATCTTCACACGCATCTTGACGTCACCAAAATCATGAGTGCACAACACCTCTCTCATTTTTCTTACTCTGAGGTATAGCGATTTTAAGTGAAAATAGTCAAAATTTTCGATTTTTATTGTAGAACTGAAATATACTGTGCTTAGACATTTTTCTAACCACATTTCATGTTACAAAAATCATGTTCATGTGTGTGAAAATAGCTGGATAAGGCCCATCTGTAGTGTAAAGTTGATGGAAAAACGAGGAATGGCGAAACTGAGGGAGGAAGCAGGAGTGAAGGAAATGGTGACACAGAGTGGTCTAAGTGGTGGATAAGAGACTGTGGTGGGTAGGACATGTGGTAAGGATGGGAGACGAAAGGGTAGTGAAAGAAGTGGCCGAGATGGATGACACTATGAGAAGAAGGGGACGGCCAAGGAATCGTTGGAAGAACTGCATCAAGCGAGACCTGGAAACCACAGAAGAAGACTGGAGAACTTGGAAAGAGAAGGCGAAGGACAGAATGAAATGGTGGCATATTGTTAAGAACGCGTCAAAGGTTGTGATGGAGAAGACTTGAGGTGACTACTGACTGTGACTGACAGGGTGTATAACATAATCGGTTCTAGAATTTTCATGTTTTCCAGACAAATGTACTATATGCCGAATGTGCCCATAAACAAACACCTATTGAACAGCGTCTCCCGAAGGTCGCGTGAAACTTTGGTAGGCCGCCAACTTCTTCAATCTAATCATTTACAAATGATGTTTTTCTAAAAGCGCACCTATTTCGGAGCATACAATATGTCATTCTGCATGTGTATTGCAGAGATCTTCAAGGCTGCATGCTGTGTCCCTTACTCTACAGCTCATCCCATCACATGAAATCTTAGTCGAGTACATTTTGCTATTTCTTCATCAATCATCAGTAGGCTGTATCGTGAATGTCACGAAATCGGACGTGAATGTAGGATTTTGTATTACTGAGAATACAGTCCAGCAACGCTATGCTCAAGAGACCCTTGAAGGCAAGAATGGTACAGATTATTGTAAAACCACCTACAATCATACAGCAGATTATTGATTGGATTGTTGAGTCGTAAGGAAATTAGTAGAGCTTAAAAGCCTTCGGGCGTGTCTCAAGTGCTTTCAAATGGCTTTCAACAGAATTGGGACAGCTTTGACAAAGTGGACTCCGACAGTAATTTGATCGTAGAGCAGTCAAGCGATGCAATTTTTTGGAAAATTACTCATTAATTCATAGCGTTTCGTTCTCCCATTGGTTGATACGGGCAAAATGGTGTCCAAAATGGCATTTTCAGCATAATTTGTGTCTCATCTTCTTTAGGTTTTCTAACGCCCTGCAGTGGTTTCCGCACTTACATATTATCTTCTACATAATTATGTACTTCAACAACACGTTCAATAAATGCCACCAAAGCTCTAAATCATGAAATTTGGTTGAAAAAAGACCAAAAAATGGACTAGGCATACCAGAACTCTAAATGCATTCTTCTGAATTGGTGATTGAACCAGAATTTTTGGAAATTTGTACAGCCTATTCATTCTTTAAATCAAATCGGACAAGTGGAAAGGAAGTAGGCTACATTCTACAAGGTGTTCCGTAAAGGTACTTGTTCTTGTGAACGATAAACTTGAGTTTTCTATGAGCACCACTACATAGCATGTCTACTGGAGACATAACTCAAAAATGATGTAGTATTATCGTGCTAAATGCCTGTCAAACAACATAAATAAACATGGTATTCTACAGGCATAAGTATTCAATTGACGTTTTACTAAAATCAACAATACGTTCTGTAACTGTTATTGACCTAAAATAAAAAAAATAATTTAACTCTCGATCCAATGATATGATTCACTATTCCTTCATATCATAACTGAATACATGTATGTAACTGAATACCAGAGTACATGTATGTTGATGATTTTAGGAAAATATACATTGGAGAGCTACAGTTTGTTCATACATAGAACACCATATGTTAGATTCATAGGATTTATAGCATGCCTAAGTGCATGATACGAGCATCTAGAATCCATCATGCACACACGTCGTTCTCAAAATATACAATAAATTGAAGCTGAAGGTTGATGTCACAATTTTTAATAACTATTGACTTGAGCAATCAATAAAATCGCTGGTCCGAGTAGTGTGATAAAATACAATATACAGTCGCTCAGTTCCGGTACATCCTATCTTTGAAAGGGAAAACTGATGCTATGCAACTTTTCTACTAAAAATACAAAACACAAGATTTTCATCATTTAATTGATGATCATTCTGAATTTATTTCAAGAAATTCTTACTTCAACTCAGGATTTTCAAATTTCCCTGTTTTCCAGGTCGTTATACACCTTGTATGAATATCGTATCATGTTTGTGTGCATGACATTTCCCCCTATCCCCTTTCAGGGAAAATGGTGTTGTTAGAATAAAATACAAATACCTAGCATGCAAAAAATTGTCCTTTATTACTCGGCTTTGGTCACAAACATGACTTGACTGATGGGCATAGGCGAGGATCGCCCCTTGGTCAAGCATGACTTCATGATATTGTCATTTTCGTATTGTCCGTTGCTTTGCTTTGTACGTTTTCTTACCTTCTTCGGTTTCTCCGTCAAGCCCATCGTTATTCCAAATTCATACATAGCCTTCATACATTCCACTGATGGTGCAGCAACGAATACAACATATGGCATGAATTCCGGCGTTCGCAGCATTTTGAGTGCCTGAAAAAGAAAATAATCAACTCATCAGACTTTTCAGATTGCCTTCACTGTGTCTAGTGAAACTTGAATGATTGAAAATTGACGTTAGTTAGCCATAAGTACCAAATTGTAAATCAACCATTTCAACTATCAAAATTTATAATTGAGTGTTTACTATACACGAAATCAATTATGATCTACACAAAAAATGCTATTATTTCTATTTAGAATTATTCTAGAACCAATAAAGTCACTTACGCGGCCAAACATTTCAGGTACAAATACTACGTGGATGTCATAATTACTTGACCAACTGTATAACTCAAGTCTGTCTGATAAACGATCTGCCACAGCAACTGCATTTGCATTGGTCAATTTAGTAGGTAATCAAATTCACCTCCTTGAAATAATTTTTATGTAATCGATATTGATTGTCGATAGAGCTGATTTACAATAAGTTGCGCACAGTTTATCATGAAGTAATTACTCGATGACACCCTTCAGCCGGCCTAGTAAGTGGTGTAAATCCGGAATGAGATGAATAGAAATGATAAGAATGCTGGAGGTGAATGCATTTTATTATGGCAAGATGGTATCTATCACCAAGATCTGCCAAGTTTGTAAAACTTATTGCAGCTCCACTGATAAACTTCCTGATGAATAGTGCGCTTTAATTTTCCCATATCATTCTAATGGACTAAATGCTTTACATCATCTTTACATTAAATGAAATAACCGCTAAATGACAAAAGCTTAACGACGTCAAGGCATGAATATGCTTGTGAGAAGTCAGTCCTGGAAATCCTTCACGTATCTCAATCATTATTATATCAAGAACAATGCGCTAATCTATTACGCGACCGACATCTGTGAACCTGTATCTGTCGCTTGTCTTGGCAAGACTAGACTACTACATCTGTATTCTAAATGAAATTCCAAAACTCAACTGGTAGGCTTATGTTTACATGCCATCGTCAATTCTGCCATTCAACTTGCCTTTCTACTTACACGTGTGACTGATCTATCTGAAAAGGTTTCTTCTACATTCCAGGAATGCGGAGTCCTATCATTTTCATAGGACTCCGACTCCGAGTGGCCATAAAGCCTAACTTTTTTTAACCTAGTTCCTAGATAACCTAGGTCATGGATCATTATAGGCTTACCTAAACCTATTTTTTAATGATTATAATGATTATTGTATCAATTATCAATCATTTTCGATGAAAGTTTATCAAATGTCGCTTTAATTTAGATGCATACAGATGGGCTACTCCCATCTTGATGATGCGTGCTTCACACGGCTTTCTCCAGTCTCTGCCAGGTAGAAAAAGCCCCATCCTTCTCCAAAAAATATTAGTACACTTTCGATTTTAATATGCGCTTTGGAGGAGCCATCACACACGATTAACGTGAGGATAAGAGGTTAAGTTCTCAAACAAACTAGTACTATTTCATTTTTGTCTCTGATGTGACCTTTGGTGCGTAGGTGTGATCGAGGCTATGAAAGTTTGTCTTCCATACAAAATCACGAGTGAAAAGATAATCCTTTTTCACTGTCACGGTTCACTCCCTCAACTATTACAAGCTTTGCATGCACTGCTGTCTCTGTACTTTTGTTTGACGGAGAAAGTTACTGTCAAGGCAGTGACAGCTATGCACGAGGATAAATAATTTGTTTGTATTATATTTTGGGTCTAGTTATAAGCCGGAGTCCTATCATTTGATAGGACTCTGACTCCGCATCCCTTCTACCTTCTCTGGCGGTTCCTCGAGTGCACTTGTCGACATTTGGAGGTACACATCTCTCTCCATTTGCGCCCTTAATTATGGGATAATTTATAACTTCCTGTCCAATCTTCTGCATCACCGGAACTTTTCGAGAAGTTGTTGAAATGTTACTTTTAAATGACTGTTTCTTCATAACATTTTTCATTTCACTTTGCAGGCTGACCTTGAAGATTTAATACCTCATGTAATCAAAGATCTGGCACATAAAATCTGGCCTTACACATTTACTGATAAGTGATGGCAGCAAACGGGAGGATCATGATAATAGGCTGTACTCGTAATCGAGAAACGCACTCCCTTGAATTTCTGTAGATCCGTTAATTAAAAAGGTAAAGAAAAAACAGCTTTTACTCCACGTTTCGGGTCCAGACCCTTCTTCATAGAGTATAAAACAGTCGCATATGACATACTACTTGGACATATATACTCGTATGTAAAAGCTGAATAAAAATCTGTATGGCGCGACCTGTGTTCTCCTACAAGCAAGCGAGCTCATGACGACGATTCATAGATGGACATCTGTCCTGAATCATGCGGGCTTCTATCAAAGCAGTGTCAACCGTACTTCGCGCTCTCTGAAGGATATTCACATCGAACTCATCAAGGTCAACAGCAGAACAATCACGAAGATGCACACACACTCAATGCACTCTTACTGTCCTTATTCATAATACTCCGCTTATGTTCTTGATACCTAATTTTGAAAGATCTTGAAGTTTTACCTATGTAACTAGCATTACAAATCCGACATTTAAACTCATAGACAACATTATAACTATTACAATTTATTTTTTCAGGCAAACGATCACAAAGGTTGCAGTTGTTATGTTTTTTATTTTTATGTTTATTGCGACTATTTAGACAACGGGACAATGTAGGACTGGTAGTATTAACAAGACGAACATTGAGATTATATTTGCGAATCAGAGAATTAATTTTTCTGTTTAAGCTATCGTTGACGAAAAGCATAGATAAATTAATATCTTTACTTGCATTGGAATGACGCTTCCTATTCTTCGATTTCCGTTTAAAATCTTTTTCTTTGAAACCGTTTTTCTTAAATTTTTGTTTAGCGATATGAATTGCTTCAGTTTTATCTGCTATCGTACCGAATCTTTCATCGGCTGTGTTCAGAGTATTTTCTACGAAGTTACTTTTAACATGATGACAACAAAGTTGATCACAACTTTCAACATCTGGCCGATGACCTCAAGCGTGAGAACTGTAAGAAGTTCAGCAAGCATTCAAACAAGTGGAACACATTGACTTCTATTGTGTATCCTGTGTACGACTACGACAACACGTACAAGCCGTGTTTTCCTTTCGTCTTAGTTGATAAATTTCTGTGTGGCGCGACGTGTACCATTAGTAAAAAGAGAGAAGTTGGGTATGCTGAAAGTGAGGCTTTCACTAATAATAGTGAATACTCGCTGCCTCAATCTTGCGTGAGTCTTCTTAAAAAGGTCCTAGCTATCGTATATAAAACTTGATGACAGTTTTATTGACAATATGATATTAAACTTGGTTAGATTAACGTATAAACTGCGTTGAAATAATGTATTCGAGACCACGAGTTATGAACAAAATAATAGCAATAATTTCAATATTCCGTTTGAGAGCAATACGTTTAGTTGTCCTAAGCATATGGATAAAGAATCGGAAACTATTCTTAATGCTTTCAAATATGAAATCATAGAAGTTACTAAAAAAGAAGTAGCCTTCACTAAAAAGAGTTAATCTTACCGAGAAACACAAAAGCAGCTTAGAAAAACTAAAAAGTTTGTTAAAGAACATAATCTAGAAATTGTTCCGACAGATAAATCAAAGCGTTTATACGTAACTGATAAAGAAAAACATAATCAAAATAACAGGGCTATCTTAGATAATGGAAATACATATAAGCTATTGTCTAGATCTAAATGTGAAAACATACAACGACAAGCTAATAAGATAATTAACTCTTGCTAAAAAAATAGATTAAGTAGAAATCAGTTAGAGCGTCTTCATGCATACAACTCTCAACCGGCTGGATTTTACACTCTTATAAAAGACCATAAGCCTGAAAATAATGGAATCTATCCCATGAGACCAATAGCATCTACCATAAATACTCCTACTGAAAAAATCGATTGGTTATGTAGTAAAATATTAAATCAATTGGTTAACTTTGTCCCTGCACATTTAAGTAGTTCCAAACAGTTAATTGAGATTCTTGATAATTACACGGGAGTAAAAACTGGTGATATTTTCATATCTCCAGATGTTATTGCTTTGTATCCGAGCATACCGATTAGTCTGGCACTAGAAGTAGTCGTAGAATTTGCTCAAAGATAATGGCATGAAATAAATCATTTTGATCTCACGATGGAGCAATTTTGCAACTGCCTTAAGTTTGTGAGTTACAATTATGAGATACAGTATGGTGATGAAACATACCTCCAAATTGGTGGCGTCCCTATGGGCACACATTATGCTCCCTTTTCGCCGTTATTTTCGTGAACTACATAGAAAACAGAGCTTTAAAAGAATTGAAAAAAATTAATATCTCCCCTCCGATATTCAAACGGTATATCGATGATATCATTATGGATCCTTTCTCATCCAGTTTTCAAAACAGTGTTATAAAATTCTCAACATATTCAAAAATATAGATAAAGATGTCCAATTTACTTTAGAAATTCCACACAATTGTCTTAACTTTCTAGATTTGAGCATCTCGATTAAAAACGATTGTGTTTGTTACAAGCACTATAGTAGGCCATTAACTTCGGATAACTCTCTACGCAAAGACAGCTGGATACCACATCATGTTAAAAGTAACTTCATAAAAAATACTCTGAACACAGCCGATGAAAGATTCAGTACGATAGCAGATAAAACTGAAGCAATTCATATCGCTAAACAAAAATTTAAGAAAAACGGTTTCAAAGAAAAAGATTTTAAACGGAAATCGAAGAATAGGAAGCGTCATTCCAATGCAAGTAAAGATATTAATTTATCTATGCTTTTCGTTAACGATAGCTTAAACAGAAAAATTAATTCTCTGATTCGCAAATATAATCTCAATGTTCGTCTTGTTAATACTACCAGTCCTACATTGTCCCGTTGTCTAAATAGTCGCAATAAACATAAAAATAAAAAACATAACAACTGCAACCTTTGTGATCGTTTGCCTGAAAAAATAAATTGTAATAGTTATAATGTTGTCAATGAGTTTAAATGTCGGATTTGTAATGCTAGTCACATAGGTAAAACTTCAAGATCTTTCAAAATTAGGTATCAAGAACATAAGCGGAGTATTATGAATAAGGACAGTAAGAGTGCATTGAGTGTGTGTGCATCTTCGTGGTTGTTCTGCTGTTGACCTTGATGACTTCGATGTGAGTATCCTTCAGAGAGCGCGAAGTACGGTTGACACTGCTTTGATAGAAGCTCGCATGATTCAGGACAGATGTCCATCTATGAATCGTCGTCATGAGCTCGCTTGCTTGTAGGAGAACACAGGTCGCGCCATACAGATTTTTATTCAGCTTTTACATACGAGTATATATGTCCAAGTAGTATGTCATATGCGACTGTTTTATACTCTATGAAGAAGGGTCTGGACCCGAAACGTGGAGCAAAAGCAGTTTTTTCTTTACCTTTTTAATTAACGGATCTGCAGAAATTCAAGGGAGTGCGTTTCTCGATTACGAGTACAGCCTATTAACATTCACTAATGTTATCTCAAATCAAGTAAGAAAGCAAATATTATCAATTATGAACTCACAGATGGATTACAATCAAGAATGACCGTTTTCCCAGTTGCGGTAGTGACGGAGCGAACTGTGTCAATTTTGGTGCCGTATAAATAGCCTTCGAACTCGCCATATTCGAGGTACTGCTGCGCCATAATATCAGCTTCCATCGCCTCACGTCCAACGAAATAATAATGAACGCCATCACGATCACCATGCTTCATCGGCCGGCTCGTGTCTGCAAAATGATGGACAAGTTAGCGAACCCTTTTCATCAACCATCGAAATGACTTACGGGGAATGACTTGCGTGTATCGCTCAGGGTTGCTCCTGATGAGACGATCTTTTATGGACGTTCTTCCAACACCGTGAGCTCCCAGCAAGCAGATGACTTTCCTTTGAAAGGCAGGAATTAATGCAACTTCTTCATAGATCACCAAATCACTCTTTTCGAATTCTGGAAGGAGACAAATGATGAAATTAAGCAAAATGATAAATTAATTTGATTTCACTTCACATCAAAAACAGACGAAGCAATTGATCCACAGACAATGATGACAAGAGTGTTGATATCAAACTAACAATGAGATTACCTGAACGCATGCAAGCTGACGATGAAGTATAGCATTAGAAAATGTCTTCAAATTGTGACAGCAAATGGGAATTACCTTCAGCGACACGAGCAGTATACACCATCTTCACTTTCTTCTTTTTCCGTAATCCACAACCGAATACTTTATAGTTTACTGCATCGAAATCACGGGCACTCTGATCAAAAGCCTTCCGTCGTTCTTGCAATGTAATTGACGGTATTAACCCTGCCCGACTGTCTTCCCCAAATTTCCGTGCCTAAAATATAAACGGAATGGAATTAGACTGAATTTTTCTGACAGATAATTGTCTTATCTGACAATGAAGTATATGTTGTATAACTGTCGAGCATGAAGTAGCATCGTCATTACTATAAACAATTTCATTATAACAATTCACACCAAAACCACTGAGTATAAAAGCCAATGACACTTTACTTCGTCATTACCACTGAGGGTGTGGAGTTTTTCGCATCCAAGCAAGAATTTTGTCCTATCAAAGCATTTCATTAATATCCCAACCAGTGGAGTATTAGTGGGTTTGACATTTTCAGTAAATTCATTCATTCTAATTTCTCATGTTCCTCCGAACGTTAAATTAATTGGTTCATGCCGCTAAGTTTGAATATCCAAGTATTGTACAAAATCAGCAGCTGCCTCTTTGTCTTTCGTTAAATCTTGCACACAGAATACAACTGGAAAAAATGTATGATCATCATTCAATAATTGTGATCCCTTATAATTTGAAGCATTAACTGCTCTATATTTGGATCAACATATGCAAACAGCTGCGATGTGGCATTCACACAGATTATGTGCCTCTGTCCTCCTATCTGTCTGGAAGTGTCATCAATTCTTATCTCATTGTGCTACAACACAACAAACAGGCTAGTTGGGGATAAATTTAGCTGTTATTATGATTAGGCATGTGCGGCAAACGCACACTAAACAGCAAATATCGTGTCTTAATTTACTGTCTGAGCACGTTTTAGTCTGAGTTGAATTCCAGAATTCTCATCTGAATTTACATCACGTTCAACGAGAAACTTTCCGTCTAAGGAGGACTACTAGCTGTAATCATCACTGTCATGCGATATCCTCTCCAAACTCTGGAGAAAACGCGAGACTTACCTGCCACCAGTGCGGGTCTTCCTGATTGACGATCTGAAGGACATCTCCGGCAGTGAAACGCAGACCTGCTTCGCGACATGGTAGAAGTGAGTCGTAGTCGGGGTTGTACGAAACATGAGCACGAACGTAAAGCTGAATGAAGAATCGCTGAGTTAGAGATCAATGGATAACTGGACATGCAGGTGCACATCTAAGAAATTCACTTCAACGTTGTGCTGTCGACAACATTAACATGCAATGTGTAGTCATATAACAGAACAGAAGTATCTTAGAACTTTGAGGCTATTGATTATCCGGCTTAACTTTTAACAGATGCTGTATGCTGTCCAGAACGGACCAGTTATTACAATTATATTTTGAGGCTTTTCATAGGACAGTTTTTCACTAACATAATTATGACATGACACGAGTGGCATGACACCGAATGAGTGGCAGCCACAGAGATGGATTCTCTTGCGTCTGTCTGCCTCAACACGCAAACAAGGCAATTCATCTCTGTGGTGGCAACCCTGGGTCTCTATCTGTGAACAATTCATATTCATTGCTTGACATTATGCGCATAGCTCTTTTTAATCAACAATTTTAGCATTCAACAATGTGACAATATAAAAGTCAATACTCATATACCATCATCTAACACAAGTGCATGCAGTACAGAATATATCGGATTCCAAATTCAATGAATGATTTACACGACATGCTTACGTGATCATCAAAGGGTTTCTAAAGAAATTTGATGGAAATTCATTTCATTTGAATATCAAATGCATTTCACAACATAAATTGTGTACAATTATTTTTACGATGCTTCAGTGCACATTAACAGTACCGGAGTGTGGATTTCAGTCATGAATTATTGAGACAATCCAACATTTATGTGAACGAAAGCAAAATGCACCTCCATCTTATCAACAACTTCAGGATAAACATCAAATCATATTGTGCAGTTTTTTCTGTTATCGTAGCGAACAACTCATCAAGAATAAGATGAAAAATCAGGCAGTTATCTAGTTGGAATCAATGAGTGCACCAGAAAAAAAATTCTCGAATAAAAACGAACTTCGTATCGCAAGAGGGTGGTAAAGTATCACAAAATTTGCTACCATAGAAATACGGAATAGGATTTCTATCTGCAGCACTGTAACCACGAAGATAATTTGCGTATTATACATGTGCTTCCACCAGATTGCGTTAAACGCATGCAAAGTTGGTTTGTAATATGTATGTTTTCCTATATAGCATATCGCATGCCATTATACAGTGTACGAAAAAAGTATGGAATAATTTTATTTCACTCGCTGTTTTACTAACGAAGTCATTCTGATGAGACTAGCTAGCCAGCAAACTGACTATATTACATTGTTATTGTTATGTTCATGCTTCAACTTTGTATTCTGAGTCGCATCAGCATTTCGAGTCGTCAGCTCATTTAATAAATAGTTTCTATGTTTGCTGCTCATTCTCGATAGGAAGGTCAAAGCAGGATGACATCGACTATCAGACATTTGCCTACTATTGGCATTCGTCATTGCCAGCGTACAATGCTACGTACAAGTGGCCAATAAGGCTGCATATCTGTTGCTGATGAGGAGTGCGGCTTAGTGACGAGCTTTTGATTGGATTACAATGTAGAGTGAAGATTTCGAGGTCAACTTCCTTCATGTGATTCATTCTACTGGGATCCATTGTAGACGAGATGGTGAAGACGAGAGAGCTTAGTAAAGGGATCAAGGCGCAAATTGTTACATTACACAAACATACAAGGTTTTCCCAGACCGAGATTGCAAAAAGAACGGGTGTGACTCAAGGCAGTGTAAGCAAGGTGTTAAAGAGACAACGTGAAACAGGATCATCAGCATCAAGACATCGTACTGGTCGCCCAAGGAAAACCACGGATCGAGTTGACATCGCCATTAGACGGGCTGTTATGAAAGAGCCGTTCATAACATCGTTGGAAATAAAGCAAGAATTGACTCCACATTTGGACAATGTTACAACAAGAACAATTCAAATGAGGTTGAAGAATAAATTCAAATTACCATCAAAGCGTCCGGTCAAAAAGCCTGTCATTACGCAAGCTGCTAGGCGGAAACGACTCGCGTTCTGTAAAGGTCACGAAACATGGACAGTTGAGCAGTGGAAGAAGGTGATGTTTTGCGATGAATCAACTTTCCAAGTGCATCACAATGTCCGACAGCATGTTCGACGACCGATGGGATCATCACCACTATCTCGATACACAACCAAGACATTGAAGCACCCGGATTCTGTGATGGTCTGGGGATGCTTCAGCTATCAAGGGCGCGGTGCCATAACATTCCTGAACAAAGGTGAACGGATGAACACGAACAAGTACCTGGCAGTCCTGGATGACAAATTGTTCCAGTTTATGACCATCCACCAAACTACAATTTTTCAACAAGACTCGGCGCCATGCCATGTGTCAAAAAAGGCGAAATCTTGGATTTCACAGCATAACGTGCAGTTGTTGGACTGGCCAGGCAACAGTCCTGACATAAACCCAATAGAAAATCTTTGGCAAATGATGAAGAGAAAGCTTCATTCAAGGACTTATCGCAATGCCGGTGAACTCAAGACGGAGATCCAACGAATTTGGTGCATGAATGTCACATTGGAGGAGTGTCAACGGCTGGTGGCTTCGATGCCCAGAAGAATGAAAGCTGTGTTAAAGAACCACGGCTACCCTACCAAGTACTGATTATGATGTTGTTTTCCAGTGAGATTCTTTATATTTCTGAAATATTTTTGCAAGCATGGAGAGTTATTGATCTATTATTTGAGATGCAAACTTGAAATATGATGGAAATATTTGTTTTTATTACAATTGAAATGCAACTTCACGCAGTTCTTACTTTTCACGCAAATTCTGGTAAATAGGGAGATAATATTTGAATATCGAAATTCATTATAACTAAGCATGAAAGTTGGTAAATAGTGCTCAAGTACCTTGTTTGTTGAGCCTAGAGAACAGTCGAACAATAAATAAGACAGTAGAGTACAATGTATACAACTGTATCAATGTCAGAGGCAAGGAATTGTATGTAGCTTGAAAATGTCAAGGAAAGATAAATTATTCCATACTTTTTTCGCACACTGTAGTTCATTTCATACATCAGATACAAGCCTGCTTTCAGGCAGGCCAACAAGATATAGCGCACAATATGTAATCTGATGAAGCTGAATTCTATGAGAATTGATTGGAAAGATTGATGACCAAGAATCAAGCTACTTTTTTTATTGACCTGTTGTTAAGCATAAACTTTGTACACCATATTCCTAGCCTAATTATTGCTTTATAAAGTGCTATAAATCTCCATATCCAGAATCATAGAGAAAAACACGTAACTTCTACTGAGCTATTTTGTTAGACTATCAAGTCGACCTCATGTCGTCAAGAAAAGGAATTGTAATCCATCTTTACATACAAAAGAAGCTGATAGTGTCTCATGCTACTATTCTCAAAATATAATTCTTACTCTTCACCCAAATTCACTTGTTTGGTTTTCCAGTGCAGATACACGTACAGTAATTCTAGCAGCAAAAATGTAGGAATAATGTAACTCATTTTGTCCTGGCCATTGTATTCATCGGCTGTGCATGACAGTTGGTTTTTGCGCCATTGAATAAGTATCCACAACCAATCAGCTCACTTCATCAACTACCTTCATAAAATTGTCTCTTGAATTCTCTTGACGCAATGATGTGGAACCGGTTGACCTAGTTGATACAGCCGACAGCGGATGCTTAACATTTTACTGTGCCACTTTGTTTAACTAGAAAATGTCGTCTTCTAACATCTCATCATCTCCCGACGTTGACAAAGGATGGGCAATTGTTATCCTATTGTGTGGAATTTTTTCACTGATTATGACACTTGGACTTTCTCTCTCTGTATCAATCTTTTACGTCACATTTCTTGATGAGTTCGAAGAATCAGCGGTATTCACTGCCTGGGCAGTCGGTGCCAATCTTTTTGCTGCCCTAGGAATGTGTATATTTCTGAATTTTCTGCTTCTGCTGGTTGGACCTCGTTTCACCACTATGATTGGATGTATATTATCAACTGCTGGCCTGCTGGTATCTTCTTTTGCTACCAATTTGACACTCATTCTCATCATGTTTGGCATCATAACGGGCACGGGATTTTCCTGCTGTTATTTGTCTACATTTTCGATTATTCCGATGTATTTTGAGAAATATCGCGTTTTCGCCTTCGCGGCTATTAGTGCGGGAACTGGGACAGGTCAACTTTTATATCCTCCAGTCATCCGTGCATTATCAGATGAGTACGCTTGGCGAGGTGCCCTCCTCATATTGGCTGGTATCAACTTGAACCTACTTGTGGTTGCTGCGGCTTATATGCGTCCTCGTCAGGGCGACTGTACGAACCCTGTAGATGAGCTCAGTCGGACGGATCAAGTCAAACAAGTATTCACACGGTTATTGATGGATGTTAAAGTGTTCAAGAAGCCCACTTACGTTTTGTTTTGCATTGTACTTGGAATCTTCGACTTGGGATTAACTGCGTTCCAAACCCATATTCTGAACTATGGTCGACTTGCTGGGCTTCCGTCAAGTCAGCAGACATTTCTCCCTTCAATGATGGGCATAGGAAGCGTTATTGGAACTTTGATAGTTGGCGCCATTTCCCAAATGCCTAAAGTGCCCGTTGTGGGAATGTTCATGGGGACATATTCTGTCTTAGGAATCGCGTGTTTCATTATCACCTTCGCAGACACTGCGATTGGACTTTATATCAATAGTTTTGGTGCAGGACTTTCGCTTGGTGCGATTGGTCTGAGCTATGAGGTGGTGATTTTCATTGTTGGAATGAAGCGCTTTAACTCTGCTTACACATATAGCTTATTATTCGGAGCGACAGGAGCACTTGCAGGTGGTCCTTTAGCAGCCTTGGTGTATGAATCAACTAACAGCTATCGTTGGAGTTACCGAGTCACCGGATTTATTGTTTCGCTTGGAGTATTGCTCATAGCTCCTACGTGGTTGACGTGTAGAAGATGCAGACTTCAACAAAAGTGTTCTAGAGATGAGAAAGACTTGGATACCATCGATGATAGAGTTGAACGCAGTCAGCTTTTGGAGATTCATGCCGGTTAATAGTTGGTGGCAATATTACAGCTACATCAATGTTTGACAAGGAAAAATAAACTTACTGGATAGCTTTACATAATCTTTCATCAAATTCTCACTCATATTCAACTAACAAATGCCATGACTCGAGAATCACACACTGCAATGCTCGTCTTCGTTTATATTTTGCTAATTTGATTTGAACCCGCGGCTACATTCTTCGTTAAAAAAGAAAACGCTTCCTTCTTGCTCAAATCGTGGACAAACTGTACAAGTTCCTTCCGACATTCCTATTATTTAATTGATGTGGATTTCACTTAAATAGGCAATTGAGTAATCGCCCAAACCGGTTTTAAATCAAAAGATGCTCGAAAATTGTTCAAAGTTTTCATTTTATTTCTTTTACCGGTACCCAACCCGGCTAACTAGTTGGAAAATGAGGAAGAACAAGCTTATTTTTAATCTACAAATCTCGTTAACACTTAAAACTGGCAGACATCAGATTACAAATTTGTAAATATCGAAACGCATTGTGGAAGTGAAGTTAAAAACAGTCTTCACAAAATGCATTTTTCGTCTGATCAAGCAGACATTTATCGGAAGTCATCTGATTGCTCTAAATTCATCATAAGTTAAATCATCATCAAATGATATCACTTTTTGGATTGATGGTACTTACTTGTAATATCTATTATCTAGAAACGTGGAGTTCACGAAAGGTATACAAAATCTTGTTACTTCATGAATAAACTCGATTACTGTAGCCGAAAATCATGATAAAACCGTGATATTCATCTTTTATGCTTACAGATAAACTATGTGCAGCATATTACGTTTGCCCTTAAAGCTTGCTGAACACTATGAATGTAAAGTGGATAATATTTGCTAGGCCCTTAATTCAGTTTCATGGAGGTACAAATTAAGTGACATCGTCGTAGCTCCTACAACCATCAGATCTTGATAACAGAAAGTCTAGTCTACTTGAAATGGTTGTAAGACAATTGTCACATTTTAATAGTTTCACGATTACAAATAAGTTGCTCGATGCTGAAGAGATTGAGAGCACTTACAAGAAGTATTAAGCTCTTACTATACAGAGCTGATCACAAAAACACGGATCACGCAAATTATACTGAAATTCCATCGATTCTCATGCCTTCCAATCGTGTCGCACAACAACGCGCCGTACATCATTCGAGAGCTTGTATTATCAGCTTTCAAATGAGCTATGATAAATTTATATCCGTTATTGCATTTGGTGAGCAATGCTCAAAATATGAAAATCGCTCAACTTACAAATCGCACTTTTTCAATGAGAACGCATGTGAGTATGATAATGAATCATGTATGCGGAAAGCGAGCACTTTCTGAGCTCTCTTTTGATATACTGGTCATTAAAATTGGTATACTAGGAAGAAATTAGTGATATCGAGAAGTTATCACAAAAATCATGACTCTTTCAGCTGAAAATGTCATACTCGTTTTGTCACTTTTCCATCAAAAATGCTCATTGAAAACGACAGTGGTTGTCATACGGCGTTTCGCCCGTTCTTTAGAGTATGTACACGGAAATGACAAAAATGAACTGATAGCTTTACAGATAGTGCGAACAGAGATTAGAGATCAATGGATATCTCCAGTCATCTTAGAAATACACCGGTACAGGAGACTATCAACATAACTTGTGACACCTATTTTCCGTAGAAATATTGATCCGCCAAAGCTCGGTCCATTACTTCTGTCTGAACAGCATTTGAAGGAACTCCTAGCTATATCAACGAACGTGAACTTCGTTTTTAACAACAAGCAATACATACAGAGTGATGGTCTGGCGATGGGAAGTCCTAGATCGGGTTCTTTTGCTGAAATATTTCTCGGCTATCATGAAAGAAAATTACTATCCTCTTTCCTAAATTTGACATTCTACACCCGTTATGTTGACGACGTGTATGTAGTTTGTCGGAGTCATCAAGAAGCAAATAATTTCATTGATGCAGATAATCGAATGCATTCCAATGTCACATTTAATCGTGAATCTGGTGAGTTTTCTGGATGTGAGGATTATACATAAGGATGACAAATATTTAACTTCAATGTACAGAAAAGATTCATTTACTGGTCTTTGCACTCAGTTCTTTCTGCCCAAGAACTTACAAAATTAACACAGTACGCACATTATACTATCGTGTACGACGTCTTTGTTCACCAAAGTTTTTACAGGAAGAAGAGGCCTATCTTGAGAATCTTTTGATCAGAAATGGACATCCCTAATGGTTTATAAAAAAATATCTACCAGCATGAGAAAAATAACCTTTGCAACAATGGAGAAAAAGCCTTTAATGATATGTATGCCGTATTGCGGACCTGAAAGCAGTCTGTTGGCTCAACAGGTGCCTAAAGTGGTGAATAAGACATATTATCATCTCAGGACGTTTCTAACATTTCACATCAAACGTTTAGCTCCTGTTGCAACGAAGGGCCCTGTGCCGCTTCCCTTCCAAAACGTAGGGAAATCGCGGAGGGCTCTTCAATAACGGATCAAAGATAACATCCCAAAATGACTAGAGTACAAGCAGACCAATGTCAATATCTCATCAAAACCGCCAGCATCCAGCATCCAGCATCACCAGACATTTGCAGTCATGTCATCACCGAACGGTAACTTCAATTAACGACTTTAAATGCTTGAAAATGTGCAAAAATTCGTTTGATTTTATATGTAACTGAAGGAGTAGCCGTCAAGTAATTCAAAACACTATTATGTGACCAAAAAGAGTTTATATTTGCAAGTGCTTGTCTTCAAATTTATTTCCTTCCTTTTCCCTCTATTATTTTATTCTTTGACTTAATTTTAGTGTTTAACGTGTCATGAGATATAGAAATGGATAACAATAAAAACCTATAGAATGGAAGCTAAGTTTCATCTAATGCGCTATAGTGGCACAAAAAGTTATCTAGATACTTAGATACACTTGTCAACGGCTGCATCATTGGGTTAGAATAAGTCACGTGCAATTCTAAGCCTTTCATTGGTGATCAATGCCTCAACTTAGTTCCCCCGGATGTGCCTCAACCTTGAGTCAATAGCGATGGCATGTCTTTATTTTCTCATACCGACCGCAGATTGTTTACCTTCCATATTTGTGTATCTGCAACAATGGCAAAAATGTTGAGGAAGTTTGAAAAAGAGCATTTGAACCCATTCGAATAAAACTCACATATTCGTACACACCACATCGCAAGGATTCTGAAGATATCAAACATGAACATTCTTGATGGAAAAGTGACAATATGACATTTGCAGTCGAAAGAGTCATGATTTTGTGATAACTTCACGATATCACTATTTTTCCGAGTTAACCGATTTTGATGGCCAGTATATCAAAATACTTATAAATGCCTAGTTCTCCTCGTGCCTGATTCATCATCATAATCACATGCGTTCTTATTGAAAAGCTGCGATTTGTAAGTTGAGCGATTTTCATAGTTTGAGCACTGCTCAGCAAATACAATAACGGATACAGGTTTATCATAGCTCATTTGAAAGCTGAGAAAACAAGCTCTCCAATGATGTATATCACGATGTTGTACGATACGAATGGAAGGCATGAGAATCGATTGAATTTCAGCATAGATTAGGTGATCTGTTTTTATGATCAGCTCTGTATTTTCCTGATATGCAGACCAAACATACTGAAGTGTTGATAAGAAAAGGAAAAAGCAATAGCGGAATATCATTCAAAAACGATACAATAAAAAATAAAATTTGAGGAATCAATTTCAGTAATTTTACTCACTGGACCCTGAAAGATGCGGGGTTTCAAATGAATTATCAATGATGAAGAGCACAAAACACAATCGTTAAAATGCAATCAGATAATAGAATGAACATATAGCGTGGCAAGATGAATGCACTAAGCATCAAAATCCTACCACCTTGGCCATTGCGTTAAGCGAAAGTTAGAAGAAACAACTAGACTTCAGAAGTACAACAACAAATAAACAACTAGTTAAAAGTAGTTTTAAAAGGAAGGTGGAGTGCTGGAGGACAGAAACTTTGATAAGAGGATGCGAGGAAAGGTTTTGGAAACATTTGTCGTGCCAGAATTGATATACGGATTAGAAACGATGGCACTAGCTGCGCAGCAGCAAAGATGCTACAAGTGTGTGAAAATAGCTGGATAAGGCGCGTCTGTAGTGCATGGTTGGTGGGGAGACGAAGAATGGCGGAGCTGAAGGAGGAAGTGGGATTGAAGATCACGGCAACACAAAAAGGGTGGAAAGGAGACTGAGGCGGGCAGGGCATGTGGTAAGGATGGGAGACGAAAGGGTAGTGAAACAAGTGGAAGAGATGGATGACATAATGACAAGAAGGGGATGGCCAAGGAATCGCTGGAAGGACTGCATCAAGAGATGTGGGAAACACAGAAACAGATTGGAAAACATAGAAGGAGAGGGCGTAGGAAAGCTTGAAATGGCGGCAAATCGTCAATGACGTGTCAAAGGGTGTGATGGAGAAGGCATGAAGGGACTGCACTACAAAATGCATGTGTGTATATCGCAACTATGTTGCTATCTTTTTTAAGTGTATGATATTTCCCCCTATACCTTCAATGCAAAATGGGGTTGAAATAAACCTTTCACTCACTGAAGTTGTGTTTTGCTTTTCTCGATCTGCTGGAATGATCTTGAGAGTGATAGTTCCGTGTGGTGCCTCACGGATGTATTTCTGCAATGTTTCTGGACTGTTTACTGGAAGCCCGTTTACTTCTCTGATGATATCGCCTGGGAAGAGGAGTCCGCGTTGTTCGATCGACGACCCGGCCATGACACGCTCCACAATCACAGCAATGCTGTAATCATCGCAACCTTCGTGATAAATTTCTTTGACACCAATCGTTATGCCAAGATCTTCTCCCTTAACCTGAAGATATAATGCGATGCATTGAAATGGGCATAATGAATCAGCGGGGCTCAATAACATCATACTCGTAAATCATTGAATCAGCTTTGGAGTGCTTTCCTGTATACAATTTCTTTCAAAAATAATATTTTATCCCTAAAATTTCTATGGAAAGTGATATTGTCATCATAGATATCTTGCATGAGGGAATGCAGCAGGGAGCGAATGGTCGAATCATAAGAAAAATATTTGTAACTTTAATGTACTTGTAAACATCAAAACTTCCATCAGCTTGATCCTTATCTTTAGATTCATTAAAAGCCTAAAATAAATTTGGGCAGTGAATCTCATTATCCAGACCAAGAGTTTAAACAAACATCCGGTGCTGAGCGAGTACCTATGTACCCTATGCAAAATGTTTTAGGTTTCGAATTGCGAAAGGGACATGTTGTGCATAATTTACATAATCTGCAGGATTTAACTTGAGCATCAAAGTTGCATGTCATATTAAACATATGTACTTGCATAACCAATACCAAATCTCAATAAAAATAATAATTTTACATTTGCCGATACAACAAACAGTATATAACAGGATCTGCACATGGCTTATAAAAAGCGAAATAATATTTGTAACTTTAATTGTAACAAATGAAACAATTACGTACAATATATGTAGAAAATTAAATTAATGACTTCGTGTACAGCCTCAATTGTCGATGGGCAAGCGATTTTCTCATATGCAGATATGCCTCACATTTCGATCAATTCAGCCTCAGATAACTGCATCCCGAACATTCACATCCACAAATTTGTTTGCTCACTTTTTACCACCTTATTTCCATTTTCAGTGTTCCCGTTATTAGCATACTTAGTTATCTAGTTAGGAGTTATGTCTTTTTATTATGCTGTTGCGCAATCGCTTAGTTATTTAGTTATTTTCCTTTATCATCCCCACTACTCTTCTTTGACTTTCTGCTGAGGGACACTTTTGGTGTATAGGCTCGTTCTCTTCACTCAGGCTTTGATTAAAAAACTGCGTTCGAAAAGTCTGACGATGTCAGCACCGTCCAAGCCCACAGCGCGGAGCAGTGCCGTTAAAGCTTTAGTTTTTTGTCGGTGCAATACATCCTCGTATCTTACTCCTGTTCTCTTGAGCGTGAGCCGTTCTTCATCCTAAGCCTTTTCAGTCTGAGGGATCTTCTTATTCTTCTAATCACTGCATACAATGTCATGTTATCAAAGTGAGACAAAAGTTCAAAGAATGAAATCTTTTCACATCCACAACAAAGTGATTTACCTTGGGGATTCCCACCATATTTTCCGTGGTAGGATCAAAAGGATCGCTGTCTGGTGGAAGAGGTCCCAAATTTGCCAGAAGCTCGGATGGATTCCCTCCACGGTCGTGATGTGAAGGACTGCCAGGCATTACGCCGTTCTGAGATCTTATCATATCACTTTGAGTAGGTGGCGGAGGAAATCCTGAAATACAATCAAAATCTTTATCAAAGTAAGGTGCTCTTAAAATTCTTGTCAATGACAACGATTTTAATCTAACCGAAGAAATTATGCGCCATTGAACTGCCTAACGTGTGCCCAATGAAGCATGTTTTACTTCACATCCGCATAACTACTATCTTCTAAATTGCAAAATTGAATTTTCATTTTTCATTTGTAATTCTAATAATCTCAAGTTACTGCTACTCTGGATCAGTAGTATCGGTATTCCGATTTTTTTCTGCTATGGTGCTGGCTCTTGCGTTTGGTAGAATCACAGAATCAGACAAATTGCTCGTTCAGCGTTTTAAGGAATTAAACGAACTAAAGTTAAAGAGATAAACAATCCAATTCTGTGCGTAGAATGGTAGGCTTATTTAACTTGTGTACAAGCAATTACTAATCCTATGGAAAGTGATCCAGCATTTGCTGCAAGTGATATACGTCGTTGAAGTACATAGTTTCGCATTTGATTCCCACCATGTTCAATTGAAGATTTCGTTTCACAACTTTGTGTGGAATTGAACATGCAAACACCAAATGGTCTGTAAAATAGACGATTCAACAGTAACCATGCAATGTTACTGACAAAATGGAAACCGCCCAAACCAGCATTTTCTGGAGTAAGAGAAATGGTAGCGTGAAATGGACGCAAAAAAGGACGTGATGAAAACAACAGGAAGGATACACGTAGAGAAATTCCAAACAAATCGTCATACTTAATTAACCATATCACTGAAGTTCCTTCGATCTCGGTGATGGTTGAACATCCTTCGATGAATGCACATCAAACATTCGCTTCTAAATGAACAAAATACAAATTTCTGGACAATTTTGACATAATCTGCGAAGACATGAGATAAGATTGATAGAATGAAGTCTCACAACAAGCCATTATTTCAATCGTCTACAGCTTGTTTCCGATTTCAGATCTCAGACCGTTATGTCTTTGTTCAAGTTATTCACCAAGAATACTGACAGCAGATGACAGGTGGGATATCGTCTACCCTAAGCCCACCAGTGAAGCTATGTGACAGAAAGCGAAGTGACGACTTGAGGGATATGCTTAACATCGAAGCAATATCCGATGTCATGGAACGAAATTGACTCAGATGGTTTGGCCACGTGATGCGAAAAGAGCCCAAAAACTGCGTCCGCCAAGTGTTGACAGGAAGGTAGAGGGAAGAAGAAGAGGTCGACCTCGGAAGACATGGAGTCACTCTGTTCCCGGTGATCTCAAACAAAATGGTCTCAAAACGGATGACGCCAACGGACGTTAAACGCATAAGTATAAACCCACCAGTGTATGACGGATAGTTAAAAGTCTAGAACCTCAACTGTCAATTTGCATTTAATTATTAAGTGCAGGTTTTCCCGAGCTAATTCGATTCTAGCGAAAGCAAGTTCGAGATAAGTCATGCAATTACAAAGACCATAGATAGCGGAACCAATTTCAATTATACGTCACCTGAGCTTCAATACAAAGGAACACAAGTTCGTGTTAAGGTATTCAAATTCAAGATAAAGCAACCAATTTCAATCATTAATTTCTGTGGAATTACTGGCCCTTTTCTGTGCGTCAAATCGTAGTTAAACTGGCAAAAATATAACGATTTTTAACGTGAAAATAATGACACCCTCCATTAACTCTTGACTCATGGTCACTGTCAAATTTTCAGGTTCTTCTGCACTCACAGAATTAGACAGGTCGTCTCTTCTTCTGTTTGACTAGAAAGGAAACATTGGAACATGTAATGCCTATGAAATGGCACAATCTGCTGACATAATACCATAGCAATCGAACAATGAGCAGCCAGTTCAACATTAAACACGCCAAATTGTACGGACTTTCAGTGACTGATATCAACCAGATCACACAGTAAAGAGACAGTCGAGGTGAAGTTCTACAGAGAAGTTTGTGAACGTTTTTTCGTGCGCCTGCTAACTTTTTTAATAATGATCGGAGGGTCCAACATTATCGAGAAAACTTTTGCGCAATGATCTGAATTCTTCGAATCTGAAGGAGTCGTGGCGATCGGAGCATTTTGAAGGAATTCAGAGCAATCCGCAAGCGACGCACGACTATTTTCCTATCTCTGCAAGGTATTAAAAATTTCTTTTTGCCCACTTATTAAGTTCCTGAATGTGCCATGTGTTTGAATCAGTTTGCACTTCTAGCAAAGTGATGCGGTTAAACAATCTAATTCTGTGTCTGCACTATTTAAGCCGACTAATTGTTATTCGTGCCTGATGACCTGATTGAAATGAAACTGCAAGAATTTCACTTATTTGTAATTCCAGTCCAATAAAAGTAATAATAATAAATTATAATGTGCAAAATCTGTTGCTTTGCCATTTATTGAAGGTGGCATTACTTTAATGTCAAAAATCGCTTTCTTTTTTCCAATTTAACTGCGATTTGACGCAAAGAAAAGGGTCATTGATTATTGAACTTGTTTTCCTATTCACTTATTTTCACGCGCTACCACGAAATAGCGTGAAATATCATGAAAATGTGCGATCCAACATTGAAATCTATAACGCATCATTGAAGCAGCCTGTCCATCTTTGAAATCACATGCCTCATGCCTCATATTGAAGATGAATGACATGGAAATGAATTTGTCGAGGAAAACATGTACATTAAGTTACCTATTATCATTTCAACATCCCACATTCAAACTTACCCATCTTCTGTTCTAGACTGGGCGAATGAATAGCACTAATAGGAGTTTGAGCAGCCATCAATGCTCCAGCTGGTAGGGGCAGCACTTCTGGAACGTATCGCTTCTTCGCCACATCATCATGGGCATCAAAGAAGGCTCGCATGTGAGGTTTGCTAAGGATTTCGCAAAGCTGCATTGCATCATCATTATGATCGGCCGCTGCATACAATTCATCTAATGCTGACTGTACACCATCGACGAGTAAGTTTGATTCCGAAGGCTGATTTAAGTCACTGACGCCAGCTTCTAAGTTATCGAAAAGCTGAAAGAAAAAAATTGTTTCACTTGTTTATTAAACATTGTAAGAAGCAATAAATGTCATTGAACTGTAGCTGTACAAATTAATGAGTACAGTTGAATACAATGAAAATCCACAGTGTAGCAGAGTCTCCGTGGCACAATGGTTAAGTGCTTGCCCTAATGATCTTTGGTCCACAGGTCGAGCCCCGAAAGGGTCATTGGAAGTGTCATACCACAACGCTCTAGAGAAGTCTGACTCTGTCAGCACCGTCAAAGTCCCCAGTTTGGGGGAGTGGTAACATTAAAGCTTCATTTTTTAGAGTGGTCCCTCTTTTGGTCAGCGACCCTCTACCCTCATCAGCCGTAACCGTTCTTCTTGGTACATTATGCTCAAATTTCTATGATTCACAACTATGACACAGAAACAAAAAAGTGTGAAGAAATAATTAGAATTAGATTTTTGTGATAATGAAAACTAGGGGAGAGTTTAAGTCAGTTAAAGTCATTTCGTTTCAAAGATTTGATATTAAGAAAACACGAAAAAGCACACTGTCATAAAGGTGAATTGAAAGAATTGAAAACATCGTTTTGATGGATGACTGAGGCACAATCAGATACGGTATGTGAAATAATTTTGACTGGATACCTCTTCGAATTTTCCCTTGTAGAATGAAATCAGAGCTACGCCAGTATGTGCAACTATCAATTTAAGCGATGAACTTTGTAGAAGGAGTTATCTCTATGTCTCTACCTTTGGTGACTGCATCAAGGGTGATGCTGTCTGCATACCACATGGAAAATAATGGCGTGAGGAATATGCGTCGTGATTTCCAGCAAATAATGCATATGTAGTATATGAGGACAATGTTCATTCTAAGACGTGGTTGCTGATATACAGTGTTGTATAATGTGAATCATTATTCATTATATTCACTAAAATTACGGCGCTACTTTCTAAATCAATGATTTCTAATTCATAGTAAATTTGATTGGCTGAATGGGAAATGCTTTCCAAGATACAAATCTCACTATTTATCCTACAAGCAAGGAGAGGGGTATTTATTTAGTAGGGTTGGATTGTATTTCCTTTCTCCATATATCAAGTTTCACTGTTTTCATTTTAGCTTCATATAAATAGTTAAACAACTCCGAACGACGGATCGATTGACGATGCTAATGATATAATTGGAGCATGTGATATTTGCCAGAACGTCGTAATTAAATCAAGTAGATGATATTATAAGATATGTATTCTACCGGTTTCGAATAGGAGTGGAACAGCCGCTTTTATCCTTCATCAGGAATAGAAAGACATACAAAAATATGTAAAATTCAAATGGTGCAAGCATTAAAAAAATTTGCATGCATGGAATCATAGACACAGAAGATATAGATTCTTTAAGTCAATTAGCAGACATGCATTTCATTGTTTAGAACATGGTCATCAAGAACATAACGTGAGTCTCCATATTGAATAGAATCGAAGGAAATGAAAATGAGCGAAAAAGAAAAGAAATGAAATTCATAAGTCAATTGATGACCGACTATCCTTCTGGTTTAAATATGCAGCACGCTTTACAACGGTCACCTATATTTGACCCTAAATCTCCTATCTATGAACAGCATGTCTGCTTATGGTGGTATCAGGTTTTAACAACTTGGTTATCTCGTTACTGTAAATATGAGTTTTAAATTGAATTCCACTTTATTAAAAAAACTTTCTTGAATAGGCCTACCCACTGGAAAATGATAGTAGATGATAACGACTTTGATAAGCGATGTCTGATTATTTATCGCATGAAAATGACTGAAGACAATGCTGGGACAGTAAACCCTAGCGGAATGCAGCTCAAATACATGTTTGAAAATATATGAATAGTCAGCTACTATCTCAGTCACATAGAGCAGAAAATAGTAAGTAACTGCGCATCTACATAGTCAGATGAATCAAAAATGATGTGCGGCATGACAATCTGTTCATTTTGCACTTGGGATCCACTATAAGTAGCATAAAACTGACTTAGTACTTCTTATAAATCTATTGTGAGTAGTGTTATTTATACTGTGTATGATATTACTGTGTATTATTCATATAAAAATAACATGAAAATTACACTCGTTAATTGAATGATATGAATTATGAATTCATTTGTACTTTGTCAATGGTCTATAACTTGATGAATATGTTTAATTTTGCAAGAAATTGTCAAGAATGATCGATGTTTAAAAGCGCTTCTGAGTGAAGGCAAAGAACTGGTTATCAGAGTAACATAGAAGCTAGAAGTCACAAAAAATATATAGTCGTATCTACTGTGCATGCAGTATTTCAGCAACACCAAAGACGTGTATGGGGGAGGGTGCAAGGAGCTCTCTGATTAAAATAGGGTTAACTTGTGAGTGAATGTCATCAGCATGATTCAATAGGGCTGACAGTGCTGTGAAAAAGAGATTCCTCTTTAATTAATTCAATGGATCAAGCAAATACAATGAGTTGTGTTCCACAAATAATCCGCATTAATACAGTGAAAGTTTCCCATCATATGTAGTCCAACTGAGTGTTCTTCAAGAGATCTAAAATTTGATTTGAGTACTATTCGATGTCTGATTCTATCATCGATGCATGCATTCAGTCATATTATCACTTTGGTATGGTTGGTGATCCACCGGCCGAAAATTCGGTTTACAATAATCACTGATTTTGATGATATCTCAATATGCCGCAATGTTTTAAGTTCAAAAAGGAAGAAAAATCATAATTTGAAATAATTTTGAGCTTTTTCTCAACAAAAAGCGAAAGATGGGAAGCATCTAGCCTCAGGGTACAAATGGTCATGAACTTATGATTAAATCCCATGAACACAGCCAGAAGTAATGCTACACAGAAAGTATGACCTTAAAGAACACCATGACATAACACGTGATTCAAATTATACAAATTTTGCAACTTCTCATTATAATAGTGAATCCATCATGCACTGCACTGATACAATGGCGTTCGCATTATCTGAAAAATTACTGGATCGTCCTGCTGAAACTGTCAACGAGCTAACAATTGTTTCGTTGATGTAATTACACTAACGTTTAGATGAAATCTTAAAGAACCATTTACTTCAATCGATTGGATTATCAAAAAAACATGAAATGTTGCATTGAGCATGAACCAGACAACAATCGGAGAAGTGTTTCAGTAGTGGTAATAAATATCGGGCTTGCAAATAATAAATAATACGGAAAAATAATATATTAGCATCTCCCGTGACATAATATATTTGCATCCTGTAAAGCATGTTTGTCATGTTAGACTTAATTTGATCGCATGTTCCTTGACGCATGAGTTCATGCCCTCTGATTCCGGCAGATACAAAGGCGGTTATGCAAAATAGCCACTGCTGATGGGTTAAGGGAGACAAAAGTTGAGCACCATTCTTATTACTTACCTTCCTGAGGTGTTCTTTTTTATAGGATCTGAATTATTATTATTGTGCATCTGAATTCACGCTCAGGAGTGGGATCTAATTATTCTAATTGCGTGAAAAAAAAACAATCGCTACCTTTGTTTGACGTAAATCTATTTTAAAAAATAGATTTACGGAAAATCACCCGACGCGTTTCGTCAATCCGACAGTCTCAAGGGCTTAGTATGTGACACATAATTAAAATAGATTTACGTCAAACAAAGGGAGCGATTGTTTTTTTCACACAATTATGACTAACCTCCCGTACGGACGAACTATGAAATCTAATTATTCTAATTATCGCCGCGAGTAATCGTCTGACTGTGTTTATTTGGACTTGTGTTCGGATACATTTACGCTACCTTTACTCTATTCGCTTTGATTCACTCACTGATATGGCAGCTTTCACTTGACCATCCGACAGAAATTTGTACAGGAATTCCAAATCTTCTTGAGAATCATCCGCTTTCAAGGTCTTCCTCAGCGCTTTTCGAAGCTTTTTCAAAGCATCTGAAAATGATATACCAATAAGTATCAAATTCGGAACCAGTCAAAATATCACTACTGGGATATGACTGAAGTCACGCGACCTTACCAATAAGTTGCCAGCACCTACGCACTGAGCATGTCATGAAATATTCCTGACAACCCAATCGCAGACGACTCCAACCTTATATCTTTGCATTCCTAGATGCAGGACAGTTCTCATACAAGTGACGAAATAATTGTCACACAAAATCAGCGCACGTGTCGAACTGGGTTAAAAGAAAATAACAACTATCTGTGCATGAAATGAAGAAGTCTGAGCAGAGGGCAGAGAACAAGTCTACAATTACTAATCGACATAGATTAATTTGTTTTATTTCGAAATCTGTGTAACGTGAATAAGAATTGACAACCGTCTCAAGCTCAACCGTTTTAAATCAAGGCTTTCGAAATATACAAACTGTCTGCTACAAATCGAAATAGAGAATTATCTGGTTTATCTATCTCCTCGAGTGTACCACGAAAACACTCAAGAGCTGCAGTCGCACTCATTCCCTTAACTCAATAGTTGCAACCTTACAACCAATGCCGCTTTTCGTCTCTGTATTTTTATCTTATTTCATTCGAAAGGACAGTAGAACCTGAACATCTAGTATGCTATATTGACGAAGTTGTACTCAGAAAGCCAAACGAAGAATTCCACAGTCAGTCTGCTCTGTTTAAGATTGAACATCTGGCACGAAAAAAAAGAACAATGAACATGCACAACCGCATTCCACAACAAAACAAATTACGTGTATTTGTCAGCAGAGCAATAATCCCTATTAGTTGTTGTCTTTCCTCCTCACTTCAAAGACAGTAGTATTAACCTGACGGGGTTATATGGCCAGCGCTAACATCAGGGATTGTCAAAAATTGACTTCAATTCGATCGCTATTTCCAATTAATTATTTGAAAGACTTCTTTAATTAATTACTTGCATAACAGTCATCTATCGACACCGACGTTTTTGTGATTTACCGTAATTAGAAATACAAGGTGTTGATCTTACCTCCACCTTTAACATCTTTATTCCTCATCTTCAGGAAACGTCACAAACCTGGAAAACAACAGTAAATTATGAAATGTGGCTAAAAATTATTTTAGCATTATACAACTGACTTCACATAAAAATCAACGTGACCAGTGATAATCGTAGTTATAACATGCAAAAATGAAGTAGCTTCTACCCTTTATATAACGAGAGCAACCACATAAATATTCCATATCGATTTTCAAATAAACAGGAACAGTGAACAATTTTTGTCGTCCAGTAAAATACAGTCCTCGATGATTAATTGATCTATTCATAATTGCAATTTTTGCACCGGTATTGAAAATCTTCGTTACAATATCGATTCAGAAAACGTCAAGGATTTTGAACGCATTGTGCTCAATGAACAGGGCATGGCCCAATCAATTTGTAAAATGAACAGCAAGAAATACTGGATGAATTTCTATTATGCAAAAAATGACACTCTTCAACTCAGCACACACCACAACACTAGAAAATATATTTTATTAGACAAAAGAAATTTTCAAATTAATTTCAAATTCGATGTTTATTCATGCTAGTTATTAAGTACAGGCTGCATTTCAAATTATTTCAAAACAGTTCAAAATTTGAATTTTCTCGAAAATGACTCAATAAATTTGTATAAGATTAGTATTTTTAGCCATCCTGAATTAGTATGTTGACGAAATGCAAACATTGCCTCTGGAAAACTTTTTGGGTGATAATCGAATTCAGAGGACTGAAATCGCTCCCACAAGCAAGTCCGGACAAAATTTTCAACATCATCACATAAATTGAAACTTATTCTAAAGTAATGGGCGATCGAAGACTACAAATAGGAAAATTACAAACCTTGAAATCGGTTTGTCATATTCAAGGTTCGTCTGCAGGAAATCCAACTAATTGTCCTCTAATTTACTATGTAGGACCCCACTTTTGACACCTAATGCATGTTGAGGTTACAGTGATACATGTCGTTTAAGGTTTGTAGCGGTGTTTACATGAGCAGTGCTTACACATTGTTTCAACCAAGACACCAAGCATTACATTTGCAAGTTTATTAATGTTCTACACACAACATAGCCAGCCTGCTAAATGAGATGGTACAATTGCATAGCTGCTTCACGACAATAAGATGTTTCACTTATCAGTCAAATTACATTAAAAAATGAAACATCATTTCTTAACTTTTATTAGTCTTAACTTATGCTGTCGAAGAAGCACTCTATAACACAGACGAATGTCATTAAGTGTCGAAGTTAAGAGTGCATAATTGACTAACAAGACGTCCATTCTGCATTATTCCGTTCGATTATATCATTTCCTCATACACACGTTTTTTGTCACAGAGGTAATTCAAATTGTGCATTAGTAGACGAATCCGGAAAAAAATTACACCTAGTAAACAGTCTTCTAACTAAATGTGATGCAAATCTCCCAATTTCCATAGTAGTGTTTGATGAATTATTACATCGTATGAGACCATTATTTTTAATATCCAGTGGCATAGCCTATATGCACGTGATTTGGCAATACATTTTCTATGTTATTTGGCCCAAGCAAATGACATGCTTAACTACTACAAACATTTGATACTTACTACAAGCATGAGTAATTATGAATGACCTTCATATGTGGAATCCTGAACAGATGTGTAGGCCTATTGCAATTTACCTTTACCCAGTCAAGCGTCCTCTTTGTGTTTCCAACACTACCACATCTAACTGACTGACAGCATTCGCCAGTCGTTTCATAGGCCTATCTGACCCTGTTCGCAATAATAATTGCGCCATGACGAGCCTCAGTCAGAGGCGCGTAGAGAGAGAGAGAGGAAGACTGGTCAGTTGAGGTCAATTATTCCCAGACGAGTACTGCTCATTAGAGCTTAGCATGTTCACTGAGACCAACGTTACTGTGAATTCCACAATGAGATCTGAAATGTGTAACCTGAAATGTCCTAACCGCTATACAATTGCGTTAAGCGAGACAACTATGTCAGCGAAGGATCTTTTACAGGAAACATGATACCTGCATTGAACACGTCAATGATTGACCGATGGTAAAAATCAAGATCACAAACCACTTCGTGATTCGGGAAGCTATCTGTAATAAAAACAAATATCCAACCATCAACAACAGAGGCCAGTGTGAGGAACATCAGGTTTTGAACTTTTAAGTTTTGATATACTATATACTGTGTTTTGAAACTGCAGTATTTGTACTTGTGATATCTACATTCTCTTTATTTTGACAAGGCTGCATATATCGGTGGAAATATGCATAACAGCTCAACATTGAAAATAAACGACTTGGCTAATAATTGTGATTTTAACTATATTAGATTGGGGATGATTGGCAACTGATTGGGGATTTCCTGTTGCATCAGATGACCTGAAATTCATAGCAAAGGATTTTCTCGATGTTTTACGAATATTAGTCGATTCAAAGACAACACTCCTGGAAACAAATGAACAAGAAATTTCCTACGTACGGCGCAATGGCTAATCTCGTCGAAATGTGTCTGACAGCGCGACGTTGTGCATATGTTGATAAAACACTTATAAATGATTATTTCAAAGAATTAAGAGCTGTTGAATTACACGAACCGTTAACTATGCCGAAACTGCTCTTGTAGACGACCCTGGTAAGAAGAAATGCATTGTAAAGAGAGGAATAAAATATCCTGAAAATGCCACAAATCACGCTAAATCGCGTATCTCTGTTATGTTTTCGGTATCTGATAGCGGAGACCTTTTACCTCCATATGTTGTTTATAAATCCAAAAACATGCATAAACAATGGGGGTTGTATCAACAATCGGTGGACTTGTCGAAACCAAGTAAACATTCACCAAATCTGGATGGTTCGACCGTTTGTGTTTCGCTGACTGGTTCAGATCTGTTTATTTGCCATATTTCAGAAGGAAAACGGGTCCCAAAATTATGATTGGTGACAATCAATCGTCTCACATTAACAAGGAAGTTATTGATTTGTGCCATCATTATAATATTCGATTCTTATGCTTGGCATCAAATTTATCTCATATCACACAACCTCTCGATGTTGATTTCCCTTCTTCCTTGAAGAAACTTTGGAGATCCATTATAAGTGACTGTCGTCTCACACACGAGGGACAGAAGAACGTTTTGATGCCCAAATATTCTTTTCCATCGAAACCTCATGATCATTTCAGCAGATTTAATTTGGATAACTGGAATAGTGGTTTCTCTGCGTGTGGAAATTTTTCCACTCAATCCAGAAGCTGTATTGAAGAGGTTGCCTCAAGCAGCCTCTGAAAGTCAAAATGAGTTTGATGATGTCATCATCAATCATTTACAACAACATAGACAAGGGCAGTCAGCGAACTGTTCTGGTCCATCCCGAACGCGTAGAACGAAACTCAATGTTGTCTCTGGCAGGGTCATCGGTGACACTGTCTTAAATTTCGATTCGAAGGCTGATTCGAATGTAAGTTAACCGCCAACCGTCTGCTGATCAACCCGATGATTTTTTTTTTTACTGAATTTTCACCCCTATGAGCCATGAACGAAGCTAGGGGTTACTCAATTAAAAGTAAAAATTGTATTATTTTAAATAAATAAAATAAAATAAAAAAAACAGATCTTCTAATCTGATTAAACTGTCCCCATCAGAAACATGTTCGCACGCCTCTTGAAAGTATCAAGATTGTATTGGTCAGGGAAAGTGGTCTGGGGAAGCTGATCCCAAAGCTGTGCCGTGCGAACAAAAAAGCTTTTCGAGCGACTCACAGTACGTGCGCGTTCTAAGCTCACATGATAGCATGTGAGTGCATTAGCTCTGCGTGTGCTTCTGGAGAAGATCTTAGGTTTGGGTACGCACTCATTTACTGCAGAGCTGCTTCTACCGAAATAGTACCTGTAGAAGAGACTGAGTGAAGCAACATCCCGTCTGACGGAGAGCGGCTGCAACTTGCTAGCAAGTTTTTCACCCATGAGATTCTTGACACGTTTCTCAACCCGTTCAAGGAGGTTAAGATGCGTTTGTGGGGCGCCTGCCCATAGATGACAACAATACTCCATCAGAGGACGAATAGTGGACTTGTAAAGATAGCAGACAGTCTGTGGTGGAAGATAGCTGCTGGCACGATAGAGACTACCAATGCGTTGAGCTGCCTGCTTGCTAATGGATTGGATGTACGGTTTCCATGACAAGTCCTTCGTAACCGCCAATCCAAGGAAGGAGATGGAATCTTGTTCTCTGATCCTATTATCTGACATCTTAATGCTATGATCATTATCTCCTTTAAGTCGTGAGTGCAGAATACTCTGAGTTTTTAAAGGATTGAAGGAAACAAGCCAACTGGCGCCCCATTCTGAGACCCTGCGTAAGTCTTCATTAAGAACGTCGCATAGCTGCTGACGTTGCTGAGTGTTCTTAGCGAGTCGCTCATTGGAATTGAAGAGTGTTGTGTCATCTGCATACATCACCAATTTACTCACTAGGCAGTCTGGGAGGTCGTTGATGTACAGCAGAAAAAGAGTGGGTCCCAAAATTGACCCTTGAGGAACTCCTGCATTGACAAACTTGGTGGAAGACTTTTGGCCATCTAAGACGACAGATATCTGCCGGTCACTAAGAAAAGAAGCAAGAAGTTTGTGGAGTTGATTAGCAACTCCATAGGACTTGAGCTTCATAAGGAGTCCCTGATGCCAGACTTTATCGAATGCCTTGGAAATATCCAAGGCAACTGATCTCGTCTCACCTTGTCTGTCAAGGACACGACTCACATGTTCAGTGACATATGAAAGAAGATCTGCAGTTGATCGAGAGTGCCTGAAGCCATACTGTTCTTCTGATAGAAGGTTCTGAGTTTCAAGGAAGTTAACAATGTGTTGGTTAATCACTGCTTCAAAAATCTTGCCAGCAATTGGAAGCAGGCTGATAGGACGATAACTAGATGGAAGAGATGAGTCAGAACCTTTCTTTGGAACTGGAACCACGGAAGCTACTTTCCAACAAGAGGGAAACTCACCGGTGGATACACATCTACTGAACAGTTTAGATAAAAGTGGAGAAAGCTCAGGTGAGAGATGCTTGAAGACCAAAACCGGGATGCCATCTGGTCCACTAGACTTAGAGCTATCGAGACCGGCGATGATCTTTTTGACGTTTCGGACTGTGACTGAAGGAGGACTAACTGTCTCATCAGTGCGCGTGGGAATTGGAGGTGGAATTCTACCTCCATCGTCTAATGACGAATTCTTCGCAAAACTCTTTGCAAAGAAGCTCGGCTTTGTCTGCTGAGGTTGTCGCCATAGAAGTACTGACTTCGGCATGACGGAGTGCTGGGATGGAGGATTTGTTCCTATTGGTGACACTGTTGTAATCCTCCAGAAGTCCTTAGAGCCAAGCTTTTGGGTAGCAATGGATTTCCGTACATACAAAGCGTAACGGCTTTTGGCCTGATGTATGGTTTCCTTGCAATATCTACGTGCGGTTTTGTACAATTCAAGATTGCCAGCGCTACTGTCACGCTTATACTTATGGAAAAAGTGGTCACGCTGGCAACTTGCAGCTGCACATTCTGGTGTAAACCAAGGTTGTGAGTGGGGCTTCATTTGGAAAGTACGGTGAGGAATGTAGGCCAACATCCCTATCTGAAGCCACTCTGTCAGTTCTTGCGCCGACTTGTGGACGTTCTCGCTCAGAATCAAATTCTCAGCTTGAACTTGACTAAGAAAAGTGCGGAAGCCACACCAGTCTGCTTTGGAGAATTGATAAACTGTTCTATGGAAGGGTGCAGACGGTGTGGAGCAAATTTGTTTGCCAGAAACTGTGATAACACAGTGATCAGACGTGCCGAGGGGAGAAGTAACCTTGTGTGAAAAACAAGTTGGATTTGAGGTGAGAAACAGGTCAAGGAGATATCCAGTATCCCCAGCTCGGTCAGGCACTCTGGTAGGACAAGTGACAATTTGACTAAGGTTGTGAGAGACAGCGAAATCCTGGGCTGCCTGACCGGAGAGATCGGTGGTGCGTGAGTGCACAAGCCAGTCAACATTGTGCACGTTGAAGTCACCAAAAACGGCAACTTCAGCGCTGGGATACTCTTGTAGAAGAGAATCGATCTTGTCAGAAAGAACATTGAAAATATCCGCATTAGTTGATGGAGAGCGGTATAGGAAAAATAGAAGAAGTGTGGTCTTCTGCAGCGGCGCAATGAAGGCAAGATACTCATGCCTTGGATCCTCTGAGCTGCGAAGCCTTCTCAAGGGAAGGCTTGTCTTGGCATAGACTCCAAGACCATGACAAGGTGCTTTATCCATCCGGTGAAATATGTATCCATCAGGAGTAACGTCGCTTGATGACACACTGGGATCTAACCTGGTTTCCGACAGGGCTAGAAGATCTGGTGACTTACCTTGCAGGAAGATGTTGATGTCGTCGTAATTGGACCTCAGTCCTCTTACGTTGCTGAAGCTGATCCTGAGAGGGGTTTTGAGCTTGACGGCTTGACTACGTTTCTTGATGAATGTTGATGAATTTCAATCAGCGCCGCAAATAAATCGAGAGGATTTTGTTCTCATATAACGATTTTGAAATTTCGTATCTGAAGAGACTTTCGGATACTTCATATGTCTTCTCAGAAAAAGAAGACAACAGCTCTATTTCACCGGATGAAATTATTGAGAGTATGCGCTACTCCCAATCGTCGTGGTCTGGTTAGGAATGTTGACTTTAATATCGACCAAAAATAGACTTTGCGAAGTTTGTGTGAGTCTAGAAATTTTCAACAATTGATGATTTTTATCATGTTAGCTAGACTTCTCAATAGATATGAGATTGCCATATGGAAGAACTTTTCAATCATTCAATATGCACTTTACACTTAATCAATCATCATTTTCAAATTTAACAATGATAATACCATTGAAACTTAAAGTGGCTTAAGTTTGGATAAGTAGCCCTAACTTTGGCCACCACCTTTAGACTAAGAAAAATACACTTACAAATAATTGTTTAACGATGATCTCATATACATGAATCTGAATACTACTTTTCTTCATCCAACTAACATATGCTTAAAGCAATTTGTTCCTTGAACATATGCTTAAAGCTAAAGCAACGGGGGTCCTACGGTACCTCCACGTAAACTTGATTACTAATGGCCTTCAATAGATTTGTCGTCAAATTGAATATTAAAATATCAACTGAACCATACATGCAGTAATTCAAATATTTCTGTATGTTCCTGTAAGTTTCGGGTACGCCTTATTCATCATATGTCAGTGGTTTCATGCAAATGCAGCTCCCACCCCTAGCAGCCATTGATACTCAAAAACACGAATACCGCAATCCTCATCCTCGATTTTGTGAAAATGTTGCATCACAGTTGTGCACCCGTTTAATGTAAATGTCATGTCTGAAGCGCGAACATCTGTTGGGGCAGTGGTTGGGATAGCCGAGGCCAGAAAGGCCTGGCACTGTCTGCCACTCGTAGTTTCAATGCTTGGTGTAGCAAGCCAATGATTTCGACTATAAAAATTATTATGCGTCTCCTTCGCTTGAACATGACATCACAGACGGATCTTTTAGACGTTTATCGGTGACTTTAGAGCGAGCCAATGCCAAATCTTTGCTGAAAATGTAAGATATAATTTTACTAATGCATGCAGAAAGTGAAGATCTTAGCATCCATGTGTTGAGACCTGAGATCAATCGATTTTCGAATATACACAATATTCATGTATAGGGTCCATGTCATTCGATACGAAGCCTCATTTATATAGTAGGCCTAAATCACATTGGTGATTGAAGAAGCAGACAGTGGCTTCTACGGGATCTCACATTAAACATTTGATTTTTGTATTTATTAGCGCTTATTGACTACGATCACACTTGTACCGATTGAACCTTCAAGATATCAAAGGCATTCTTATGGTCTCTTATGGTACCACATAAGGTTCATGAGTTAAATTTCTCAGTGGTACTATATAAGTAATATGCCCATGAACACTGGCTTAAACTTTGATTGGATAAACTGGTTTAAACACTGCTGCCCAACTCATCAGGTTCGCTAGGATTTCCTCTGATGCCTCCGCCTCCATATATTTAAGGAAAGAGCTTACAAGATTAACACACTAATAAATTCTTGCAGAGTCCTTCTCGGATAATAGGTTCTTCGTTTATAGGTTAAGTTGTTGTTGCTCCGGGAGACCGAGCCTGAATCCGCGCTCGATTTGCTGCTAATTGGCTGACAAGCTTTAATTTGCGCGCATACAATTGCCTTCATTTTGTATAAAGATGTTCTTCAACTCATCTGTAGTTTCTGTCATTTGAGTTGAAAAAGGGTGTGGACCCGAAACGTTCGTTGATATGGAGTCTTTTTGATTTGTTGGCATTAAATTATAGGGAGAGAAAACCTATGTTTTCAATATCGTAAATAATTGCCGTAAATAAAATGCACGTAATAAATGCACCTCCCTTTAGTTGCCATTACACTCGTACTTCTCTTTGTGCCTCAGAGGAGGTTTAGGTGAAAAATGAAATTATTCGCTGCTTTTCAGAGGCTGAATGTATGTGTATGTACAATTGAACATACATTGAATACATACATAAATACATAGAATGAATAATGTACATTCCTTTTCAAAGAAATTTGATGAAAAACTTAAATTCTAAACATCATGAATACACATAGTCAAAAGACTGACAGTAATTCTGCTCAAATAGAAATTATGAGCAAATGAAATACATGTAAAAGGATTACGCAAATCAGGATCCACCTAAAATATTTCCCTAGTCTCGAATCGAATCGCGTTAACGGAAACACGGGACACCAGAAGGAGCAACATTGCATTATGTCCAGCAAAGCAGAAAATGCACAAAAAACATCCTCGCCATCACGAAATCATCGAAATCTACATCCCCTTTGTCTTCATCAACTTTTAAATGATGCCGTAAAGCAGCATCAGCTACCTGTTCGGCATGGAGTCACTTGAGTCAAGATCTAAAACTTCTCATATGCCGCATGACTCAAAGACAATCTGAAAAATTTGCGTGAAATACCTAGGCTATTCCACTTTGCGATCAAGTTTGTGACGCATGCTACGTTCTTTTATAAGATATTACGTCTCCCGTTTTTTGTCGTCACTTTGAAACAATATCACAGATAGGCTATTAAATAATGTATTCGAGAATATTTCAACAACTTCTGCAGACAGCGTAATTGACCGTTGCACAAAGAAAGAATTAGAATTTTCTTTCTTTGTTCCTATCAAATGTTGCATAATCTTTCATGAAGCAGTCTGTACTAATTCTGAAAAGATTGTCCTGACATTCACCAGATAGATTTTTAGTGTAGAATACCGAGTGAATACGGATTTACATTAAGCATGATCATTGTAGTAACATTTCAAGTGTTGCATAAGTCATTTCTTGCTACAATTCGGCATTCGTGAAATTTTAACGCCAGAACATCCAGCAGACGGAGTAAACTCGTTATTCGTGAACACTGGAAGGCAAAAAATATGTCAGACAGTTTGTCAGCAAACGTCAATAGTCTACTACTACTCAGTTTCTGCAGGACAACTGCTGAATGCGGTGTCAGTGATATTTTCCGGTCCTGCCGATGCGAGTTAACTCGGGATCGGACGCTACACTGTTGGTAAGCGGTTTGTATCGGTATGTCTCATCAAGAGTTGGGGAGTAGGTACCTACATATTTCTTTGTCATGAATAGAATGTTGACCAGCTGTCAATTGTCACGTAACTTCGAAGACAAATTGAAAGGAATATCATGTTACAATCAATATTAGCAGACACATAGGCAATGAAGGGATTAACCGGACCTCATAAACAACTTCTTGTTTCGAGGTTAAGTCAAGCGAATCTTTCTATTCGATCCATTCACTTTTTCCAATGTCTTGGCATGCTTGGAGTTTTGTGTGCTCATCGCTCACACCAGACACATAGAAATCGTTTATGAATACATGCAGAAAGAAGCTTGATTGTCTGTACACTTCAACATATGTACACATTAGCTTTGATATTTGAGAAACAATGAGTAATTGGTGCAAAGAAAACATAGCTTCAAAAGAAACTGACTGGCGACTTCAAAAGCTTGGTGACTGCACTGTCGTTCTTGAATTAGAGAATTTGATCGATATTGACTTGAACATGTTAGAGCCTGTCTTTGAAAAACGTTAATTTTAAGACAAGATTAGCATTTTTAAGTAGCTTAATTTGTGGTAAATATAAACCTTATCTCACATGAGGAAAATACATGACGGAATAGTTGCTAATCTACAAAATATCCTCGTAAAGTACACTGACTAGTATTGCTTAATATAAACAAAGCATCAAATTTTGAAGCGTTGAAGAAAATTCCATGAGACATCTGATCTCCTCAGTCGACAATTATTCAGTCCATAAATATCAGCTCACTTATGTATTCCCCCAATGTCAGAACCAGTCTTTGCTCAATGCTATTGGTCCTGAGATGCTGCATAACAAATACATGGTTGATGGAATTCACTGATTGAAATCTTGCATGGATTTGAAGGAATACAGATCTACATTTTTGATAAACTTTCCTGCGAAAAAAAACAACTCAATGTATAAGAAACATAGTTACTTGCACTGCGCTTCGGAATTATTGGAAACGCTCAAAATAACTTTTGTTCTTTTTTGCGTGACAAAGACCTGCGAATTGACAAGTAAGTAAATGCTGTGAACCTATGCTACGAAGCGAAAAACAGACAAAAAATATGCGAGGCAAAAGGTGCGTATAGATATCTAAAGCAGACGGATATCAATGGATGTACGTTCCTGTAACATCATTTCTTTCAACTCTGACGCACTTTGACTTTACGGAAGACCAACTTCATTCACTCTGTTAGTCAATGCACACAAAGGACACATGTTGATTCTCCGCGAAGAAAAAAATATTCCTGTCACATGCAAATTTAACTTTTGACGAATTTAACTGATTGATGTGATATCATTTATATGGACATCTGAACTTGAAGTTAACGCTCCTGCAAAAATGACTGTCATGAAATCTTGAATAATCTTAACCTAAATTGTCTAAATATTATGAAAAAGTTCTACTGGTTTTAATCCACTAACTGCCATTACAATTAGCAACAGAATTCCTTGATGGCATTTAAAACTGTTTATTTTTGATGAATTATCGCGTGGTTGCTTTGAATGAATTTGGCTATTAATATGTCTTCTGTTATTCGTTGTTATTTTGCATTATGGACGAACGTTTTGTTAACTGAAGTTTTATTGCTGTATTTCGGTGAAGGAGTTCTTAAATAAAAATATGGATGCATTTTTAGATGGTGGTGAAATCTACGCCGGTTGAGCAGGTGTAATTATGGTCTCTCGGCTATCACACCGACTGATTCGGCAAATAGAGAAATAATTTGCAGCAAATAATGCACTAAGAAGATATTTTGTCACCAGCTTGTTGTGTGTTTCATAGTCGCTTAGAGCCATGAATCTTGGAAATAAGATTTCTTGGCTCAAACAAGAACAGGGAAGGCAAAGCAAGACAAAGAAGCGACGATAGTCAGCTACAGCTAGGAAATACGAGACATGATAAAGAACACTGAAGAATGTTCAACCGTCTCAATCAGTGAAGTGGCCGCGAGACCAAGATTGTGATGGTTTGGTCATTGTAGTAGTCAGTGTCTGAGTTAGATTTTTAGCATCCATCTATTCGACCGGTTGCCGTAATTGAATATTCAATCCATTCGAGTGACTGAATTCCTTGACTAATCTGATTCTATGGGCGGCGATGCGTGTAAGAGGGCCAAGATATGTCATTCATGTTTGGTTACAAATCCAGGCTGGACGCAATCGGGAGTCTTACTTCACAAAATGAGATTGACAACTTCGAATGTCAAGTCTTGCGTTTGAGGAATTGTTGCGTCACCGCATGCGCTCATATATATTTGCAATTAAGTGGTATACATGTTTTTGCAATTGAACTTTCACTCGCCTAATCAGCCAATTTGTGTCAAGCTTTTTTGTTTGCGAATAATGCTGATTGCAGACCTGCATAATCAGGTTCCTAACCAAATATTATTTGTCTGTAGGCTCAATGTTAGTCCGGCAGTCAGAACGTTTCTGTAGCAAACGATGCCGAAAATGTGGCTCTCTCAGAATGATGTGCAACCTATGCATACAACGAATCTGGTCGTCTCTCGAGTCCTACTTGGTTCCTCTTGTCAGACACGATCAAAGAAGCATACATATTTATCCAATAGGACCCAGATCGCATTTTCTGGCAAAATTAAAATTCTCTGTTTCAAAAAATACGAAGTCTACAGCAATAATTTTTGACATAGAATGTCTTCATGTCATTTCCTGTCATATTTATGCAACCGTGTCCATGAAGCTAAATACATTTAGATTTGGCAGGTAACCTGGCTACCTGGGTAGGCATGAAACTTAGTTATTTTGAGCAATTTGATCTACATCTGACCACATTCTTGAATACTTTGCCGATCAGAAACATGATAATAACACATGCTTATGATAACAGATGACCTTAAGACATTCCATTTCAGTAATTATGGCTCTAGACTTGATATTTTAAACTTAATAAGCGGAAACATAGAAAATTTCATTTTTATCAAAAACCGCAATCTGCGTCTCATTTTGATTAACACGTGCTTTTCCTTGATCATTTCTGACAAGAATAGGAACCAGGTAGAACTCGTGTGGATTTGTAGAAGGCACAGGGTCTACATCATTCTGTGAAAGTCTCATCTTCGGCCTCGCTCACTGCAGAAACTCGATCTGGCTACCGGACTAGGTTTTGAGGAATTTGTCTTTTGCTTAAAAAATGTATATATACATATATATACATAATTTTTGAAATACATAGCATGTACTGTGAATACAAAGAAGGCTGCTGCTAATTTTTGAGTTCATGCTTGTGCGATGGACATGAGGTTAAACTATACCAGCAACCAAATATTTCGAATTCGCAAAACGCACATCAATGGCACATATGAGATAGAACGAATATGTGCGGAGGCTGAAAATGCATGTCTCCATGTCAAAATGAAATGTGTCGCTTAGATTTTAAGAGAGCTGAGATATTTCTCACTACATTTTATGGAATTGTACGCTGTTGGCCAAGGATGAGTGAACGCAAGTGACATTTTGTGCCAACATTCAAACCTTCTTTAATGTTATAATTATACTTTTTTATTATTATAAAATATTTTTTAATTATTATTTTGTCCCTACTTACTTCACCGTTAACATGCCGCTAACTTTTGATGATCATTCATTTTCGAAAGTGTAAAAATTTCAATACGAGTACATGTACGGCAGTAGAACTATTAAAGCATAAATCACAGTCAGCGTCCTCTGTTATCATCGTACTTGAATTGAGCTTGATGTTCAGTCAGAGTGACAAACAGTCTGGCTTGACATCGGTCTCGTTTTGTTCTTTCGAGCCATGTGCTCAAAGAAGCTCAAAGTACCGATTTGTCAATTTTCATGGCTTGCCGGCATTCCTTTCACCTTCATGCGTGTGCTCTTAAGTTTTAACTTTCTAAACAGCGCTCTGAAGCAGACATATAGAGCTCTATAATGTGCGATAATTTTGTTTGGCCCGCAGCGCTTCGCTGAAATGAGTTCACTCTTCCTGTTATATCCTTTCTTGTTACATGATGGGAAATGTGCAATAATCGTAGTACTCTTGTCAAAGCAGTCATGGCAGCATTATGCTCTTGTCTTGTTTCGGAACTTCTCCAAGTTTTTAAAGTTCACGGATGGATTTCCGAAACATATCTCTCATGAAACCTTTCTAATCCTTGAAATGTTCTGATAGCTTGGGTCTCGGTATGTCTCGGTCTCGGTCGAGTTAATCTAAATGGACGAGTGAGATTTTCTCTGACGCTCAAAGATATCTAATGCAGACAATATGAATTCACCTTCATTCTATGTGCAACATGGTGCATTGACATAATCATGAAGATTTGAAGTTCATTTTAATCGATATTACTCAAAGTCAGCATTTTTGCAATCATCAGAATCCTTTGATTAAGCGTTGTCTAATGACAATGATTCCCTTAAGACAATTTACACCTAATTGTGCATAGCGAGCAATAATTAGTTGCAATAATTGCACTTAACAAGCTGCATTGAATCTACAGTGTACATTTATGTATGTACAGTGTACAGTGCACATGTATGTAGCTTGCACGTAGATGTGATATCTTTACCTAATATCGACCGGACAATGGCCACATGCGATGCATCAAGCCTTAAAGTCGGAATTATATGGGTTTAGGCAGTAGGCTACCTTATTGAGTGGTTCGAGCAACTTACTGTCTTTTGTCTGATGCTCGGCCCAAATCACCCAAAATTTACGTTGTAATCTGATTGCAGACCTAGATAAAATAAGCTTTCAATATCAGCTACGCCCCTGTCTTGTGCGTTGAGTGGACATCAGTGCATTCGGACGATAGTTCGTTCTTTCAATCGTTCATTCATTAATTGAAGCTGCTGGTTTATCGTTCATATTCTAAAGAAATGAATAACTAACGACGCACGACCTTTCAACGAAATCCGCATGAGATTGGCCAAAACATCCACTGTTTTCGGAAACTTGCTGAAAATATGGAGGTCACACGCAGGCCCAACATCGCTAAAAAGGAAATTGGTCGAAACATTCGTTTTTCCACTGGTTACTTATGGCTGTGAGTGTTGGACCATGTATAAAGAAGATGAACGTAGGATTGAAGCTTCTGAAATGTAGGCTCTTCGGAGGATGATGGAGATTCACTGGTCATCACACATAAGAAATGAAGATGTACTTCGAAGGGCGTGAACTGAAAGGAAGATGTTAAGTAGCATCAAGAAAAAGAAACTTCAGTATCTGGGGCATGTATTAAGGAAAGAAAGAACATTGAAAAATACAATAATAACTGGCATGATGCCAGGATCACGAATTCCAGGTCGCTCAAGAAGTAGTTGGATGTCCAGTTGTAAATAATGGACTGAACACACCTTCACCGAACTGTCTGGGCTGGCTGTGTAGAGAAGAGTTTGGAGACAGCTGTCTGTCAGGAGCTCCACCCCTCGACGCGAGGAAGGTGTTTGAAGAAGAAGATTCTAAAGAAAGTCGCATTTTCCGATTCGTTCGTTCGTTCGTTCATTAACTATGAAAAAAGTAGTAGCATTTATATATTCGTATGAAAAATATCAAAGAGAACATTTTTAGAGTTTTAGGGTTGACTTAGTTTAACCAGTCACGGAAGTCACTGTCCACAGTGGCCATATTGCAAAAAATTCTAATAACTTGGCAAGAGAGAACACGAGCGTTCGTTTGTTCTTCACCACATATGCAGGCACTATTATTTGGGAGACCTATTCGATTCATGAATGTTTTGTATCGACCGTAACCAGAGCGGAGTCAATTTAGGAGCTCCCATTTTGCTCGCGGTAGATCCTATCCGGGCCGCTTGTTGGCAAGTTTTGCGATAACTCTTTGAGTTGGTGGTTAGAGTCATCCCATCTTCTATTCCATGTATTCTTGGAGTAAGTGTCTGATGTCGTCTCGCCGGCCTTTTGTTTCAGGTAGTAAAACCTTCTTGAGAGTGAATTCCGAGATTTGTTGTTCATCTGATACCAGGGTGGTTGCAACTTGATGAAGAAGATGGTTAGGTTGTTTAATAGCTCAACTGTACAGCTGTAAGGTTTGTGTCTCTTCGTATGTCTGGAGGTTCAATCCCGCTCAGTACGGGAAGTAGCTCCGTAGTGGTCGATCTAATCCTGAGGCGCAGCAGTCGTTAATCTGAACATCGATCTTCCTAGTATGTGCCAAATGAAAACATTACGGTGAGCAATATTTCGCTGTGGAATAACAAAGTGCGAGCGCCGATGTTCGTAGAACGTCAAATTGTCTCCCCAGTGGTTACTTGCAATGCGATGAAGAAGATTACATCTAGCACTTGTTTCTACTACCACACCTAGTGTGAGTTGATGGTAGCTTAGTGATCTGTCAAGTGTAATGCCGAGATACTTGGGATGCTTGTTCAAGGCTAGTCTTCTCCCTTGAAGTTTCACGTTCAGTTTGTAGCCTGCATAACGATTTGAAGTCAGTAGGCCTACTGACCCCAGACCATCACTTAAAGTTGTCAAACGAGTGAGGACTTTTAGAGAACTGTAGATATTGGAGGCTTTGCTCATCAAGAGAGAAAAGCCTAGACTACGCATCCAGAAGGATTAAGGTAAATGAATATTATCATCTATTCTTGATAGTAATATATTCATCAAAAATTGAAATGAATTTTCAAAACAAAATATTCGAAATCTCACATTTTATGTCCGAATTCTTGCCATTTACATGTGCACATACACGAACACTTTGCCCGCAAAAAGTCATGCATTGATAAATATCTACAAGCATGCTGATCTAAGAACGTGTTCACGCTGGGGTTCATATGTGGTAATCCGTTTACAGATGCATGAAGTGCCAACACGCTATTTACATGTATCACTGCAAAATTGTTGAAATTTATTTCAATTTATTGAATTTGTCAAAATATTGTATTGCTAAGAGCCTATTACTATTCATGATGGCAATGGAGCTAGTTAGAAAGAAAAACAGTGAAAAGAAGCCATGAAGAAGTTGTTGCATATGGATGACCTGGCGAAGGTAGTGAATGATGAAAGTGAGTTTGGAGAGAGGCAATTTTACGCCACATGGTCTGAAAATGAGCTTGGTGAAGACGAAAATGATGTGGATAGTCAGGGAGCGGACGGACTTGGCTGACGGTGTTAGTGAAGTGGAATTGAAGCAGGTAGATAAGTCTGTGTACCTTAGTGGAATGCTATCTGAAGATGGCTGGGGCGATGCAGAAGTAAGAACAAAGATGCAACCTGGAGCTGTAGCATACAGAAAAGTGGCAGAAATGCTGGAGGACAGAAAAATTGGCAAGAAGATGCGAAGGAAGGTTTTGTAAACATGTAAACATGTGTCTTGTCAGCACTGACACTTGTATTAGAAACGATGGCACTAGCTGAGGTGCAGCAAAAGATGTAACAAATGTGTGAAAATAACTGGATAAGGCGCGTCTGTGGTGCAAGGTTGGTGGAGAGACGAAGAATGGTGGAGCTGAGGGAAGAAGTGGGATTGAAGAAAACGGTGACACAAAAAGTGGTGGAAATGAGACTGATGCGGGCAGAGCATGTGGTAAGGATGGGAGACGAAAAGGTAGTGAAACAATTGGAAGAGATGGATGACACAATGACAAGAAGGAGGCGGCCAGGGAATTGCTGGAAGGACTGCATCAAGAGAGACCTAGAAAGCACAGAAACAGATTGGAAAACATAGAAGGAGAGGGCGTAGGAAAGCTTGAAGTGGCGGCAAATCGTCAATGACGTGTCAAAGGGTGTGATGGAGAAGGCATGAAGGGACTGCACTGCACTTGTGTTGCACATGTTTATCGAATCTATGTTGTTATATTTATATGTATGACATTTTCCCTTATCCCTTTTGGTGAAAATTGGGTTGTTAACTTACTTACCTAAATTTGCTTTTTCGTTTTTCGTCGCTTCTTCCCGATTACAGCAGGGTTGGACGTTGCGTCACAGAAACGATTTCGTTTGCATGAACAATAAAACGATTGAATTTTTATGGCAAATGAACACTTGCATTTCTGCATGACACATATCGACATTGCATTAACTCTGAAGAATAGCTTCTAGCGGCAGTTTCAATTCGGCAGAAACCAAAAACTTAAAAAAAAACCCTTAAAATATATTAAGCTGAAATATGAAGTATGGAATTTGATATATGGATTAATGGATATATAACCTTGTAAACTGAAATATGGAATAATTGTGTGAAAAAATTGCCTTTTTTTAAATCGAGCTTTAACCTTGCCGCTCGTTTGTTCGTTCTAATCGTTCTACAGTTGAGGTTCCAGTTAATTAGATAAGAAATTTTCAATTATTTTGATAGAAGAATCCTAAATATGCGCACTTAAAATGCAAATGATCTTACTTGTACGATCAACTTCTGCATCATAGTATGTCCTTGAACACGGAACTCAGTAATAAAACTCGCTTTGGATTGTAATTTTCGCGCTGTACCTGCGTCGCATAAACGAGTTCGTCTGCATGAACTAGAAAAAGATTAATATTTATGGCAAATGAACGCATTTTTGCATGACATATATCGACATCGCATTAACCACTGAACTATGACTTTTAGCGACTGTTTCAATGAAACCCAAAAGCTTGTCATTCTCCTTAAACTCCTATATTGTGAATATGAGTATCATGGACCTCTGATTATAAAGACACGAAACGAGAAGCATGGGTGTACGACTACATTTTTCGTATTTTTCAGAAGCGTCCTTAGATACGGAGATGCTGATATCAATGGCTTGAGTTCACTAAATCACGTCGATTGTCTCATTTCGGAATTTAGTACAAAGAAAATGTATTTGATGTTGATGTTCACGTTGTCTGTCAAATGACGATCAATGTAAGGAAATAATGAAATAGATATCTGAATTCATTTCTGCGAAGTAAAAACAAGCGCAATTTTAAACATGTTCAAACTTATGAAAAAAATGCCACTTTAGAACGTACAGATGTTATATACAGAGTGGGTCAAAAGTAACCCTCGAATCAGTCTCCTTATCTTAGTGTGTTCACTATTCACCGCATTGATGCTCTGTTACCCGCTAGTTATGTGGCCACATGAATTCTGGGGACTTCTATCATGTTGAAATTCAATTTGGCTGGAATAGTGAGTTACATTTTGATATGCTATGATCTCTTGTTCCGGACTGTAGTATTTTCTCTATAATTCGAAAGTCAGTCAACAAAAATCTTCTCGAAAACCGCAATGGATCAAGTTGCCTTATAATGTCGAATGAATTCAAGCTCTGTGTAAGATCTTGCCAATGAATGCAAATGGCATCATGTGATTTCAAAAAGAAAGGGATCCACTCCATTTGGCAAGGGCAGTGAGATAGAAGTTGAATTTGCAGATCCCACGAAAATGGATTGACAGAGGTGTAGTCATGTGGCTTCACTGACGCTTTGATAAAGATGGACAATTCCGCATAGGGAGTCATAAAGAACACATATCAGCACGACATTTGATAGGTGAATCACCGCGAAGAATATCGCGTTGAAGCTTTCTTTAGTTTTGATGAAACATCATGTTCAAAACCATAACATCTTATGGAAAGCTCAGTGCTTGTACGTCCAAGAAATGATTGCCATTTGGTAATGGAAAAGGTATTAATATCACTTCTTAGTAGAATTTCTATTTTTATTGGAGACATTGTAAGTTTCTCCTTTAGTTAAATAAACGTATTTTAAAAGGCAAGTTCATTATGTATATAAATATCATAGAATCCCATAATTTGGATGCATCATAGAATATTAAAGTATAACTTATTATTCCTGCCAAATTGAACATTAGCAGCATGAAAAAAGTATTTAAAATTCATCTAGTCACATAGCTGCAGTGACCATCATTAAGCATCAGTGCAGTGAATGATATCCTAGATAACAAAGAAATACGGTCGACGGTTTACCTCTGGCCCACCTTCCATCATAGGAGTAAGTTGTGGCTCCTTTCTTTTCCCCCTAGACGCGGTTTGCTTGAGATACTAACTTTGAAATAGGCTATTATACCCTGCACGTACCACACTCGAACATCAATACCATCGGCGTTTTACTAATATTAATCAAAAGTTAAAGAAATGTTAAATAACAAAGCCTTACGTTGTTTAGTCATTTTTCATGCATTTCATTTTGTCATTTTTTTCTAGCTATTTGAAAGTGAACTGAAGGGATAGCGAGATTCACCACAGTACATGTGATGAAATGCCTATATTGAAATACAACAACCAAGATCCAAAAAGATGATTCCAATATTGTAAAAATGTAGCCTTGTACATATATATGCTAAGCACATTTTCGGATCGAATTAAACAAAAATTGATAAGTGAAAAGCACAATATCCGACCCCCTACTCTTGAGGTTGACATCATACATTTTCTATCACGGTAAAAAGAGAAATGCTCTTTGTTTATACTCGAAAGCACATTCGGCGATACGCTGCTCTTCCATGTTGCCAAGTTCCATCTATCTCACTCTCATTTTTGTGCTGAGTGCTTAGCAAGAATGACCCGACATAAATTTAAATCCAGTGTCTCCTGGACACAGAGGGAACACTCTATCACAAGGCCACTACACTGGTAAATGAGATTTCATACAAAGCCAGATTATAATACTGTTGATAAGTTCTTGATATTGCGATCTTTTGATCATGTCTCCGTGTTATCGGTCAATTTCATCAAGTTAGTATGAGGTGCATCCGTAATGAAAGTATAACAACACTCCTGCATAACCTGATCATACCAAATCGCGATGGAGAAGTACGCAGATACATGCGACGTCGGTCGCTTATTTTCTTTGCAATTAAAACTGTACATTAGTTCGACCATTTTTTGCAGTTCTTTACTTAACAAAATATTTGTCATCAGTAGGGTTCAGAAAAATATTTAGTCAAAATATTTATATATTTATCTACTTCAAAACCTCGGAATATTTTCAAACCTCGTGAAAATATTTAATACGTCTAGAGATCAAATTATGCTGTGAATCATAGTAATGACTCCGCAGGTTTCAGGAAAAGTGAAGCTTATCCCATCAACTTATTTGGATATTTACTTATCACAAAAATTCTAAACAATGTAAACATTAAAAATATAACTATGTAATTTCATTTATTGGTAAAAGCTATTGCAGACTAATATTTTAGAGATTTTCTGCAGTAAGTTTCCGGCGATTGTCAGATAAAATCCTTTTGTATGTCGGAAACGTACGCTCAACGTCGACGCCATGATTTGCTGCAAAGCTATAGGTGGCAGCCTGTTGAGGAGACATGTCCGTGAGTGAGTTCTTGCAACCTGACAACACTAACTGAGTAGAGAGCAGGATTTAGATGTCGCTGACGTCAGTCAGATACTATGATATACGAGTAGCCTTTCCTTTTTGCGACAAAAGGGCGGGCCTTCACCAACTAACACAGTGGTTCTTCAAAATTTGATATAACATGATCAAAATCTAGAAGATGTCCATAGTCTTTGAATATGGTGACTGTCTATGCATTCTAATTTTCATTTTTTTTGCTTTCATTTGTATGATTAAATCAATGGTTTTCAAAAAAGTGTAATGTAAAATATTTGAGTAAACCTAAATGTGTTTGAGTCCGCAAACACTAGAAATATAAAAAAAATGTTTGAATAAATCAAAACATTTAAGATACCTTGAAAAATGCTTCTCCGAGCCCCAGTCATCAGCATCAATGGACGCTGTCATTTTACATTGATAATGATGTTGTACTATACTATTACTGTATATTACTGAAAGGGGACCCAAGCTCTTCGTTTATAGAAATCAAAAGAAAAAATGTTCTGCAGCAATGTGATAATACCCGGTGCATTCGATGTTGCCAATTCTATTTTGCATACACATTTGTGTGATTTTGCATCCATGTCATTTTTATCATATTTAAACGAAAGTGAATTAAAGTACATGTACATCATGATCAACAATATGATCCTCTGTGTCTTCTTTCAGGGAAACATGTAGAGGGTGATGGAAGGGGTTCGAAGAGGGCGGCTCAGTTCGATGACGCCGGAAGAGGAGGATTCGTCGATTCGAGTTTCCGAAAATTTCCTCACCCAAGTCAGTGGGTTCTTCCATAAATATGCATTTGAACAAGACAAGAAAGCAACAGATATAGTGGAAGGTGTGTCTTGATGAAGAACGAACTCAAAGTAATCCAACCCTCTTCATGCTTTTTGTTCTTTCAGTTCTTTACAATGATAGAATGCGAGTCTTCGTTTTGGTGGATGTGCGCGGAATCACTACATGGAGACCAGAAGCAATCGACGAATCAAGTAAGACCATCAAATGTGTGAAAATGATTGTTGACATTTACCGTTCAAGGCTTTCTCGTAATTTTGTGGAAACTTTCATCGAAATTCTGTATTCTCGCGATATTTTGATGAATATACTTAAGTATATTTTTGCGCAAAATTCTCACATGAGGGCCAAATTTATGCATTTTTTAGACAAATTTCATGGTCATAGTACGATTACCAACAACTCATAACCAATAATTAAGTAACATTTACAATTCTTGCTTTAGATGGATCATTTAAAAAAGAACAATCTACTTGAAGCAGGCCATTTGCTATCGGAAGGTGTTACAAAGATTGACATCAGTGCTTCGAACTAGCGATGAACATTTTTATGCATACTTTAATGATTTCTTTTCATTTTTTCATTTTCATTTTTCATTATTGATTGCAAATTAGCTATCATATCTAAGCTTAAATTTCTGTATGTTTTTATTATCATTTAGTGTGAAATTAATACGAAGGAACATTCAATAGCTCTATGCATAGAGTAAGTATAAAGTAGGTAGAGCGTCGATTCAAAAAATGTCAGCATGCAGCTACGATTTCTATATCAAAAGATTTTGTTTTTTTTCGGAGATAACGTTCCCGCGGTCTAAAAAATATTTGATCACTTTTGAGAAGCTAAACTTTTGCAAATCATTCCAATATTTATAATATATAGTAGAAACTTTATATACTAGTGATTTGGAGCCTCTATATAGGTAGTATGAAGCTTATTAGACATGAAAGAGGAATGAACATGGCAGCTTCATGGATAAGTTGAATTCTAATTGTGCTTCTTGGTTGAGATTTCAAGTTTTTAATTCAATTTTTATCGGCATGATTTTATGATTCACTTCTTGAATCTGAATACTAATTTTGACCCATTGTACATATTTTAAAGTTAATAATGATGTCTTTGATTATGATATTTTGCTCTTTCAGTGGCAAGTAGTTGTGAGTATTTTTCCTGATGTATTGCTATCATGATCGGTCAGTTTACGCATCTCACATTTGGTACTGGGCCTCAACTCGAGTACATTTGATAAAATCGAAACTGCATACAAATTGGGGATTTAATTAATACTGAGTTGCTGCTCTACCTAATTTAATTTGCCTATTAATACTCTATATGATATCGAATAGGACTGTTCTAAATTCTGTCCAAATATTTTGAAATTTTGAATTCGACCATGTATAATACAGTCATAAAAGAGCGAATATCCCAAATCATCAAAACAATTGTGCAATTAGCATATATTGCGCCAATTTTGTTGAATAACTTGGATGTTATGACGTCCTAGTCATATTTACTTTTGTTGGACAGACGAACTGTTCATGTTGAATCCATCATCTGAGGAAGAATTTTCAATCAAACTGCTGCTGCATGCGATTGCCTAAAACATTGGTGTAAGGATGTTTTCAAGATCTTTGTTACCAAAACTTTGTTAAATGGAGGTGAAAGAGATTACACCTCAACTATGGAAGCATGAAATCCTTTTCTATTGAAAACTGACATCGATAAAGTTGTGTAAGCTCTCAAAATTCATTCTTTAAACTTTGAATGACAGAAGATAGCTAATCTAATGCAGAAGAGCTGATCATCGTATTCCAGTTGCAGGCAGATTTGCCTTCCATGAGTTTGAAATCTAAGTAATAAAACCTCTTGATCTGGAAACTACAAACGACGACAGCATCACTTCAGATCTGACTCTACCTCGGCGTCAGTAGGGAGCGAAACAGCAGTAGAATCATCAGTTTGATGCAGCACACAATAAAAATCACCAACTTTGAACAGGATGGTAGCTCGTAACTTCCTTGATAGAGAAGTGCTTTGACGACGTTTCTAGGTTTATTGTTTTCTTAAATTGGAATATTCTGTGGAGAACAAATCAATGTGCGAAATTCAAATCAAATGGAAACATTCTTACTTGACGCCTTCAATATGAAGTGATGTTGTCGTCGTTTGTAATTTCTCTAATTTTCTTGATGGTGTTCATAATTGAGTATCCGAACGGGGTTCAGTAGTGTTCGTGGCATGTTCGACTGAAAATCTTCGTGTCGTGATGAATGAAAATTTCCACAACGAACATATGTTATCTTTAGGAACACAGTCTCAATTTTATGATGGGATTTCTATGATAGATGAAAATTTTGCTGTTAATAAAATTAAATTTAAAACCATGCTTACACTTGGATTATTAGTGACATGAGTAAAATAAGTTGACAAGAAACTACAACGTATAGAACCAGTAGTAAAATACAATCACATGTTTCAACACTGTCATTTTTAAGATAGTAGTTTTGCCATCAAAGCATAAGATTGTGAAAATAAATACTGCAAATATAGAATGAATAACATAATATGAAAGTAACTCATAACAAGAAAAAGTTTCTTTTTGGATCACACCACATTCGTAAACCTAGTTTTCACTGCTTATTGTAATTGATAATCTATAGTCACCATGATACCTTATTAGCGTCCGGAGCATATGGAAATAATGATAATAAATTCGTAGGTTTTCGATCTGATAAAACCACACAATAATTAGAATTGTCATCCAGATACTTCGCCTTCTGTGGCTGAGACTGAATTCGATATATCTTATTAACAGCACACTAACCTACAACGATACACCACTAAGACCACACCGGATCAGAAAGTAACGTTCCACTTAAACCTGCTGAGGATTTGTTACACTAACTGAACAGACACTCTTAAGCAATCCAATTCGGTGGTCTTGAATGATGAAGTGTGCTATCGTCCATCTGATTAGAGTACAAGGAAGTCGATGACATTCAGTCTTATTCTATGTGTGACCAAATTCATTTAGGTTGCTTGTTATTCATGTTATAAACATTCTTCACGAGACAGAATTTCATTAATTTGCTGAACGTTGAAGATAAACGTTTTTGACTTGTGCGTTTTGAATGCCATCAAAATGCAGACTTTGCCATTGATATTCTCTTTAACATCAAAGCGAAGACTATGCTCTTTCATTAGCATTGTTTATGACCGGTAAAAAGGTGAGTTAATTGGACTGTCACACTGTTATCACTGTGCAACTCGCTAAAAGAAATCTCATAACGGTATTCAATTGGTACTGAATTATGCTTTAGAGCAGCAACTTCATCCGAAATCTCCGTTATTACAATGAGAGGTTTCGACGAGGTCATTTGCATAGTGGATGAGCCGCGCTGTAGGGGGTATCCCCTTCACCCTTGAAATAATCCGACATTCTAAACATCAGGTGTAATTGATGGTGTTATCTTGGTATTTAACACTCAATGCACTGTCAATGAGAGGATTAATGTAGTTAAAGAATACCTTTAATTAAACCTAAAAGCAATTGAAATAGCGGCTACGGCGTGTTGTGGCAGACGCACAAGTTTTCAACGGAGTCAAATAAAAAAACAATCTGTCAAGTTGTAATATTATTCGCATAAAAATTCTAAAAGCAATTGTCCTGGATATGATTCGGCTTTCAGTGCGCTGATGTTTCATGCATTAGTAATTGTTAGAAGGTAAATTGAAAATGATAATTTACGAAACATATCTAGTATCATTAGTTAATGTCTGGAAATGACGTTAGAATTAAAAGTTGACGGCTAATTATCTAAAAATCGACAAAATAAGCGGTATGGTGTACTAAATTTGCCTTGAACATTATAAAAAGCAGACAGGCTATACACTGAAATGATCAGAATGAACTCCAATATTAGAGGAGGATGTTTAATATGAATGGCGACGAGATTTTAGCATATTGCAATTGACTTCTTACAAGCAAGTTGAATTACATGTGCATGTATATATCATTGACATTAAAATACATAGCAATTATTATTTACATGAAATCAGGAAGATTGAAATCTTTTCTAAATTCTAATGTGTGTGATTTATAAGTCCATATGACTAAAATGCACAAATTAAATAGTCTACGAATTTCAAGCAGGTATGAATCTAGTTTTTCCGGTTTGAGGTTTACCCATTGGTTGATGCAATCAAAAAGATTTTAGTCACAAAAAAGATCTTTCAGTCATCACCAATGATCATTGTCATTTACGTTTTTTGATGCGGTCATACGAACTTTCTAACAAATGATCACCTGAAGATCGACTAAATATACTTTTGATTACATCGATCAATCAGTGTAAAGATCAAATGAATATTTTTTCATGGCTATAGTAATGTTAATATATTATAGTTGTCCTAGAAATGTACGTCAAAAAAAATAGTCAACCGTAGAAAATAAAAACTACGGTAATCATAATTAATTAATTTTGAATATAATTTCATAAACAAAGACTATATTGACACTCATAGGCACATATGACCTAATTCAAATCATTTAAATCATACATGGATTAGTGATTTTCTGAAACATTCAACATCTGATAGCAACAAGGAGGCTACACGCAACATAGCTAGCCTACTAAAGCAGATTGCAAAGTTATGTAGCTACATGTACTTCATGACAATAAGATATTTCATTTATCAGTCAAATTACATTGAAAGATGAAATACAATTTCTAAACTTTTATCAGTTTCAGCTCAACCTGTCGAAAAAAACAGTCCAACAGAGACGAATGTCATTAAGTGTCGAAGTTAAGAATGCATAATTGACCAAAAAATATTAACTCTTCATATACACGTATTTTGGTACAGAGGTGATTCAAATTGTGCATTGGTGGACGAATCCGGAAAAGTTGCACCTAATAAACAGTTTTCTAACTAAATGTGATGCAAATCTCCCAATTTCCATGGTAGTGCTCGATGAATTATTTCATCGTATGAGACCATTATTTTTCATATCCAATGACACACACATGTGATTTGGCAATAAATTTTCTATGTTATTTGGCCTAAGCAATTGAAATGCCTAACTAAGCATTTGTTATTTACTACAAGCATGAGTAGTTCTGAATGACCTTCATATGCAGAATCCTGAGCAGATGTATAGGCTTATTGCAATTTACCTTTGACCTGTTAAGCGTCCTCTTTGTGTTTCCAACACTACCGTAACTAACTGACTGACAGCATTCGCCAGTCGTTTCATAGGCCTATCTGACCCTGTTCGCAATAATAATTGCGCCATGACGAGCCTCAGTTAGAGGCGCGTAGAGAGAGAGATGGGAAGACTTGTCTGTTGAGGTCAGACGAGTACTGCTCGTCAGAGCTTAGCATGTTCACTTAGACTAACGTTACTATGAATTCATCTTTTGGCTTGGAAGAATTGATCAATGGCATTCACTAGATAGATTTTCATTATAGAATACGGAGTGAATACGGATTTACATTAAACATAAACATTGTGGAAACATTGCAAGTGTAATAAATATTCAAAATTAAGTGATTTTGGTCATTTCTTCGACTTAAGCTGTTGACGTCATCATTTCCGTCCGCAAGCATATCTGCAAGTGTGGATTTCTTTCCATTTTTGGGCCTAAACGTGATAACGATGCAGAATTTTGAGGGTAATAGGCTTAAGCAATAGGATTATCTTGGTACCATCATACTTTAGTTTTCATCTATCGATTATATGAATCTTTCAATATTTTATGAGTCGTTTCATCAAGTTGTCACTTCTTAAGTTATTACTCCTCTCGGATGATTGAAGGTAATTTTTTCATAGTGAAAGTTAGACGTGAATTCTTGACATTAGAGTTGAAACAGATTCGCTATGGAATATAAATTGACGACGTACACACAGCTGTCAATTGCACGCGTTTATCTTCATTCTCATTCTCAAGGTGAAAATCATCGGACAGGCGCCGGAGTCAGAACCTTTTTGTACTTTTGGTACTTACTTTCCTACTTACAAAGCGCGTCTAGACTTCGTTCAATGCTTGGCATAGAAACCATTCAACAATATTTGAATAATCTTTATAAGATTGAAACTTTTCAGAATTGAAATATTGCAAATGTTGACATTTTGTCTGTACAGGGGAGATGTTGAGCTTGAAATCAAATAGTCTATTTACTTCAAAATGAACTATCACATGAATTTTATTGATTTCAGTGCATCGGTAAAGAGACGTTGAATCATATTGCTCAAACTCGAAATAGTATTATATGAAAATACATTGAAGAGAGCACACCGCATTTCACCGCACATAAATGAATTGAAAAGAAATATGTTTTGCATTTCTAGCCGATTTGCATCAACTGTTTTTTGATTTTTTATCTTGAATGTAACTTTTATGCTTTCATACATTCCATACGTTTGATTGAAAAATGGCATCAGTATCATACATTAAAAAGTCTGGCTATACAAATTTCATCAATGTAAATTGTATTGATATCAAATATGTAATAGTTATTGCACAGTACGCTAAGTCGAGCGCGAAGCGCGAGACTTAGCGTACTGTGCAATAACTAACTTATTCCACGAGAACGCAATTGTAGAGGCGCACGCATCTTCATACTTTCATACATACTACATTGTTAAAGTTGGGGGAAATACTAACGGCAAAAGTGTCTCTCCATCAATAGTCTCTCCTCATTCAAACATTTTTAAATTGCGTAATGCGGTGCTAAGTGGAAAAGAGAAAACTCTCTGTTAGGGCATCCCTGATATGGTCACAGACCGACGATAAAAGAGCAACAGAACCACAGAAAATCAATAATTGCGTAATGTCTTATGAATCGAGCTGGAAAATGATGCTTTTAAGACGCGTGTTGTCTTCCACGCGTTATCTCGCTTCACCCTCGTCTAATTATGTCCAAAAATTTGTATCAATTGAAAGGCTTTTTCAAATATAAGTTGTATCAATTATATAAATCGCTTCTATTCATTTGGAATGGAAAATAACTTGAAAAACTTGATGTTGGACTTCGTTTAAATTGATAGTTGCACCGATCTACTCCAACAACCAACTAGCATAGCATTGGAGTATTCAAATGATACAATGATTCGAACATTCATTTCTGTTTCTACTTCAGCGAACGGCGAACATAAAATCCTTAGGCTATTCAAATACTGCATTGATTCGAATGGCACACATTGATTTCTTTTGCTTTTTTATGGCTTGATTAGCACTGTGTTTATTCAGTTATATTTCATTAATATATTTGGGTCACACGGCAGTCGTTTGAGACACTTATTGGAGTGTTAATTTCAACATCCTTATAAAACCAACCAGATCACTTGATTATTTATTAGCGGTGACCACTTGATTATTGCCACTTACTTGAAGCCCGCATTTATTGACTAACGCGAGTATTCTCCGTAACTTGATCAGTGTCTTGACAGAAAGAATTTCATTGAGAAAACACAGATAACGTCCCTCTTTGTAGAAATTGCGTAATGAAACTTGTGAAACGGCCAACCTGTTTGATTGTAGACGAGGAAATTATTAGGTAAGAGAAACCTGGGCTCTGGTCAATTGCAGACATTATGGAGTCTGAAATGTAGCATTGCGCAACGTGAAAAGGGAAATCTGGATTTTCATACTATTCATACAACTTGTCATCCAACGCTATAAAGAGATGATCAATTTACATCGATGAAAGGATAACTAACCGAGATTTTAGTTGTCGCACGGTGTGGTCACTTATTCCCTTCTCGTGGAATAAGTCCTACTTTTTGTTGTGTTCGAGAATACTTACATAAAAGAGATAATCTTCTATCAGGATTAGCAAACTGGAAAATTCACGAGGAGAATCCACCCGTGCCCTCTCCGTTTGCAAGTCAAAGTGGATATTTGTGAGGGTACCTTTTGCAAATTGAACTTTCGGGAACTCTTTGTTATAACAGTGGTTATAATAACTTTCTTTGCAATAATAAACCTACATGCAGACATGGAGACAGGCTGTAAGTCATACAGCACATATATTTCAAATATTTCAATAGTGGACCAGTCAGATGTACATTAAACCACTGTCTATGAACAGCTGCCTTTGTCAAATCACCGACCGAAGCGAGACGGTTTCCACTTGCTGACAATGGTTAGGACTGGTGCCTTGTTACTACACTTAGAACAGATTCATGATTATCATATTTACCCTGTAAGCATACTTTGTAAAATCATTTAGATAAAATAATTTCCAATACACCGTCCTAAGGCAGGAACACAAATTTTTACACAAATTTTGTCCAACATATTTTATATTCTAAGCATTTTTGCGTTAACCATTTGTAAAATAATTTCTGGGCCGCATTTTATGCAGCTACACTATTCAGTTTTACTCAGATTACACGCACAAAATTTCTATCCATCAAACATTTCTTTCAATTAATCCCAGAATAAAATTGAACGCAATTGAATTAACCTAGCAAATAAAATCAGAACACGCGGCCTTTCGTCCGCTCTAAGTCTTCTATGTTATTGTCCTTGTCTCACATTGTATGTTATCAAGTCAACCCCAGTTCCGTGTCAACACACGACTTGATCACCTCAAAGCATCAATATCTCAAACGATAGAGCCAAATGTTGACTTGTACTGACCTCTTCTTCTAACTCGTTTCTTTCGACTTTCTGAGCATATTTCATAGACCATAAATTGAATTTGAATATTTCGATAGTTTATCGACTAAATGTTCTTTGCAGTAAAACGCAGTCTGACATATCCAAAATACGTCTACCGGAAGTTTGTGTCACTTGTCTTCGCTCGTCGCTACAACGTCTACTTCGCGCTCTCTAAAGACTTCTGTTTAGAGGTAAGTGATTGAAATTCAATTACAGTAGAAAATCTATGTGGACTGATATTTTTCAACAGGTTCTCAACCGAGAATTCGATTCCATCTGTACCATAGCAGCCGAAATGAGAAACACGACTTTCATGGTGTTTGATCACGCGAGGGATGAACTGATTACTGGAGGAATGGAGGGACTGAAGGTAATTGAAGAATTTCGATTAAAATGTGAAAAATTGATAACTTCTGCAAATAGTTTTGACTAGCCCCAAAAAGTGCCACTTCCAACTGAAGTATTCATAATGTAAAACAAATACATTTCATTGTGCGCTCTAAATTCAATTCGCATGATTTTAGACAGCAGTCAGCGGTCGGAAGTTAGCGTTAAGAATTCCTTCATTATCGCAATTGGTGTTTTTTCGGAAGTAGTCTGTAAATTCTTTGAAATTCTATTGAGAAAGTCTTAGATGTGCTGTGATGATTAGGTAATTTCTTTATATTTATAGTTTGTTGTCCAAAAGCAAACAATAAATTGAATAAAAGGTATTGTTACTTTATTCACGCAGTGAAGTAGAGTGACTGAATTTTTAGTGGATTTCATGTTATCACGTGAAAGTTGCTGTTTGGCCAGTGTTGACCACAATCTGCACTGTGTATCCATCTGCACTGCATGTAGGCTCTATTTGTGTATTATTGCGTGATTGTAGAATGCTCTTACGTCACCTGAGTATGTGGCCTATATGCATGTAACATGTAGCAGTTGGAATCGATAGTTTTGATACAGCGAATTTTCTTGTGTCATGGAAACTCGTCTGAGTTATCAGAGTTGCTGATTTATTACTTGAATGCTTCTTCATATACTGATTATTTTATTTACTCAGCTCTTCCAATTGTTGACATATCTATCTTGACACGGCGTTTGTGTTCTTTTCATTATCTAACTTTATAAAACTGGGATGAGGACAATGTCCATTGACTATTAGTATAGTATTGAGCTTCCTGCTATGTTCTTCATTTTGACTGCCTTTTTGTTGTCCGGGCTATTTGCAGTCCACTGTACTGAACTTGATGGTAAATGAAGTGATGCAATCCTGCAATTCATTCAGTCATCTGTCAATACAATAGAGTTTAAAGCTAACATTAAGTAATGATTACTTTGATAAGCCCATTAATTGACCATCATGGTGTCATTGATGGCCATTCTACATCTCTTTTTACAAATCATGCTACAGTAGTAGATGACACAGAGAAGATAGCAAAATGTAGTTGACCAAGCGGCGAGAGAGGTCCATTTTTCCAAAATGTTCAAGACAGAACAAAAGTATCAGGACTCTCTCGGCTCGGTAAAACGTTTATTTGTTTACAGTGCACTTACATCGACCGATAGAAGGCGCTGGACGCCGAAGGCCCTGTCTTTCTTTTAATCATAACTTAAAGTGATAGACCAATAAACGTTTTACGAGAGAGTTCTGATACTTTTGCTCTGTCTTGGACTCTTTGGAAGACAGCAAAATGCTTGTGCAGGTCTACAGGCAATAAAATGGTCTTTGCTTTTACCGAGAAATCCGTACGCGACTTCATGCACGCTCTTGGTAGTGCTCTACGCATTAAGCTTGATGTTCACTAGCTGTGTGTAGTTCGCAGTTCATCGTCCTTTTCCGCAGTTCGCTGCAACGTTTCCGAACGTTGATAAAAGTCGTTCGCAGTTCACCGGAACAGCGTCTTCGAACGCTGATAAAAGTTGCTCGCAGTTCGTCGTTGATACGATGTGAAAGAAGGTGACACTTTTGCGTGACAAGGTCGAAATTAATAAGCCAATATTATTGATTATTGCATTAACCTGCTTTGAATGTTACCGGCTTGACATTTACAAACTTAGATTGTCCGGCAATCTACTAGGAAACGACCTCAATTTTTGAACATTTGCCATAGACATCGATATCGCTGAATATGTTTATGCTCACAGTAAAGATCTACAACTTCGTTTGCCCTACATATTTTTTTCTCGATTGCTATGCACCTAGTATTATTGAACCAAATCATCAAATTAGGTTAGGCGTCGGAACGCAACTAGACGAGTACGTGGGACATGCTGATGATTGACTAGTTGCAGAATTATGTTTTATATCCCTTAATAAATGGCTGGAGTAGTGGTAGTAGTATTGCATTCCTTATCATACATATTGTTAGATGAAAAATTATATCAATGTGGATTAAAGCAAATGAAGAACAAACGAGGAAATGTTGAATTCTATGAAGTATTCGTCGTCGCAAGAACCCTGCGGTAGCAAATAGATTCAAGTGAAGAAGATGTATTTTCCATGTATAGTCTTGCTTATACTCGTAGTGTGTAGTGTAGTATTAATTCAATTAGATTCGACGTAGTGTCGCAGTTATATTTTGTCTTCATTATCCACTTTTCCTCTTTATCCATCGGTTTCATGCTGTTTTATTCTATCAATTCTTCATTTATTTAACTATCGGTGACCATTGTCCTTTTTTATTTCCACTATTAGTATTTGTAAAGCATATGAAGCGTCTGTGTTTTCCATGTATGTGGTGTTGTGTGAGTTCAGTGTTGTAGTATTGTAATAACAAGAATGAGTATCAACAGTGTTGTAACAGTAGTGTCAAGATTTCATTTTTTGCCAGTTATTGGGCCAGTGCTGATCAGTTTTAATTCGCTGTCACGAGGAAGCTATAGTGAGATGAGTTCTTTTAAGTACTGGTTGATTCAATGGTCCAAACATTGTAATTGGAGAACGGTATCAGTCCTCATCAGGACTTCTTCAATTAATTATTTAAATTAATAAGAATTGTATTCTATTACAAATGAGCGCTGGGATGATTTTCATGATCATGTGAGAAATATTGATTTTCAATAATTGATGATGCTAATATGACGTTAAGATTGAACTGTCTGTCGTAGACCTAATTTGGAAAACGCAACTTTGAGCGATGCAGTTCAACTCAATATAAACTCCGATGTGATTATGCGTGTCATTATTGAATATTAGGGAGTAGCACTCAAAGTGTCTGATCCGCTCTGCTCTTGTGAGAGGAGCAGATGGATTTAGCTTGTTGAACAGGTGTCCCAATTGCATAATCAACGAGCACTTTCTGCGCGGAATTTAATAATTCACAATAAGGACGCGTGGCTCTCCGACATCACCAATAATCAGATGACAAATCATACGATTGACAAGTTCAGAAAATTCTTTTGTCACAGATTGGTTGCTTGTCAATGTTCTTGGCAGGAAAATGACGAGATAATTGCATAGAATTATCTTGAATGTCAGCGGGATGGCCTCTCTTAACAACTGCTGCGATCGATGTTTTGTCTATTCTCTCCAGACCTCAATCTCAGCATGTGTAGGAAACAGCTTTCCACAATACTTTTATGCGGACTCTTAATCTGCTGTTTACCATACGTGACAAGAGGAAATAAATATATTCTTACTTTTAGTCTGTTCACTTAAATACTTTGGGACGTTCACTGGGACATTTTCGCTGAATTATGCTTCGGAAAAAGTCGATTATTAATGATCTCATTCTACTGGAATATATTTCGCTACATCATGGTCTGCCTGAGTGACTGGAGGTGTCGGTACTTCTATTGTCCCCCCCCCCCACATTCTCCAATGTTTCCAATTTCATCAAATTTCGTCAAACTTCGTCACATTGGATTTGGAATAGACTTGATCTGTCACTGAGTGATAGTACAACACCACTGAGAAGTCTTACTTGAGTCGTGGGATGAAGGATTGGGACCTTGGATACTCAGTTAGAATACAAGATGCAGCTGTGATCATGAACTTCGTGAGGTTGTTGTCTACAGTGACAGTGAACGACTTGAAGCGAGTGTTGTAAATTTTCTACAAAACCAGAGAAATTTTATACACTCAACGCTTATGCGGCGGGAGTGAGATTGCACTTGCGAGCAAGAGAAGTTCGCTGATGATGCGGGTGTCAACAGCAAAAATGTGGGGGGGGATAATAGAAGTACAGAAGCGCCATGTTGATGGATTTCGATGCGCTTGAAGTTGAAACTTATGATATTATTATAGAAATATGATGCATGCAAGCTGCAACTTACGATATTTTTATGTCTTCTGCAGATTTGGAAGTACGGACCATCTTCCAAGAAAGTTTACGGACAGATTAAACCAATGTCCAACTACGAACTGACCTTGAAGTAAGCTTTGTAAAATTGAGAATGTGCATAATCGGATGTTAGAGATCACTTAACAGTCAAAACACAAACTGTCTTTGTTGTCAGTTGGTAGTCATATCGTACTCCCATGTATCTCGTATCCTATGAGCTCCTATGTATCTCCTATGTCTGTGTCAGTCAGGTACTCTAAGGATGAGCCTACATCAAGGGAAATTCGTTTTTGCATTCGACTTTTTTTCATAAATAATAATTCGAACTTCTTGATTATTTCTACTTTGTTGTTCTATCTAAATGTGTACCTGACTGAATTCCTTGTAATATGCTTGACATAGTTGGCCGGTTTGCAAGTCAGGTGATGCATAACAGGGCAAGTTAACAGAATATCTGACTCGAAGTAATTTTACTGACCAAAGGAAAAATTAAAAGTTGAACCACGTACAGCGTGACAGACATGCTAATTAAGAACATTTTCTGTATTTAGGAATATTCGTGTTTCATCCATGTATTGTTGCGGAAACATTAATTTGCATTTGCCGTTTACAGTCCTGATCAAAGTTAGCAACGATAGCATTTTAATGTTATAAATAGTCAAATTTCGAGAACAACCTTTATCGCAACGCAGACTAAAATTTGAGAAAAGGCGTGAGGACAATAGCTATGAAGAACTTCTATAGCTTACCACAAAGACTATGCAATATTCATACATCTTCCACTGTCTTTGGCTTACCACGCACTTAAAACATACCGTATAACAAATAATGTATTGTTGAGTTCATGCAAAGGAAAGTCGCTTAGATTTTGCGTATGTGTTGCTTAGTGATGCTTAGTAAAGTCGACATTGCATAAACTGTATGCTATAGCCACAATAGCCCATTATCATCGTGTAAGATCAAATGTGATTGAAAAAGTGAACCTCTAACCTCACTACTCCCTCATAGGCGTGCTGATATATTCAGACTTTGGATTGAGCTTTCAGTCCTGATGCTCTTACTGTCGAATTCCGATGACACTATCTTACGCCAAGTCGAGGTGAGGAGCCGTGGCTCCAATCTGCTGAAGGGAATGAAGCCGAGCCGTGGACAGTTGAATTGTCGAACTGTCGTCGGCTCGGTTTAGGTGCATTTCTACTTCCGATGCAACTTTTTTTAGCATATATTGTAAGTTATTCGTGTAAGCCAACATTTCTGTCAAAAGTTGGCTCCGGCGCCTCTGATGTTAAAAACAGCCACTGAACCCATTTGATAAGTTCGCAATAAGCTTTATTTCTCTGCAGAGTTGACTTGAGTGGACAAGCCGATGTGAGCTCCGTGAAAATTGCTCAAGTGGATTCTCGAATGGGATATCTCTACTGCTGCTCAGACACTGACATCATCTGCTTCTCTCTCTTGGAATCAGGTCGTCAGCTATGCAAGTTTACGGGGTGAGACATCCAGAAATTAGCTCTTTCCATCCGTTACTCAGCAACCATAATATGTCCAACACGCGAGGTTGGACATGAATTCCTGTCCTTCTGAACATCCGTTATCAACTTTCTTTCACAATCTTATGTCGCTTTTCATTCCAGAGCTCACAAGGGCGGAATTTGTGGATGCGTATATTCTCCAGCAACTCAGCTGTTAGTTACAGCAGCAGCTGATGCTGAGATCAAATTGTGGAATTTTTCTCATGGTTATACAGGAATGCTTACAGGTCATAGTCGACCTATTACAGCACTCAGAGTAATGCCAGATGATACGCATATTATACTCACTGCTGCTATGGACGGCTCCATAAGAATGTGGAGTTTAGCAGTTATGGAGTGTCTTTACCAAGTTCAGGTCAGTTATTCGTTTATTTCTTAATGGTGATGACGCTCTTATAGATCAGAGTGTGCTGAAATTCCTTGATGATGGTTCAGGTGTCGTCCGTCTATTGACGATTAAATTTGCTAAGGCGTTCGATTTGCTTTCGCATAAATTAATCTGAGCGTCATGTGTCAAGTTTGGACTTACCGAATCTGTGACCCACTGGATCAAAAGTTTTCTTTCTAATCGAAGTCAGTGTGTCCGTGTTTAATCTTAGCTTTCTCATTTGTATTTTGTCCCAATGGGAATTCCTTAAGGAAGTATTTTAGGACCGCTACTATTTTGCATGTCTGTTGATAACTTCGAAATTAAATTAAACATCATTACTCGCAAAAACGTATGTGTTCTCCCAATTAAGCTGACAGATGGAGCCATTATTCAAACTGTATCGCATCTGAAACTTTTGGGAGTTCACATATCTGACGATATGAAATGGGATAAACACGTTAACACCATTGTCCATATGTCTCAAGGAGGTTGTTCACTTTAAGGAATTTGAAGAAATCAGGTTGTGATGATTTTACTTTAAGGGGAGCGTATTTTGCATTTGTGCGATCGATTATGTTATATTGCTGTCCAGTGCTTATTAACGCATCGGAGTATCTGCAACGGAAAATGTCTGGGGTTGAGAAAAGAGTCCCTAAAATTATTAGCAAGGATATTTCCCCAGCCTTGTTTTAAGTCGTTGACAAAATTTGTCTGTCCCTTTTCGCAAAGCTGTTGACGATGTTAGTCACCCGCTCAGAGGATTGTTTCATCCACGGGGTAGGTACCTACGAAGCACACCCACTACGCCCACCGAAGGCAAAGACTGTCCGTTTAGACAGCTCATTTACAGACAAATTTTTGTGTGTATCTTCGATTTCTTGTGATGTGTTCGTCTATATGTAGCGTAATTTAAAACTTGTATGAATTTCAGTGGTTTCAATATTGCACATCTACAGAATCACTGCTGTTAGACAAATAAAGGCTATTATTATTAATAACGGCTATACAAATACGGTGGCTTAGCCCGGAGGCATGCAGAATAAGCCATAAGCCATTGATCTCAAGTCGTGTTACGATTGTTGATAAGCCATGAGCCATAAGTCATAAACCGTAAGTCATTTTCATAAGTCATAAACCGTAAGCATAAAGAGCGATCACAACGTAGGTTCTGCTTAAGATCATCACCCAAGGATTCTCAACCGGTTGACGGCTTATGTCTCATGGTTTATGACTTAGGACTTGTGGCTTATCGTGTGTGTCACCGTAATCAAAGGGGGCTTATGGCATATTCTGCATGTCATTTATCATTGAGACTTAAGTGTTTGAACTCAAACTGCGACTTATAGCTTCATTCCAATTAGCGAATACTTAATTCTGAATACCTATAGCTTAATTCCAATACTTCGAACTCAGTTAGCGTCTTGCACCCTTGATCCCGACCGTACTCGCCTGACCCAGGAGTCGAACCGAAGTTTGCGGTGGAATCACGGGTGCTGGCGTCTTTTATTGACTTAGTAGTTGTCATTCCCTTTAGATATTCAGTAGTGTTGTTGTTGTTGTTAGGAATGTAGACGAGATAAGTAATTTCAATTTGTTATATAGGCCTACGTTTCTCCATTTTTATTAGTATGAAACTGCAGCATAGTTGTGCATGCAATTTTCCCTTTGTAGGTTTCGTCTCAAGAAGGTATCCGATGGATGGGCTTCGGAGATCCTGGTCAGATTTTTGTGGCTTCGCAAAGGAACGTGAATGTCTACACAATGAGTTACCTGCCGGAGTTTTGGGCCCATCAGCGAGCAGATTCTCTTCGATTGCAACTGATTAGCGCTGAAGGAAAAACGACAAGATTAATGTCGGTGTGCTCGGACAGTAGGTGAGCATAGCATGCGCCTAAAAATGCTCAGAATGAGATTTTCAAATAATGCAACTTATATCTGAGATCTTGATCATCTGTCTATCATAATGGTATCCTACATTAAGTTCAAATAAGAGGAGATTCTACCGTCAGCGGTATTTGGCGGAATCTTGTTTATCCAGTGGTAAATGATGAGTATTAGTATTACGGCGGTATTTTGCCTTTTTCCGGTTTGGTGGAAGAAAAAATTGGCAAAAAGTCGAAAAATCAACGACATTTTGCTAGGCGACGTGCGTGTAATCCCCCCCTCCCAAAAAAGCTCATCATTTCCCAGTTTGCAAGATGTGACATACTTGTCGTTCAGCGATGGTTTCAGTCATTGACGCATAGTCAGTCTTCTCTTTGATATAGTCAAATATCAATCTGTCGATGACATATTGTGATCATGCGTGCGTGTGTTGTATTCATGAATTCCACCATATTCATTTTTCAAGAAGCAATGGCCAGTAGATGCTTCAATTTCAATAATTTTTCTTTTCAATGCAGTAGTATTATTCAGCAACATTTCCTGCTTCATATAATTGTTGAAGTTTAATCATTAATTGAAAATATAGCGGCTCTGCTCACTAAGCTCACTATGAATTTGCATTAAATTAATTACATTCAATTTACATTTTTTCCTACTATGATCCTTCAAAATTATTCGTCCGTAGCTAGCATAATTGAGCATGCATTAAATTCATGCTATGAAGGATAAAGTAAGTGTAGGCTCTATTGTTCCAATTATAGACGATTCCTACGTACTCACAGAATATTCACGCGTATTTATGCTCTTATGTCAAAAGGTATCTTGGCCTAGAAAATAATTGTAGCCGATAGTTCTAGCATATTTTCACATTAAGTTCATTGCTTAATAGTCCGGCAGCCAGAACGAGTTTCTGCAGGGAACGAGGCCGAAAGTGAGACTTTCACAGAATGATGTACACCCCATGCCTACTTCGAATCGGCACGTCTGCCGATTTCTAGTGAGTTCCTCTTCTTGTCAGACAGGATCAAAGAAAAACACATGTAAATCCAATGGGACGCAGATTGCAGTTTTTGGCTAAAATGAAATTTTCTATGTTTTATCTGATTAAACGAAAAGTATTAAGCCTAGAGTCATAATTTTTGACATGTTATGTCTGATGGTCATTTCCTATCATGTTCATGCACTCCTGTCTATAAAGCTAAACACATTTAGATTTGGCGAGCCTCTTAATGTCGTCAAACACAAACATTTTGAGCAACTTTATCCACATTTAACCACATTCTCGCATACATTCCCGATTAGATGCATGATAAAAGCACATGCATATCATAGAAAATGACCATCAGACATATAACATGCCAAAAATTATGACTCTGGGCTTAATACTTTTCGTTTAATCAAAGAAAACATAGAAAATTTCATTTTAGCCAAAAACTGCAATCTGCGTCCCATTGGATTTACATGTGTTTTTCTTTGATCCTGTCTGACAAGAAGAGGAACTCACTAGAACTTGGCAGACGTGCCGATTCGTAGTAGGTATACGGCGCACATCATTCTGTGAAAGTTTCACTTTCGGCCTCGTTCCCTGCAGAAACTCGTTCTGGCTGCCGGACTATAAGTTCATCACTTCATTATTTAAGGAATAATATTTGTGTTAGACATGAAAAGCAATATTTCTATTTAAATTGAGATGTATAGACAATTAGTAAGCAAGCAAGCATCACTTGGGCCACAGGTTATCAAATAATGCATATTGTGATTGTAATATAAGATACTTATTATTGGGTATCCAAAAAACGTTTCTGAACTTTGACTATTGGTAAACTTGATAATTGGTAGACTTTAAAGGCGGTATACAGCGGAATGTGAGTATAAGGACAGCAGAATGAATTAACATTTAAGAACGGCGGAATCTGCTTGTGTATGACTATGATGTTGAATCAGTAAGAAAAGTGGCTTGTTTTAAAACATGTTTCCTTGGTAAATGATGACATAACTTTCACATGTAGAAGTTACTTGTGCGAACTGAAAGCTATTGACTTTGATGGCATATTATCATCTTCCATAAAAATCTTTTGTTGGTATTTAGATGAATTTGATAGTAGTTATTTGTACATTAACGGTGTGCAGTGTTCTTTACAATATGTTGCATTTTTCTAAATTAGACAAAGTTTCTAATTTCAATTGTATAGCTCTATTTTGAAAAGAACAAGAGGAATACTTTCAAAAAAATTTTAAAACTGCTATAAACATGGCTATATATTAGAAGGCTAAAATACGCAAAAACCCTGCAAGAAAAAAGCGTTGATTAACAAAATCAAGATTCAAAACTCTAGTCCAGTCGAGTCTGCAGCTGCACGGCGGCGCGCAAACAATTAGCGAAGACGTGTCTTTGTTCTGTCACCGCATCGACTGCATACATTCACTATTCATGTTCCTCCATTCATTGATTAGAATTTAGCGGTCATGAAAGAAGTGCTAAACGAAATTTGCAAAAGAACTATTGAACTTATTTGAATAAAACATGCACATTCTTACTCTTCATCGCAGGGACCTGCCAGTAGAGTCACGATCTTGTGATAGGTAACTTTACGATGTCACTATTTATTTTCTTGCCTTCCGATTTCAATGAGCAAATATCAACGGAAGGTTCAGAAAATGGTCGTTCGCCTCGTGTCCGATTCATCATCATGCTTAAATGTTTTCTTATTGAAGGCATACAATTTGTAAATTGAGATATTATCACATCTTGACCACCGTCCAGCAAGTCTATCGTAATTTGTTTGAAACCGGAGAATATAATTTATCATCTCAGGCCATTTATAGAAAAAGAAAAAATATTTCCGCTCACAAACATGACACCCGACGTTTCGTCGTCCTACCACGGGAAATAGCCGTCTGTGCACTAAAATTGGCTTCATATAAAACATTTATAGATCATTCCACAGATCTCGTGTTACCTGTTTAGTTCAGGTAAAGTTGATTGACAAATTTAGTTTCTGACAATCTAGTGGCAATCGGATCATTGCAACGGTTAAGTATGTCAAGGCCAAGATCATCAATAGACAGAGAATAATTATCAACGGGTTTCATTATCAGTCGAATGTTAATTTTGATCGAAGAAGGAATAACTCCTCGAAGATTTATTCCTTCTCCGATCAAAAAAGAGAATAATTATGTTTTAGAATGTTCTGAAAGAGCGCTTTTGTTCTCTTGCTTCTAAATACCGGGTTTTTGTTCTTTGAATCATAACCTAAAAGGACGTTTAGTTAACCTGAGAAAGTAAGCTCTCGAATGATTTATGGCCGTTGTTGTGCGACACGATTGGAAGACATGAGAATCAATTGAAGTTCGACATACTCGTAATTTAGGAGGTCCGTTTTTATCAGTTCTGTAGTACTAAAATCATCATCAGTAGCCATCAGAACGATGACACTGCCAAGAACTTACTAAATAGACGAAAAGAGAATTCAAAAATATTGTTTGAACATCATCTTTGAACGCCTGCAGATCGCTGTGGATTTCTTCAAAATGCTCCGATAACCGCGGTACTTTCCTATTCAAAGAATTCAGGTCAATCCGCACAAGTTTTGTCGATAATGTGACCCTGCCTGACCGGTATTGAAGATAACATATGTAGAACATATTCAGTCACTTCTTCATCAACTAAAGTCATTGGTGACATAACTTCATCAAAATTCAGTGTTCTGAATTCTGAATTTCGGACAGTGCTGCTCAAAATCTATCAAAACTCAATTCTCGAGAGGCACTTTTCGTCTGATCATTCAGATATCTTCAGCAATGAACAGCGCATTCGATGTCGGTGAATCATTCCTTATTTTACGATTTATAAATGTATCTTTCTATGTTAAAAGTTTTAGAAAGTACAATTTCAGATTAAAGTTTGCCACAATGTTAAAGCTTTACCGACATGTTGTGTATTATCAGATAAAATTTGGTATTAATTCCAGAATTACCATTTGTGTCTTGGTTGCCAGCAACTATCTTATTGAAGAATTCAAAACTTCTTCAGCGTCCATTTATTGAGAGACAAGAATTGACAGCAGTCTTTGCTGTAATTACTTTTGACGTCTGTTGTCCCTCACCGTCGAAGATATGACATAAATTATTCAATTTTCTTTCTATTTTTGCTTTTCCATGAACGGTTAATGAATAAATTGTTGTCATTGTCGTGTTTCTGATATTCAGTGGTAGAGAGATGCAATCCTTGTTAATTACTTCATCATGCAATTTCATGTGCCAGGTGCCCGCTCGTCAGACCCTGATGAATTATTTCTATCACTTCCAGTGTCCGCTTCTTCTCCCGGAAGTCAGGAGAACCTCTCTCTACACTTCTTTCCCCTCCCTGCATATCTCCATTCAACAAACTGCGTGACTTTGCACATTCTCGTGCACTTGGATTCTCATATTTACTCGTGGACTCACGCAAATTGTGGGTTTACCTCTCCAGAACCAATCCAGCATCATTGGTGGCCGAATGGAACCTGGCAGAGGTACAGGTAAGTCATTAAATGCAAATGTCTCAACTGGCACTTTAGCACTTAAAAGCAAACTAAACATAATCCATACCAACGGTGACGAAAAAGTGACATACGGTGACGGGTAGGCTGGAATATGTTCCAAGGCTTACTTCGTGGCAATCATTTGTAACCGATAAAATGATACTACTCTGCATTTGTTGTTTTGATGTGATATTATCCAATTCTCAACTTGAACATGTGTTATTCATATTATCAAGAGGAATGAACAGTACAGATATGTTCCTTCCAACATTTTCCTTACACAGTGTATCTTATTTTATAACACTAGTGGAATTCATCAGGGATGTCTTATCAGCTGCCATTGAGTCAATTACAATCAAAGGCAGGTTGACGTTCACCTCTTGGACCGTAGAAGCATCAGCCCCGAACGAGAGGTGACGTGAATGCTGAGCGAGTGTAATGTGCTCACTGAATAACTCTTACTCATCCGCAAGTTAAAAAAACAAGATTTTATTTTTTCATGCTGTGAAGGAGGGCTACTGTGCCAGATATTCGTTCTTAAAGCTTACTCCTCCTTTATTGAGAGCGTGATATTTAAACATCGTCGATTCCAGTGAACGCGGGTGCATCTTCATGACATTGTTCGAGATGCAGCTCCAGATTCTTCCTGAAAACATTTAAACTGATTTTTTAACTACTCATTATGGTCGGAGAATCAAGTATTTGATGGCTCTATATACACATTAAGCAAAGAACAATAAATTTTGGCTATATTCCATAGTCATTCTCCAGTAAAGTTTTTCCGACCATGATGAAATCCAAGCAATCAAGACATATTTCAAAATAATGGTAAATAGCGTGTCTTTTACGTGTCGTGGAAGACCTTTTTCAATCAGTTACGGGTATTTTTGGACAGTGCATGTGTCTGCAATCTGCATAAATTTAAATTTAAAAAGAGGGACTTTATTGCTGCGGATGACAATGATAGTCTAATGATGTATTTTTTCATTTAGGTGATGTGTTCCGATTAATGAGTATCGCGGTTTTTTTTAAATGCCGATCGGAATGTGGATTTCTTATTTCTTGATGCCAGAAATCACACGATTATCTACCTCTTCAAATGACTGAGATTAAAATTAAATTACAGAATCTAAAGTATCTATAAACTGCTATTGTCTTCAAATTTCAATCATTTGAAGAAGCAAATAAACGCGCATGTTTGCATATAACATTTAGCCTACCGCATGTGTTTCCATTTTTCATGATAATCTGAATACTGTTTCCAGATAATTTCGTCCGCGGTATTTCCCAATGTGGTAAGATATTACTTCTTAGAATAAAGTCAGAAATTGTAATGTTCTGGAATATCGGAAAGTTTGTCTGATTCAGGATTGATCCACGAAAATTCAAATTGAAGCTTTATACCCCGATTGTTATCCTTTGAATAAACTGCGATAATATCATAGGTACCAATTGAAGACAACCACAGATTCACGGAGTGAATTATTACTTCTCTTGAATCTGTGCTACACTTCAAAATTTTCAATTCAGCAAACATCACCTGTATTTATAGTTTTATTACTTGAAAGTATTCACATATACATGGTGATGATAATGACGAACTTCGAGACATACATACTAAGCTGACGACTTCTATTACATTCATTTTGTACACTGGATTCATCAATGAGTGGATACCCAAGTCGATTGCATTATAACATTTCTTCAGTTTCTTCTGTTGGAAGCAGTAATGTATTTTGCATTGATGTTTGTTTTCCTCAAACATAGATATTGATTTACATCTTCGCAGTATTAATGTATTGAGATGTCCGGTCCGTGCCATAAATATTAATTTTATGATTTGAAAAAATATCTTAGTAAGTGAATAAGCCAAAACCATTGCAAGTAAAGTGTTTTACCTCTGTCGGCCTGACAGCGAATCACTCGGAAGCTCTCTGGTAGTGACATTCGTTAGTGAGATAATTTTGAAATGATTTCGCTGTATTCTAAATAACTAATAAAGCGTTCTAAACTTGTGAGGTTATTTTGAAGAATCACAAACATGTTCAATTTGCAGACATCATGTGAACCCATTATATCAAAACTTGATTGATTTGTAACCACATATATATAATTCTCTCTTATTATGGTGAAATCTTGTCCTCAAAATGATTACGCAGCTCGGCCAATACATTCTCCCACCCCTAGAAAACAATTGTGATGCAATGCAGCATTCCCATTCTTGATTCTTTCATAGTAACTTCTTAAACCTTAGCACTTTGTCTCTCCCACTCACTCATTCACTTCCACACTTTCCCTTGCAGGCGGAGGTGAACAGGCGTGGACGAAGACCGCGAGCATTGAATGCGACTTTGCTGAAGGAATTGTCCGGTCGACGCGCGGTCTCACAGCCCATAGCGAAGGAGTCACGAGTAGTAGATGTGACCAGCGTGGCTTGTCTTCACTCTCCCGTGGTAATGTGGACTGATGATGGAGATTGCTGCCCTCCAGTGTTGGATTTCCTCCTGCTTGGGTTAGAAGATGGCCGAGTTCTCTTCTTAGATCCCGTGGAGAAGAGTCAAAGATACTTGGAGTTGACGGTAGGGAAGGAAACCGTTGTCGGTATGCGTGAGGATCGTTATCACAACTGCCTCATTACCACTAGTCTTGCCCAGGAAGCTATCTTCATCGCAGTCTGGTCGCTCCCTCAACTCACCTTGGAGCACGAGATTGCTGCTCCGCGAGACCTCACGGGATTCTCACGTCTACAGAGCACTTTGATAACAGGACATCGATCTGGACATGTGATCGTCCACGGTCTTGATATTTGCGAAGAGGGGATGGGACGTCCGAGCATACCCGAGTCATTCAAAAGACGGAAACCTGAACATTCTTTTCCTATCGTTGCTGTGGACAGTTGTCCATGTCGAGACTCCTTCCTGTCAGTCAGGTAAACTGTCTTTGTTCATGCTCAAGAAATGAAATTCTCTTCTGAAATTCTGCTAAGAGTTCATGTCATCAAGAACGAAAGTAATCCTGCAAAAAGTACCTCGATGACTTTCTATCAAACTTTAAAGATATAGTCTTCATGAAATCGCAAGAAATATATGCGTCGGTGAAATGTCCAGTAAAATTTTAATTGTCCTTTTAAAACTTGAAAATATATTCTGACGCTTCAATGAGACGAGGAATGCCAACATTGTGGTCTCACTGATCACATCTTAAGACTCAACTACTAAGATGCATTTAGACCAAGTTCTTACTTGCATATTGAATGGAGTTGACATGCAATTGATTAAAGTTCGTCAGTATTATTTTAATCAGTTTTCGTATGAATTCAATTTTTAAATATTCCTTCAAACTGGTCTGATCAAGATCCACTGGTCTACAAAAATATCTCAACCTTCGTGCCTTTGTGCAACCTTTTCTTCATACCTCTGAATAAGCATTTGTGCATACAAAAATATATCAATGCTTTACTAAAATACAGTGTTTAGTGCAACAGCTTGGATAGTTCAGTTGGTAGAGCATTAATCACAGGTTTAATCTGAGGGTCTATAGTTTGCGCCCTTGTTGAGGCAAAGTTGTCAGCTTTATAATTTCATTCTTATTTGTCATCGAATTTGATGGGACAATAACAAATCAATTTCCTGGAAAATAAATATGATTGTTACGCCTATTTGGTGAATAATCAAAGAAAGTAGTATAACAGGCAAGCGGATTAACAAAGTTAGAAACTGCTTTAGCGCTTCTTCACGGTTTTCCAATCATCACGATGAGATTGGAAAGAGCCAAGTAAATTGGTAGAATTTATCTATAATTGCTAATTAGTGCAATATATTTCTGCCACTATCCGTAGCTATCATCAGGCAGCATCACCAATTTACTTGGCTTTTTCCAATCTCTAAAAAATAAAATGACTTGACAAGGAATATTGCCTATCATCAGAGGTAATCATCATTTAATCCATGTAAAGTGGCTAGATCAGTTCCGCAGACGCAAGGGCGAGAAACGTGTTTATAACAATGATGGCATTTTCTTAGATACAGAATTATTAAATGCTGAGTTGCATCCTCAGTTGAAAAATGAAAACAAATTTACTCCAGTTATGGCTGTGTATCAAAGAGGTAGTTGTGTTGATGTTGAGATATGTGAGCTAGGGCTGTTGGCAATTGCATGAAATGTCAGTTATTCAGGTCTGTTTTCATATTTCAACTGAGGATGGAACTCAATATTTGATGATTCTATTAATTGCTTAAACATGATCGTCAGATATTCAAAGATCAACTGTTGCAGTATTGTCTTCATTCATCAGTGAGGATGGTGCTGTGAAAATCTGGAACGCAGAGCAGATCATGCTAAGTGAGGTAACTCTGGACGAATCGGTCTCATGTGCAGCATTCCTCAACTCTGCCGGAGACATCATTCTTGCCATGAAGTCGCATCTCTTCATACTCACGCAGTCCAAATATTCTTCTATTGATGATGATACTGCCTCCATCTCCACCGTTCCGGAATCCGAAATTATTGAAGATCCAGCCATAAAGTACGAAGGAATCGTTGCTGATCCAGATCCTGTCAATCTTCAAACTTATCTGGTGAGATAATGAAGTTTTAGTTTGATCTATTAATTGAGAATATCATTTGAATAGTTCTTCTAATAATTCAGAGATTATTGTTTACTATGAGTCAATACAATGATCTGATTGGTACTGGCATGCATGCGCAATCCGTGCATAAACATGTTGAAGTGGTTCTCGAAACATATCTGTTGTAAGTCCAATAGCAGTAGAAGATATACCTTAAGACAGCATACTCAGATGAAATTTGGAAATATTACGGTTACCAATAAGAAGCGAGAAGAAACGAAGTCATCAAAAACATTTATTGAATATTACGAAGAACATGTAACTGAATAACTACGCGATCGCTTTCGTGGCCTCTCTTCAAACGCAAAACGGCTGAGGTAACGAAGTCAACTAGAACATAATGATAAATATGCACATAGGTTAGATGAACCGATGACTTTATGGCATGACGTAACTATGTATAAATGACAGAGAAGACAATACACGTGTAGGTGAAGTGACAAATAAAATGTGGAAAAGGACATGGCTACCATGGTAACAGTTGTACACAAACTGCTTCTGCACACATAATGGAGGAATTTTGTTATAAGAAAAATAAGAACTTAAAATTGAAAAGTAAGAAGGAAAAGATTTGCCTTTGAAAGCATCACAATTTACAACATGCTTACACACCGAAGATGATGAGCCACGAGTTTGACTACATAACCAACACGGAAGATGCTACTTGATGCGTTGTCCAACCGTCTGTCAGTCCGGCCTATGTAGCTACCTCCGCAGTCACATTCAAAATTGCAAATTGCGCAAATTCAAAATTGCGTTTAGTATCTAACAAAAACAACCGGTCTGACAGCTCGAAACGCCTGCCCAACATTGATATAATATATGATGTATATATTATTTTCATATAGTATTTATACATATGCCCCTATTATTTATATAATATGATATTCATCATTATGTTCTAGTTAACGCTGGACTGCTGTTGAGACTTTGATGGCTAGAAGCTCTTACCGAGATGTCGCTAGACATTTTTCTACAGCCCCTTATACCATTCTTAACGTCTAGCACAATGCATGTACTAATGGCGCCATTCAACACGCATTTAAACCCCTATAAATGCATGATGACGCATGAAGGATGAGCATGAAACCACGTTTGAGTCCTTCTCATGTAGTGATCCGGGAAAGTTGGGCAATGCAACGGGTTCATTGACGTGTGCAGCATTGGCGACGAGTATTGTTTGCGGACGACAGTCAATTTCACCTCTTCGTACCGAGACGCATGCGTATAAGGCGGCAACCACGTCAAGAACTCTTGGTTTAACATGTTCAACTCTCCGACAAAGTGTGTCCCTGCATGCATGAGCTGGCACCTGATTACATCGTCCAACAGATATGGTGTTCCTGGATCATTACACGTCATTGAAACTAGAATTACAGACGATTGTAATGAATTTCACGCAAATATTTGTTCAAATTCGATTGCATCTTAAGAAATTATGAACAACATGTCAATTTCTGTGCCTGATATGCATGTCAATGAAGATTCACATGGTGATAAATAGTTAGTTGATTGAATACAATATAATGTATACTCAGTGCAATTTTCCGTCAGATGATCATGGGAGATGAAGACTTTCGAACAGTCACAACCAAGCTACTTAAATTCGCATTCAAGTGATGACCTTTCTGCGATTCGTTGTCGGAAGCAACCGACTCATTCCGGCTCATTCGGTCTCTTGAAGTCGCCTATCACAAGTTTATAAGCATTACATGCACATGTTTTTATAGCCTACATGTGTTGTTTTTTGATAAAATCAATCGAATAATGTTACATTACTGAAAAGAAAGTCTGATACAGTTAAGGTGAAATCTGATAATTTGCAAAATAAGTATATGATTCGCAAATTATGTTCACAAGTTTTGTTGTTTGAATGTAAAGTACATGTAACTAACAAATGTCGTAATTTCTCCTATTTCTCAAAGTAACTGACCGAAGCCGTTAACTTGAGAAACACCTGCTCATTTCTAAATTTGTAAATATAGAAGCACTTTTATTATGCAATCATTTATATAGTTATTTCTCACTACTCTCACGGTATCGGTAGAAATACGTACGAAGTGAGTTGTCATGTCAAGTACTTAGCAAATTAGCGAATTTCTCGCTTTAACTGCAGAATATTGAAATGTGCGTGTGAAGTTTAAATCCTGCTGATTTTAATTTTCTTCTAGAGTCCTTTTAAAGCCGAATTGTCTACCAAGTTTACCGACCACGTGCACGAAGAAGAGAAGAACGAAGAGGTAGAAGAGGTGAGGATAATCTTACAACCTCATGTTTGGAGGTTCCGGTCATATTCCATCTTGAAATAATTCATTCTCTTGCAGACGGAGAGTGAGGAAGAGTCCGTGTTCTCTAGTGCAGACGAAGCACTTCTGTCGCCTTTCGAGTCAGTATTGGACGGTTCTATTACAGAGACTGACGAAAATTATTTACATCGTTGGACGAGAATTGTGCACAGTAAGTCACAACTCACGAATGAAGGATCAAAGACCTATTTCTAATCACTCAGCATTAATTGATTGTTACATCCACCCCTCACGCGTCTGCGCTTATCTTGACTGTTTCTTGCTTTGAACAATCGATGCGGTGGCTTTGTGGTTAGTTAGTGTGACCTTTAGCTACAACGTCGGTGGTTCAAATCTCGTCTCGACTGATTCGGTCCGAAAAGGTCGAAACATGGCTTATGATGTTGATATTTGATATGCATGGGTTACTTATAAAATGCTCATAACATGTCTCTCCTCCTACAGATCATCCACGAAGCGAACTTGCTTATGAATACGAAATGCCAAGCCTTGGACAATCTCCTGTATCAACTCCTGTTCCTTCTGTTACTCCTACATCAACACCGGAACCAAAGGAGGCTGAGTCAGAGGTGAGTCGTCATCAGCGAGAAATTGAGTAATATATAAAAATGATTGGTTTGCAACACTTTGAAAATTTTAAGGAACAATAGGAAATCACCGTGTGCATTGCTCTGAGAAAATTCTGAGGCATTAGAGAATTTTTCAGCACCTATCTCTTCATGGCAACAGGCCTTGAACTAATTGAAAAGCACAAAATGAGAAAAATGAGATTTGGAATAATATTCGCTTTGTGGGATAGGTTGGGATTGGAAATCCAGTACTTTTCACTGGGAATGGAACGGTAATATTCTGTATACATAATCGTGCTCGTACTTAACCATGAATCATAAAGTGAGCATATAGTAGATAGATAGAGTGTCGACTAAAAAATTGTCAGTATACAGTGAAAATTTTTATACAAAAAGATTCAGTTTTTTGCGGAGACTACGTTCCCGCGGTTTAAAGAATTATTGATCTTTTTTAAGAAGCTCAATTTTTGCAAATTATTCCTGTGTTTACATACTAGCGACTTGGAACCTCTATATAAGTAGTATGATATAAATAGTAATAGATATAAAAAAGAATGAACATTTACTGACAGGTATCTTTATTAAGCTGAAATTAAGCTAATTGTCAAGGAAATTTCATGAACCGCATTGTAATGCAATTCTTCATGGGAAAGTTGAGACCTTTTTGTGCTTCTTGGCTGAAATTTCAAGTTTTCAATTCAATTTTCATCGGCCTGATTTTATGATTCACAAAATTTTTGTTACATTTCTTGAATCTGAATGATAATGTGGACCCATCTACATTTTTAAAAGTTAATTATGATGTCTTTGATTGTGATAATTTACTCTTTCAGTAGCAGTCAGTTTGTGATATGATCACGCTTAAGAAAATGCTCCTTTTAGTAAGGCTGAGCATTAAAGAAAAATAGCAACCCATCGAATTGCTTACTTAACAAGCATCGCCTCTCCAAGGTTGTCATGGCACGGAAAATTTATAATGGTATTCTTCCTTCTGCATTGCTATCATTATAAGTTAAATCCGTGTTCATTTCTTCGGAAGTGTGAAAATTTACATATCTCACATGTGGTGCTGGTTCTTGACTCGAGTTCATTCAATAAAATCGAAACCGCATATACGTGGGGATTTAATTAGTACTGAGTTGCTGCTCTACGTAATATACTTACTCTACGCCATGAATTTCTCAATCTGCCTTCCGTTGATTTGACCACTACTCAGTCACAGGTTATCTTTCAGTTCCGCTGATGAATGCTTTGCATGAACTTGTGTTTTCCATGTGTCTCTGATTTTCTTTTCTAGCTTGCTCTTCGTCTAGAGGATATAGAGGAGGAGGCGGAGGAAGATATTATTGAATGGGAAGAGGAAGTGAAGGCGGATTTGCATTCGTCTCCTCTGTTATCACGACAGGTATCAAATCTGATGTACGATACTAATGTGACAAGAACATTTACCACTTACTTCCAATTCCCTTGTTTTCTGTCATTTTTTGATAGCGGGAAATTTTGTTCAAGACGATGATAATCGGATCAGTTTTCCGTATACGCTGAGGACAGTGAAATAAGGCATCTTAGAGGACATGAGCACGATGGCATTATATTCAACGACGAGTTTTGCTATTAATGATTTCTACATCGATTTTCTACAAGGATCTGTTTTTATTGACTTACAACGAACTTAGTCATTTGAGCATATCTCATCTCTGAAACGTAGCACCAAAGCGATGCCTGTAAACGGTCTAAGGTCGGAGATTCACAAGTCACAAAGTACACCATTTGAACATGTGTTGATGTGCATGTAGATTTTGCCATGAGACGTGGAATCGTCTCACACATGTGACCTGTCATCGCTTCTAATACCCTTTTTGTCAATGTGTCCATTTTTTGTATTTGTTAAGATCAAACGAGTTGTGTCATCACTAACTGAATTGATATTCAAATTGTAATTAACAATTGTCCTGAAGTTCTCATGATATCAAATCACTGACATCTATCCTTTCTGCTGTGACTTGGACCTTACAATTTCTCTTCAATGTGATGTGATTGATTAATTGTCGTTATCTTCAATCACAGGAAGAAGAAGTGGAAGTAGAAGATGTCAAACAACCAGAAGTTCGTCATGTAGAAGAGAAGAAGATGCCACCACTCGTCAAACCAGCTCCTCCAAAATCTGGTAAGCTTCTGTTCCTCGGAGATTAAACACACATTAAATTAATTTCCATCATCGAAAAGCGTACTTTCCGTGAAACAAATTTGATATCTGCATCTGGCGTACACTGGGACGGACGATGTAGGCTTCAGTTTTGTAGCGTTGTAAAAAAAATTTCGCACGGGTCACCATTTCAATGTAATGAGATAGTCAAAATTGGTTCATATAATATATAGGTTATAAGTCTTATTATGAATGTCTTTATCCTCGCATGATAATAGTGCAATCAAATATTTAATTTATTATGACCATGTCAGGGCGAAAGCAAACACACTTGTAATTAAAGTAGCAAAAAATCTCAGCTAAATTTTATATAGGCCTACAGCCCGGTAGTAGATACAAAGAAATTGGTACGGAAGCATGTAGAGAAGTTTTGTTTTAAGTAAAGTTTCAAACTCCAATTGATTAATAATATTCTCTGGTTATAATATTTATTTCAGGGTTATTAGGGAAGATCAGCTCGTTGGGCTGTCTAATTTTTCAGAATATTACAATATATAATACTCCTGCTCAAGGCATGTGGTGAAGACAGCTGCCTTTGAATGTCCTTCGCCTTCATCTGTCATATAGATGGATGAGTCACCATTGGAAATGTCACACCAATGTTCTCTTCTCATTTTCATCAACTGACTTCCTGATTTACTCACGTTATCATATTTCAGCACCCTCTCCTTTTTCTCCACCGAAATTGCGTACGCGAGTTTCTGAACGCCTGGAAGCAGCTCGCATCGATCCTTCAGACATCCCTGCACCTCGTCAGCGTCCACCGCCACCATCTCCGCCTGCACGAACACCTCTGGTGCCCACGAAGACTGCGCCTGCTCTGGAAACACGCCCACGGCCACGCCCACCACGTCGGCGATCTCCTGATAGAAAGAAGAGACCGACGAAACAACGAGGAGGCAAATCGGAGACCAAAACATTACGAAGCCGTGGCAGCATATCAGAGAAGAGTGGACCTGCACCAACCTTGTCCAAGGTTGACATTGGGGAAGCCCAAGTAAGAGCCTGCTTGCTTTGCACCCATAAGTGCGTCAGCCTTGAAAATTACTCCTGAAATGTCTCATAGAACTCCAAAATTGCTATCCAAAGTAGTTGCATTTTCAATATAACTTATTATGTATTATGTTATGTGTTATTATATTATAATGTAAACTTATTTTCAATGAATTTATGTAGTCTTCTGCTGCTTTCCCATATTTGACTACTCGCAATTTAATACCACTTCGTCTCGCTGCGAGAACTCGAAAAGGCAACCGATCCACTCAATCTATCCTAATTATGTTGAATGTATCCCATATAAACTATTTTCTTTTGTATTTCTGGTTGCGGTCGAAGCTCACAAATGAAAACATCAACTGCGCAACAGGAGGAGTATTCTGACATAAAGCATTGATTACAATCTGTTCTGATTCGATGTTCTCAGATTTTGTTTTACTGCTTCTTCAATGTGATGCAAAATTATTTTGAAAGTTGTCTGCTTGGAAGAGTAGGTATCAGTACCTTATTTTATCGTTGATAGCCTTGTACGGGAGGAAATTCCTTTTTGTTTCCATTGAAATTGAAAATTGAAAACACTCCCTTGTAATGGCGATGTTTCTAATTTTTAAAGATAAATAAAATTACAAAGTGTAAACCGCCCGACGTTTCGTCCGCCGCGGACTTATTCATGGACAAACCTGCATTGGTATGCGACGGATAAGATCCGCTCGGATAATCCGACGGATAAGATCGATTGGCTGCTCAGTAAAATTATTAACCAACTTGTGAGATTGGTTCCTACTAATATTAGTAGTGCCGATGATCTTATAGGTAATCTAAATTCTCTTAAAATTTCACCTCACAATAATGTAACTTTCATATCTCTAGACGTGAAAAACCTATATACCAGCATTCTCATAATGGAAGGCATTAATGCTGTTGTTAGTTATGCGAGATCTAACTGGAATGTCATCGATAACTATGGCTTCAAAGTAACCGATATCGAAGATTTCTTAAGGTTTGTTAGCTATAATTGTGAAATCCAATACCAAGATAAAACTTATTTGCAAATTAGTGGCTGTCCAATGGGCTCACACTTTGCACCAGCGTTTGCGATTATATTCATGTTTACTATAGAACAGAGAGCGTTGGAAATACTTAGTTCGCATAATATTGCTCCTTGTCTTTACAAGCGCTATATTGATGACATTATCCTGGGACCATTCCCTACTAACGATATTGAGACTTTTAGTAAAATTTTAAATATTTTCAATTCGATTCATAATTCCATCCAGTTTACTCTCGAAGTACCAAAGAACAACGTTCTCAATTTTTTAGATCTTAGTATAACTGTTAATGACTGCATTGACTTCACCTGGTATAATAAAAAATGTCACTCCGGCAATTCTATGCATATAGATGGCTGGGTACCGTCTCATATAAAATCGAACTTCGTTAGCAATAGTTACAAATATCTAGAAAATCGTTGTTCAGACGCTAACAATTTGGAAAATAGTAAAACTAAAATGGATTTAGAACTAAAAATCAATGGGTTCAACCCTTTCATGTACCGTAGCGTTAATAAGCCTACGACTAGTAACCATAACTGCTCTAACAAAATCAATTTAAAATTAAATTTTGTGAGCGACGCAGCTATCCTTAAAATTAATAAATGAACTAAGAATTACGATTTACCTATCAGAGTGATAAATCGACCTGGTACCAAAATTAGCAACAATTTCAATTTTAGTTATAATGAAAAATGTGACTGCAAAGTTTGTCAAGCGCTTCCTAATAAGTATAATAGCAGCATGCGATATGTTGTATATCGTTTTGCATGCAGATTATGCAATGAGTGTTACATTGGCTCTACGAATCGACCCTTCGGCATCCGTTTTGCTGAACATCGTAGAAGCATTGATAATCTAGACAGTGCGAGTGCCATCTCAGATCATATTATCCTACGTCATTCTGATCGTTCTTTTTCTATAGACGACTTTGATGTCGATATCATCGATCGCCTCAGAAACCCTATTCATACTAGGGTGGCTGAAGCGAATTACGTCAGGATCCATTGTCCATCCATGAATAGGAAACACGAATTGACGAGAATTCATTTTTGATATTTAAACCACTCGCTTACCAATGCCAGTTTGTCCATGAATAAGTCCGCGGCGGACGAAACGTCGGGCGGTTTACACTTTGTAATTTTATGTATCTTAAAAAATTAGAAACATCGCCATTACAAGGGAGTGTTTTCAATTTCAATGGAAACAAAAAAAAACTTTATTTTAGTGTGCTTTGTTAAGATTCGCGATTATTCTCAGTTCTCTTTAAATATAAAAACGGCAATTCCAAGAAAAGTGAGACCTGGGCCGGAATAACATAAACTTGTTAGAGCTGCCGATAATGTTCAAAACCGTCACAATTTAGGAGTGAAATAGTTTCATCTATTGACCATCACAAAGCGCCCTGCACAATACACAAGAAATTAATAAGTGCGTAATGTGCTTTCCGTGGCACAGTGGTTAAATGGCTGGCCTAGCGATCTTTTGGTACAGAGGTCGAGCCCCAAAGTTGTCATTGGAAGTCGGCGGGAAGGGCATCCGGACTAAAAGTACTACAACGCTCCAGAAAAGTCTGACTACATCAGCACCGTCCAAGCCCCAAGTATAGGGAGTAGTGACGTAAAAGCTTCACAATGCAAAGGTGAAGTATGAAAACATCTGCTGAAAATTCGTCAACTTTTCCGAATGACCCAAAATCATTCTGATAATCTAAATTGCAGTCACCTTTGATTTAATCAATCAAATCGCCGTAAGACAAAAATATAGGCTTCAACGTTGAGCTAGTTCACTCTCCAATATGCAACTATATTGACCATCTGCCTACTGCAGGCTTCCAGTCCAGTCCAACTAACTAAAGTGAAAACCGAATGTTAGACCAGTGTCCACTTTCCATATTGATGAAATCAATAAGAATCAGTTTGGTTGTGTAGCTTACTTAATACCTTCTACACAGAATCTACTTGTCCTGATTTATAACATTTTCGATTCAAAGCGATTTCCACCTAAATGTTGCTCCCATAATTGTTCAACTTGTTTGAAAATTGAAGTAGGCAATTTCCGGAGGCAATATGCGAAATGAATCATTTCCTGTCGGCATTTTTTCAGGATAGTGGAGATCTTGCTGCTTTACGTGAGAAGTTTTGCATGTTGGAGCACACATTGATTGTCGTGATTTATCACTCCTCTGGAGATTTTCCTATATATACTATGCTACTGCCTTTTTCGTGCCCCGTGCTAATAGTAGTGTGTTTTGGCTAAAAATGTCGTAGTACAGAATCGAAGCATCGTTTTCAGCTTTCAAAGGTCGGAAGTGGACAAGAGAAAATTCGGTCGATCCGCAAAGCGCCTCCTGTTTTAGCCCAGTTGATGGAGGACTTGAGTGACGATGAGGAGGATGAGGAATTCTTCGAGGAGGTTGAGGAAGAAGTGAAACAAGCTGAGGAGGGCCAGCGTGTAAAACGATTCAGTGCCAATCGACGTCGAGGGCGAACACCATTCGTCTCTACACCTTCTAGGACTCCAGACTCTACTCGCCTCTCTGTTCCTGATTCCGGTGTTGCAATTTCACCTGAAGGTAGGTCTTTTACTTCTTGTATGCAGTGACGTCATTGCCTCCTCTTTTCAAGGTCACAGACATCGATTAAGCGTGCGGATATGTGAGTTGATCCATAGCACCGTAGGGCCAAGATGATTGATCTGCAATCGCATAAAATGATCTTCGGACAAGCAAAATTCCTACACTTCTAATTAGTCCTTTCAATCTCGCATGATAGTATGCTGAAACACATTTTCTCTGCTTTTCTATCGATATTTGACTTTCTCTGTTATAATCAAGACTGTGCAAAAAATGCTTTAAGGATTTTCATGCATGTTCTCAAAGTAATGCGCCACTTTTTCCTAAAAGGTGACATTAAAGAACATGAATATGACCTTTCAGTCATTGTTTTATTCCTTTGACTGCCACCTTGAGTCAAGGCTGACTATTTGCATTGCAGTTTGCAGTCAAATCAGACAATTCCAAGCTGAGTAATTTCTTTTTAATGCTATGTGCGGTTTACTGTGAGTCTGTGACAAGCTCAGCATGTTATAATTGCTAATGTTAGTTTCTCCAGTCGTCTTTTTGCGCATATTTTGTTCAGTCTTGGTTATGATATGATCTTGACCATGGACGAATGGAGGTCAGTGGGTGCAAGAGACATGTCTCTTTACATGCTAATTTCATGGATTGCCTTTCAAATGGAAACGATAAAATGAATTGTTATTATTACCGGAGTCGAAGGGAATTAGAGTATGTATTATGGCACTATCATACTTTACACAATATCAAGAAGTTTCATTTTTATCACGAAGTGAAGATAAATGAATTCTGATTCCACCTTATCTGAAAACTTCCATTCATACCTTTAAAGCCAAACCAAACATTTCGACCCTAATATAGGTACAAAATGTATCGAGAAGAATGACAAATCAACGTGATTCGATAGCACTCATGACTTTGTACAATGTCTATAACGTCCAAAAATGGGTTGGTAGTAATTAAATAGGTTAATTTGCCATAACCGGCCATTGGATCCTATTGGGTTGATTGCGGTTAACACACAGGTACAAATTGGTCCTTTTAGTTGGTGCAGTTGTTCCTGCGACCCAAGACTAAGTGAATAGGCAATACTTCAATCATTCTAGCAATAAATCGTGATTTGTTTGTCTTTCGTTGAATTAGCCTATGAACTGAATGATCATTTCACGAAGGGGAAATCTTTTTAACATATTGTTGATAAATCATAATCAGAAGACATTATTATACGATGCATTGAAGGAAAAATTCGAGAGATTTAGAAAATGCTTCTTGTTGGTGCATTCTACGAGTGCTTGTATATAGGCATAGTCAATCACCTCGGTGGGTATCCTCTCCAGTTGCTCTATTGCTCGATGTTCTTGGAGTAGTCTTATTTTTGTTCTCTGAAGTATCTGAGGCGCAGTTTACTTCTTGATTATGGCAACTTGTTAACTCTTTCGTAAGATTGATGCTGGATCTCTGTAATGAAGTCTAATGATGAGTGTGAAGCGCGGATTATCTGTATTTGCTGATTTGTAGAATAGAAAAGAATAATAATTTGTAAATTATTTTATCCACAAGAATTTTGTAGTACATCTGTGATTCAAGAAATATCCAAGGCAAGAAGAAATTGAAGATCAAACTTGAATATGATTGCAATAAGACAACTACTTCATCAAACTAACGATCTTATCTCCGTGATGAATGCACATTTTTTCATGTTTAAAACTGGTCTATATCTTGTAAAACTTCAATATCAATCTCTACAAAACTTCACAGACTCTGAGATGAGTATATTTCGTAATTACATACAAGATTCAATGCATATTGGATAAGTACATTGGGAAATATAGATGTGTCAGCGCGAATCTCCTCTGGTCAGCTGCAACCTGAGTGAGGTGCACGACTATTTGACTTTTTGCGTCTTGACAATGACCTTGCAAAATTTCGACAGCAATATTCGTACTGATGAATATATAGAGTCCTAAGAAATCGTGGAATCATCTTCAAATGGCAGCTGATGGGATGACAGAAAAGACAATCTCAATGCATGCACACACTTACCGCTTCGGAATGATAATCATACTACCACGAAATTGCCATCTGCGCACATCTTTTACGATCCATATAGATAAGCCACAAGTATTTGCTGCCGTCAAACGACGAAGCGCAGTTCGATTCCCGTATGTGAACCATTGATTGGAAATTATGATAGCATTCATAAAGGATATGCAACACTCCATGTACGGGTATAACTGACAACCATATAGTGACGCTTACCGCCTACTATCGTTTGTAAAACTCTTTTGTGTTATCTTCTCCATCTGATATCATGGTCACTAATCAAATGAAAATAGCATGACAAATAAGCAACTTGAAAAATGAGAAATTATGGAAGCGCGGCTTTATGTTCGTGGCCAATCGTCAGAGATGACAATCCATACTGTCATTGTACTTCACTTTGCGTCTCAGCAGTGTTCTGATGTTGAAATTAGCATGTTTCTGAAATTAGCGCCTCTGCTGCTGTGTTGACCTAGCATACCGTGCATGGATAATAATATGCACATTAGAAATGGTCATACATGAAACACTGTTGAGACGCACAATGAAGTATAATGACAAGTTCAAGATGCTTGTTAGATTGTGATTAGTTTCCTCTGATAATTGGCAGCGACCATGAAAGAGAGTTTGCGTAATTCCTCATTTTTCGAGTCTCTTGCTTGTGATACATTCATTTAATTGTTGTTATACACTGCGCCGGCGTCAGAAGCATCTTTTAACATCATTTGGTCATCGTGCTGCCTGCTACATTTGAGATGTGCAGAACACCGTTCTCATGAACTGGTGAACCGTGCAGAACACCAACACAGCAGTAGCAGAGGCGAAAAAATGTCAATTTTGACATGAAAGTCATGAAAGAAAATATTTGATATAAATTGATATAATAATATTTGTATATATTTGTATAAACTATCAAATAATATTTGAAAATAATTCAAGCATCAGTTCTATTAGCTTTGAACTGTTTCTGTCACCGAAAACATTTCATCATGAAATAGCATGTGATAATTTATTCATCAACTGAAAATGGAAGATGAATGAACTTTCGAAGCTGAGAAATAGACCACTCCTCAGGCTTGACTCGTAGGCGGTGCGAGTTACATCAATACCTTTCTATCCGATGAAGTGTTTGAGCTGTCTGTGTTAGCTATCTTAACAGCCTGACTTACAGCTATGCGTACGAGGGATGCAGCCGGAACTTTGGAAAATGAATATTCAAAAGTTGTTTGATGTTTTTTTAGAATGCAACCCAATATTTCGACTGTCTCAGTCAACCGTAGGAGTAAACCATGCTACAAAACATACTGAGAGCAATATTCATAGACATGATTCTCTCGTGAAAATAATTTATCGTGTTTCCATTGTTCTCTAACGACTTTTCTTGCAAAAGCATTTCTAGCATAGAACGCGTGGCGAGTAAATGCATGATTCTATTTTATTTGATAGGCTTGTATTTCATACATTCCTTAATTCCGCAAAATATAGACTGTATCTATCATTTGGATGTAAAATATACGTAAATGAAATTTGCTTTGACTTCTGTGTCCTCGCATCCTTAAAGGTAAGGATATTTCATGTAGTACTGGACATGGATGTAAATATTTGAGTTAGGATTGGACATCATCAAGTTCACTAATGTTTTTCATGTATTGTTGTCTGTGTGTATTTATATGCTGAATGAAAGAAAAGAAGATCTGTAAATAAAGTAAATTCAAAAACAAAAAGGTTTTGATTCGCATCCCAAGAAAACAGCTCAGCCATGGTGATCCAATGACTTACAAATAAATGAATCGAAATCTGTTTTATTAGACAATTGTACTGTATAGATTGCTTTCAAAATGTTCTTTCATTAACTTCGATTGTTTAACTTTTGTAGCCATAACACAAGATCTTGTTATTTACACGGTGCTAGTAACCTAAACAATAACTTTTCTTTTAAGAATTAATGTCTGCATCTGATGCAGATGGATAACGATAATCGCAATTTACTGCAATCTTGACTTATCTCTGAAGCAAATCAAAATTAAACTTCCAGAAAGTGTCCAGATACAGTAAATATTATTTTACATCTGACAGTGAAGTAACAAATTCATCCTACCACACTCCAGCACACTACAACCGAATTTTCTCATGTAAAAATGAATTAAGCGAAAAGTCGATCATGCTTTCAGCATTTGGAGGTAGCTTTAAGATGTTGTATTCGTTGTTCGAGAACTGGAACGTAATTCATATTAGTGATGATTTTGTACTAGATCGTTGTTTCAAAAATCAATTTCTCTCCCAATCCTTTTTTGGTTTTTCTAAATTTCAAAAGCATAAATGCATACTTGTTAAAACCCGGCAATTGATATATTTATCAAATCTCTGTTGGGCCTCAGCAGTCGTTGTTGGGTTAGAACCAACGACGTTGGAGCTAGAGGACATGCAAGCATGCCATCTAACCATAAGGCCACACACCTGCTGTTGGGAGCGTGAGCTACCCAGGAAGGCACTCCTCTAGCGCAGGCAGGTGGAGGGCGGATTGCATTCTGCAACCATTTAATACCGCATCTGATCTTGAGGCGCTTCACGCAGGTGCTAGTCATTACATAGGCGCTACCCACCACGTGCCTAGGCAAGCAGTGCCTTCCTGGCTAATCTACGCGCACAATTGATGGTCCGTTGGCCTAGTGGTTAGAGGGTGTGCCTGCACGTCCTATAGCTCCAACGTCACTGGTTCCACCCCACCTAAGACTGATGCGTCCCAACAGGTGGAAACACGTCTTGTGGTGGTTGCATTTGTTGAGATTTGATGTAGATTTTTGTAACAGAATGTGCAGTACCCTATGTTTCAAGTCTTAAACGCGAGAAGAATTTGATTAAGAATCAAACGCTCGATGAAAAATTTGACACTTGAAACTAGGGTTGCTATATTTAAAATGTGATATACTGAATATGGTTAAAATAACAATATTTCAATATATACAGAGTGAGGCAAAAATAGCGCCCAATTGAAAAAAAGCGTATTTGAATAATAATATTTTATTTGAAATTTTCGAAATGCCCTCCCTCATGGTCAATGCATTGCTGCAGGCGATGAGGCACAGAGCGGCACACGCGTTTACAAAGTTCAGTGTCCAATTCTTCAATTTTCTTTGAGATAGTAGTAGTCAGTTCAGTGATGGTGCTTGGCTTTTCTCGATAAACGAGGTCTTTTAGAAGCCCCAAAGAAAAAAGTCTGGTGGGGTTAAATCAGGGGAGCGTGCCCCGGCCACTCAATCGGACCGAGGCGTCCAATCGATCTTCCTGGTAATTTCGCATCGAGCCAGTCACAAACATCTCGAGCGTAATAGGGTGGAGCGCCATCTTGCTGGAAGTAGCAGTTCTGATCTTGAACCTTCGGCCAAAAAAACGAATCTAACATTTCCAAGTAATTCCGACCAGTTACAGTTCCTTCAAAGAAGAAAGGTCCAATTATCCCAGAAGACGATATTGCTGCCCACACTGTCACACCAGGTAAATTGACTTACTTCTCCGCGGACACTCTTGGGTTTTCCGTAGCCCAGTAGACGCAATTGTCTGTTGATGGCTCCATTGAGGAGAAATTTTGCTTCATCTGACCACCAGATGTTGTTCAGCATTGAATCTTCTTCACCAAGTTTTGCCAGAAAATCTTCGCAAAATTGCAGGCGGCGATCATCATCTCCATTATGAGGGGCTTGCAGTAGACGCGGAATGTAAGGTTTCCATTTCTTTTCATGGAGGATATGAAGAATGTTTCACTAGCTGACATTCATCTCTGCAGATAAACGGCGAGATGACTTTTGCGGACTTCGCTGCAATTTCATGATGACTTCTTCGCTTGCAGCTTCATTTGTAGCCGTGTTCGGACGCCCGGACTTGCTTTCGTTGGCTACTGATCCCGTTGCTTCGAATTTTTCGACAATTCGTTTGATATTTCCTCTTGTGGTGGGTTAATATCGAATTCCTGAGCCAAACATCGTGCTGCCATTGACTGATTTCCATCACATTGGTAGTAGTAATGTTTGATGGCCGCAATGCGTTGACTCAAGGATAGATAATTCATCACTTATCAAGACTTGTCAATCGTCAGTTGAGAGCAGCAGTTCAAATAAGCAGAGAATAAGTTGCAATCAAGTTAATACTCGAAGTATCTGCGTTTTGTTAGCGCCGAAGCATAGTCATAGGCATAGAAATAAACTGATTATCTGAAGTTCGCTAGAATGGAAATTGACTCAAGGTCGCGGCACATCCGAGGGAACTAAGTTGGGGCATGAAGAACCAATTAAAAGCTTCGATTTACTCATGTGACTGATTCTAACCCAATGATACAGACGTTGGCAGGTGCATCCAAGTGAAAATGCGTGCGATTTATGTGCCGTTATTGTGCATTGCATGAAGCTTAATTTCCATTCTAGAGGTTTTATTGTTGTCAATATCTATGGTCATAGGATAGTCAGAAATCAAATCAAAGTAGCACGTGGTGATGCATAGATATCGTACAGTGTCTGTGTAAGAGAGAAGGAGAGAAGGCGATCGATACAGAGAATTAGGCGCTATTTTTGCCTCACATTTTAAACATTTGTATTGGTTTTTCCTGTAAAAGGCGGTTTTTTCTTATTTCGATACACAATCCACAATTCCTAAGACGATGCAATCCCTTCTGTATGTAAGTAATTGCGCATGAAATGTGAGTCAATCTTTTGACAAATGCACTTTCGTAATACTACAGATTGTTTCATAAAAAATGGATCACCCTTAAACATCGCCTTAATTTCAACTTTGTCTAACTCCGCCAAACTTGAACGAATTTCTCTGAAATTTGGAAGAGATGTCAGTTGTGCTTACATATCATTGTTGGAAATTTCAAGCATGAATATTGAGTTGTTTTCCTGTTATAGATAAAAAAAGTAGTAGATAATTTGATCTTCATTTAGCAATGTTACACAAAATCATACCTCACTCTTATAAAATTACATTTGTTTCCTTTGTTATGTAATATGTTGTTCTACAAGCCAAAAGCTATCAAGCAAAACAAAAATAAAGAAAATCGGTCAATCAGAGCCAGTATAGCACCATTATTCATCAACAATAATGTAACTGCTACATGTGATTAACTGGACTTCATGTTCCATAGCTTTCTGACTTCGTTGCGGTGGTGTTGGCAGCACTCCTGATTGCTTTCAGCTAGAAATCTATCTCTTACCGGTTGAAAACAATACAAAGCACAAATGAACAATAACGAGATCGCATTCACAAAAGGCAAAGTGTCAGCCTTGCTAGAACTAGGGTTTTCTTTGCGAGCTACAAGCAAGCGACTATGTCCCTTACAAAAATGTGCATCGATGGCATAATGATGATTTTCGACAGCCCGTCCACGCAAAACATCCAAACGTAGAGACCGCCTAATTTTGAGATTTGTTAAAGTTGATCCAAGTCTCTCGTTAACTGAGATGGCTGCACTAGACTCGTCTATTTCTACGTCCACTATTCGTGGACTTATTGAGTCGAATTTCAAGAGCTGTAAGAGGCCCTCTCAGATCGAATTATCAGATCAGCATACAAAAAGACGTCTCAGATGGGCAATGAGTCATTGTCACTGGCGAAATCAATGGGATCGGGTTGTCTGGTCTGATGAGGCATCAGTGCGTCTGAAGGATAGTGATGGTCGATTGAGATTATGGATAAAATCTGATCAGGAAATTCCGAGACATTTACATCGTCCCCGGGTACAAGGTGGTGCGACTCTACTGATTTGGGCTGGCATTTAGAACAATGGCCGCTCTGAACTTCACATACAGCAAGGAACCATGAATTCTGAACGCTATGTGAATGTTTTACGAATGAACATTGGCCAAATGACAGATCAACTTGGTGATCCATCGACTTGGTTATTTATGGATGATAATGCTACGTGTCACAGGAGTAGTAGAGTCAACTTATGCAAGTCTCAATTAGGGCTTAGGACATTATCTTGGCCAGCTCGTTCTCCTGATCTGAATCCCATATATTCTAAAACGTAACGTTCGTCGTTCACTGCTATCTACAGATGGCGTATCACAACTTACGTCACTGGTAATGTCATTGACAATAAGGGTAGGGCCACAAAATATTAGCTTCTTAAGAACCGTTACTGTATCATAGCTTATCAGATTATATAAGGACATTTAAATATATTAGGGACATGAAATAACATGAAAAATGCTTTCTGTATCATACTTATGTTTTATTTAGTCAAATTTTAGGATGATCCACTTTTTATGAAACGGACTGTAGTAGAGCGAGTGCAGATAAGTAGATGCACAGTTAATACATATAGCACAATTACAGCGTTAAACGAATCCAACGTGGCAGAATTTATGTGGAATTAGGGTGCTATTGCTTATGATCACCGGTATTACCATGGCAATGTTACTAAACTCATGAATATTGCGTGTGACAGAAGAATAAAAGAAGATATTTTTGTAAATAATCGCTTCTTATTTAATTCCGTTGACGAAAATGACGTTGTGTGTTTTCAGTGATGTTTAGTGTGTTGAATGATTGATGCATTGAGTGAATGTCCCTAATCATCAAGAACTGCTTTTTCTACAATTTGCATCGATCCAATATAGTTGTTTTGTAAACTTTTGTTTTCTTTTGCGACATGACAGTAAAATATTCAATTGCCGCTTCGCATTTTCTATCATTACTATATAATGATTTATTATTTGGTTCTTTTCGCTTTCTCCTTTATTTAGTTGAATCTGGCTAAATTATTTACTTCTTCAAAAGTGAACCTGTTTAATAAGATGAATTGAAAAAAATAAATGATAAGCATTCCGAAATGAATAATAAAATGCCACTTTCAGTGATAATCAGGCTTAATGAAACTAAAAGGTTTCTCAAATTAAAGAAGTCTTTTTGGCTTGTTAGTATTATATTGTGCTTAACTTAAATTCACTAAGTCGTTTAGGGAAGATACTAATTTAGTTCACCTTTAGTACTACCGCAATTCACGTTAAATGTAAAAAGACAAAAAAAACAAGAAAAATATTGCTAAAATATGATGGATAAAAAACATCTTTAACAACCCTACTTGAAACTGTCGGTGCTGCGCATTTTATTATAACTATTTTCATACTTCTGAAGTTCATAAAAAAAGAATGAAATCGTTTTTGAACTGATAAATCTCCCGTCTGCCATTTTCAATTGCTTATTATTTTTTGATCTCCACAAGTATTTCTTTCCATTGATTTGTTTTTCAAGGCATGTCGTTAACTGCTCAAGAATTACCTGCTCCATCATCTTCACTCGCACCTCCACAACCTTCAATCTCACCGATTCCTTCTAAGACGCGTACAAATGCTTTCACTCCAACTCTACCTCCTAGCGAGGTTCCCGGAGCTCATCTTCAACGTTATCTATCAGCAAAATCTGATGATGCTGAGGTGACGAAAGAAATGAAAGAAAATATTGATGACTTTGAAAAAGAAGTGGAAAGTCCCAAGTTGCCACCTAAAGAGGGTGAACCAAAGAAGGTCACCATTCAAGAAAGAATGACGATAACGATAACTAAAAAGGAGAAGACGAAAGAGGGGAAAGATATAATCGTGACAGAAGATATCATGGCATCTGAAAAATTGCCCATGCGAGTGGTTATGAAGTCCAAAGATGCAGCCTTGCGGGATTCCGTGCGAGTATTTGGAAAGGAACATTCTCGCATTCTACAACTTTATGGAACCAAGTGTAATTTCGCGTGATCAGTCTCACTCGATATGTATCAGCTAACGGAACTTTACAGCACTTAAGAATTATTAACTCATTATATTATGCTGCACTGTCTCAATATCGGCATAGAGCTTATAAATGCATAACCGTGCGTCGCTGTAGCAGCTCAATTTCACGCGTTGATAATCTCAGCTAACAGTTTTTAGACGAATTTATTGTTCATCTGTTGTTTTCTGATCTACAGATCTCGACTCATTATACGAACATCCGTACAATCTTCATCGATCCGCCAAGGATTCAATGGACAGTCGGCCAATTACAGTGACGCCTGAGGTAAGGACTTAAAGCAAGCTAATACATTGATATGGTGTTTTATATATCGTTCACGAATAAGACAGATTACAGCAGTGAAAATATTCTGGTTGTATAGTAAGTTTATCTTGAACGATAAAATTTACATCGTTTATAAAACATGAATGTGTATCAAATATAAATGATATTGTGATTTATATTTATCACATTTTGTAAGACCTGTACTCGTATAAGAATTTAAAGAAAGACCGCATAGGAAGTGCCCATCACCAGCTATAAAAAGTATACAAGCAAATTAATATTCTTAATTATATTTTGTCTAATGCATGATGGCGTTACGACTTCCTTTTCCATCTGATTTGATAAAAAATACGCTCCATTTTATTGACCCTCTCACTAACTCTATTTACAAAATATTCATGAATGATGGAGAATTTACTTTGCGAAGCGGCAAGCTTAAGTTAAAATGGTTTAAAGCAGGGATGCGGAGTTGGAATCCCGGAGTCCTATCCTTTTGGCCGGAGTCGGAGTCCTATCACGTGATAGGACTCCGGCATATAACTAGACCCGAAATATAATTCAAGCAAATTACTTATCCTCGTGTATAGTCACTGTCTTGATGTCAAATTTATCCGTTAAACAAAAGTACAGAGACAACAGTGCAAAGCTAATAATAGTCGAGGGAATGAACCGTGATAGTGAAAAAAGGATTGATTGTCTTTCACTCGGTGATTTGCAGGGTAGCCTCCCTTGCCTCGATCACACACACGCACTTAAGGTCACTTCAATTACCTTTTCCTGGTGCCCCGATATCTTGAAACACGATGCCCAAGACACAAGTGTCCGTGGAGTGCATGTTCTTGCGCGTAAAGCTTCTGGTAAGTGACCTCTCGATAAACGCCATCATGTTCTTACAGATATTCTTCGTTGTTTTTCAAACTTAGTCAAATGCCAAACATTAATTCAAGTATTAATATTCAAATAATTGATAATAATAATTAATAATTCAAATTTTGTATAGTTGATAAACTTGCATTGAAAATGATCGATAAATGTGCAGCAATGCACATTAAACACACTAAATATAGGTTCAGGTAGCCCTATAATGATCTGTGCTGTAGGTTACCTTCTTTTAGAAAAACTAAGCTTATATTCTTACTGCTCGGAGTTGGAGTCAGAGTCGGAGTCCTATCAAGACTCCTCATCCCTGGTTTGAAGTATGCCTGCATTATTATGAAGTCTGTGTACAACATCATGACTTCACTTATTTCACACGCAAGCAACAAATTATAGTCATGCATTTGAAAGTATTACAACACATTATTGTCACAATTTATAGTCAAAATACCAGATTGATAAAGCAAAAGGCGATTTCCACCCATATTTATTTCTTTAAAGTGATAGAGGAAATAAGAAAATCCTTTGCCTCAAAACTGATTCACAGTATAATTTCGAAAAGGTTATTTATTCTGACACCTAGCAATCAGACCAAACCATCGCTTTTCCCGTCACGGCCATCAAGCGCACTCGCTCTTGAACATACGTGCTGATAATAGGAATCCTAGAGTGCGTGCGGTCTTTGCCAGTTGTCAATGGAACTTTTCTCCATGATCACCAGACATCATCCTCTGAGTCACCAGAGCTCTATCTGGAACCAGAGTTACTTACTAAAATAAAAAACCTTTCGACTCTGACAACTTGTTATCCACAGTAGAGAAATAAATGCATGTGAAGGAATTAAAGCACCCTGATTTCTGCATACTCGAGATGTGTCACAAGTTATAAAATATTATTACATGAGATGTCAATTAGGATGACAGATTCTTATAAAAAGAAGTTAAAGAATCATCTACTGTCTCACTATTCAGTGAAATACATTGTCATTTGCTGAATATTTATTGATAAAACAACTATAAAGTGTATGTGGAAAGGAAACTGGAACATTAAATTCCCGACATTACTCGCTTGACCTGGGTATCGAGTCGAAGTTCAATACGAAGTTGACAGTTTATGTATACTATGAAATCGAAAGACGTACGGAAGACCGACGTCATTATCGATGGAAAGAATATCGAAGAAGTCAACAAATATGTATACCTTGGCCAGATGCAGACTAAAGATCACAACCAGTTGATGGAATTGCGGCGAAGGATCACTCTTTGGTGGATGCCTTCTGGAAACTTTGGCGATATGCGAGATAAGAAAGTCCCCATGAAATTAAAGAAAAAGGCGTTCAACAAATGTATTCTTCCTACTATGACATATGGCAGCGAAACATGGGCGCTAAATGATACACAATTGGAGAAGCTCGTCACAACTCAACGGAAAATGGAGCGCATAATGATGGGTATTACACTTCATGACAGGAAGAGAGCCAGCTGGATCCGTCAGCAGACAGGGGCCACGAACATCATCCAGTGTATTCGGGAGAGCAAACATCGATGGGCAGGACATGTGGCGCGACAAATGACAACCGATGGACAACACGGGTTACAGAATGGACTCCGCGCAACTACAAAAGATCACGTGGACGACCAAATTCAAGATGGCGCGACGATCTAGAACGCAACATCGCCACGGACGCACATGAAGTCACATGGCTAAAGATAAAGTTTTGTGGAGCCTGAAGAGAGAGGGGTTCCTCCTAAGGAAGAGAGAAACACCGTGATGATGATGATGATGATGAAATCGAATAACGTGTTGCTGTGTCGCTATAAGTAAAAACTGTCAGCATTCAGTTTATTAATGAGAGGACGACACATAGTGACAAGACAAATGTCAATTCGAAAGAACTTTTGCCTTCACTTGGATTCCTTTTTCAGTGAATGATAAAGGTGCGACATCGTCTTTACCTCGATTCTTAGGTTGAACAATGAAACGTGCTTATATTTGTACCTTTTAAATGTTTAATAAGGTGCGCTTCAGCCTGTGAAATTCTGATAACTTAGTTAAGAGTTCAAGTAGTTAAACTTCATGAATGACTGTCCTGGGTGACATAGGTCAATAAAGATATTTTTGAAATTGTGAAAATACTAATCGTTCCAGCGTACATGCTCATAGACTGATTGGAAAAGAAACAATACGACGGAATCATGTGCATTGTGATCAAATGCGATATTTCTTTGAATGTTAGCCGCGGTTACTGCACATTTAAAACTGTCATTCTTGACTGCGGCTACTATTATAAGTTCCATATGCGACCTGCAGTGATTTTCAGGAAAGCCGCGATTTTTGAAATTTTTCATGTTTGTGCATGCGGTATTGACGATGTGACATTCAGGCAGCTACAAACTCATTAACGCAACTTAAGTCAAATAGATCCACATCAGGTCATGGAGTTGAATCGCATTGCATAAAAGCGGTGAGTTTGAAGCCGATTCTGATAGCAGCCAATAGGTGGCATTTCTGACACAGTAGTTGATATTGATAATAGAATTTGAGCCTCCTAAAAGTATAAATGGCTACTTAACTTTCCACTAATAAGCACTAGTAACGCTAATAGTGTAAATATCAAGCGGTAATTGCCAGCGTAGATCAAAGCTGAGATACCCCCGAGAAGTGGTGTGGCTTTGTTCAAAGAAACACAGTACCTAGTAACCAACAAACTATGTATATGTACAGAGATTGATTCGTCTGTCGCTTTACTCTAGAGGTGACGCGATTCTATCTCAGCCATTGTATGCGATGGTAGTAACATGAGAAGATAGTCGTGACTTAGATATAGAAGATAGTGGCTTACGTGATTGGCCAAGCACGCGCAATGCGTAAGGAAAGTTGTATTATGGAACAAACGAGCTGGCGTTATCACATTGAAGACTTAACGTCTGCCAAGTCAATCGTATCTATCTTTGGCTCAATGTTTCGCCGTGATAAATTCATCAAATGGAAATATTATTCACACCGTTCGAATCCCCACGATCGAAATGTACTGACTGTGTACGTTCAATGCGGCGTCAATGATCTAGTTCGTCAGAATTCAGGCTTGAATTTGCATTACGTTCAATGGAAAGTGGATCCCTCTGCCCCTCGGGACTAGTACTTGGCATGACCATCAGTATTAAGAAATGTCATCTCTAGACCAAACAACGCAGACGGGACAGTTTATCTCTGTGGATATGCATAAGTTAGTTCCATGACCAATACTAAAAGTAGCCTCTTTGCATATATTAAGATTTTGCGATGGCTTCTGCATGAATTTTCTATTTGAATAACTGGTTACAGTGAGTTTTGTCAATCCTATCAAATAGTCGAACATCATAAGCAAATCATTGATGAAATCATTTGTTTCTCCAGGATTCTGGTGCTTGGGGCCTCGAGTCAGACGTAGGTACAGATCCAAGTATTCGCTTGGTGGCCCCAAAAGTTGGAATCTCAAAGCGCATCCCAGAGCCTCCTCGTACTGCCGAACTCGGACGACCTGCCTACGACATCAAAGCAGACGAGGCCATGCTTGAAGAGCTGCAATGGGCTCTGCACCTGCCGCGTCAGGCCTTCCCGTTGACCGATGATGAAGCAGATCCTGAAACTCTGCAGGCAGAGCAGGAGCAGTTTCAGGTGAGAGGAGAGATTATCGGCTTAACAATGGCTTTATGTCGGATTAGGGTTGGAAAGCAGCGTTGAGAGGAAACAGCTGTCATAACATCGGCGCGTGTCAACGTGATGGAACAACAACTGCAACCCTTCATCTCTCGTTATATTTATTTTCAGAAACTCAATCAATTCTACGAGAAATTGTTGCATCGATACCAGTCTTCGCGTCCCAAGTGAGTTGAAAATATTTTAAACAAAATTCGTAGACATTATTTCCCAACTAATTTTCACTCATCACTCAGACTTGTGTTGCAATTATAAATTACGATCAATTACATTTTGAGCCTTGCAATTGAGAAGTAACTGCCATTACTTTACAGTTAGTACTATTAAACATTCATTTTGCAAGCAATTCAAACGGCTTTGCTCTCCTCGGCCCTAATGCGTTGCTATACTTAGAAATGCACCGGATTTACAGCTACTATAGAATTATTCTCAAAGAAGTTTACGACGAAGCTTATTTTCAGAATCTACATTAAGTGCCGGTGTTATGATATTCTTTCCACCTAATCTTAGCTGCTGATCAGAAAATGCACACATGTATCTGAAATCTACTTTTACTTAACTTCCCACTCGGAAAAAGAGAGGCAAGTAAATTCCTCTAAAAAATCAATTTAAATCTTACCAGAGATGTAATTGCAAACATATTAAAGTCTCCTAGAAGAACAAGTCTCGACATCCCAGCACTGCATCTTCAGTTTGAACCGTAGTAGAGACGCGAGGTGAAAATACTTGTTGGAAGAATAAGAAGGTAGCAATTTAGTATCAATGCTACGAGACTACTAGCGTCGTCTGTTTTTCCGGGGAGCAATTGTAATACTTCTCAATCTTATTGTGAATCCCAAATGAATTTCTATTTTGCAAACTATTGAATCGTAAAAGGTTATCAATAAAGACAAAGCTAAATTAAAATACATTCCAGTTCACTCAAGTCACTGTTCTCGGGAAAACACGATATAATGCTATTTGTGTGTATATATATAATATATATTATACACCATATAATTTATTTCCTCTTTGGACTGCCATATTAGGCCGTTGGCGGAGAAATGAAGTAGCTCACAGCTCGCCAGTAGCGTCCGATATCCTCTATCCGACGGTTCTCATAATTAGCTGGGCATCAAAACCCCAATCACCGAGGGTTTCTGCGGTGATAGGACAAAAGGTGTATGAATGTTGTAGATCCCCGTACTTAAGACGTTTCTTCTCCTCAACTCTGGACGCCAGTTTTCCTGATCCTTAGCTTGAAACTTGAAGGTTGCTAGTGGCCGGGTTGTTGACGTACGTGAAGTCCCACACAAGTTGCTTGCCTTTATTCCGAGGTACCAGGGTTGCTCCATCGGCTCCAAACAGGCCTGGCGGCTCAAGGATGGAGGGTAAGCCTGCCGAGATCAGCGCTCTTCCTATCAAGTCATTCGCCTTTGCATGACGCAGTCCATGGGTTCCTGAACTGTCGACCTGGGATCCACATTTGCGAGTATATGGGAGGCAGATGTCAGCACCGAGTCGCAGTTGATCAATTGTAATTAACCTCAGAATATCCACCCGAGAATAGAAATAGTAGGGAAACGTGTAGTGTAATGCCGACAATTTTCTGAAGTAATTGAACTGTAAATGAAGGAAAACAGACTAATTTGTAATTGTAATCAATTTCATTTCATAAGTAATTGGTACAAGTCTGTGACATCACTGCGCACTTCAAAATTTTGGTTGCTATTAGCATGGACTACTAAAAATCATCATCTATTTTTAGTAGTCCCTGCTATTAGACACAAGTGTTATAATCATAGGGGGACGCAGGAAAGTCGTTCACTTATGATGCAGGATTTTCAGTTAGCCACTATAATGGAGCGTTTGATAAATTAATCAACCAATTTGTGGATTCTTGGTATCACAGAATATGTTCTAAACATAGTTGGAACCGGACAGTGGCACGGATTTGAATTTCGGAAACATGAACGATGAGGCACGGACAGCAGATAACTTTCAAATGATTTTCTTTAGAGTCTTATTAAATTCGACCATTCTTTTACATTGCATTGATGCACAATCGAGTTTAATTTGCTCGGTTTCCAATCATGTCTAACAAACGTTTGTATCATTGATGGTTAGGATTAGAGCAGGGATCGCAGTTTTCCGTTTTCTTCCGGCTTTTCGGTTTTTTACGAAATCAGTGCTTTAAAATACATTATTACCCTTATTCGGTCTGTAGGATATCCTCAGTCCTACATAATTTGCGGCATCACGGCTTCAGCGCCTTCTATAGAGCTTATGAGTACGATTATAGCCATTACATTAAAGCGTTATCTTATGTGCATTATAAGCATTATCCTCCTTACTTCGCCCACATCTAGAATATGCCGTCCCAGTTTGGAATCCATCCTTATTAAAAGATATTGTTCTGATTGAACGTGTGCAAACTGATTTGGCGTGCGCTTGACTCACAAATTTCATGGCTTGACCTCCATTCCATGCGAAGAACGACAAAGACATTTAAATCCACCTTCCCTCCGATGTCGTCGACGTGTAATGGACGTCGCGGAAGTATTCAAAGCCATAAATCAGCGCACGCTCTGTGATCCAAATACTTTTTTCATCCACAATGCGTCAACCACTCGTGGTCACTCTCTGAAACTCTACAGATAGCGTTGTAACTGTAACACTCGGCTTCATTTTTGCTCAATGTGTGTATCAAATGTAGCTGTCCATCATCTTGCCTTGGTGCTCTAGTGCAATTATTGGTGTATTTGAATGAATGAATTAATAAATATACTTCAGAAAGACATCTCAGATTCGAAATTATTTCGAGCGCTTCGCTCAGGCAGAAGTAGAAGCAAAAGTATTTTTTGGAGAGAAGTGCAAACAAGTGAATGAAAAGAGTCGTAAAATCAATTGCATCCAACAGTTTGAAAGCAGGTCTATTAATTAACTCTCCGTCTAAAATTTCAAAAGAAATATCTGTTTTAGGTTTGCTGAGAGCATTTCTGTTATTTAGATATTTTTTCAAGGCTTTCCGTGTGACAGTTTTAACGGGCTTCAGGACCATTTTGTAAACATGACAACTTTGATCTGGTACCGCAGAATGGAATGTTTCTGCATGTATTCAATGTTTCTGTTGTAAGCAATCATTTGTATCATTTAGGTCAACACATGCAGAACATCTTTTCAAAACGAGAATCAGTTTATTCATTGCCATATGACAATTTTAGTTTTGTCCTGTCCATCACGGCAGTTATGCCGAGACATGCATTGATGATTCGATCAATTCCTTAATGATGATTATAATGTTTATGTGGAAAACATTTTGTGCTACTGCTACTCATCTATACTCGTCTTGATATTTGGGAGATGAAATTTATCTGCTTGCAATGACATTTTGTTTGTAGCATATGCTTTTTACCTTATTACCTCCATATGCATTCTATTAGCAAGTCTTCATCACAAGACAATAGTCGTCTTTGTCTAAGCAGGATCTTGCTGGCAATTCTTGACGATAATTCTGACTGATTTAGCCTCTATGTCCATGGCTCTCTGTGTCGCATTAATTTTTCTCTAATCCCAGATATAACGTTCAGCGGACGGTCATTTAGATCAAGCATTGAGTTAGAGGCAGAATAATTTTCATTCTCTTCAATGAGAAAGTAATGAATATTTTGACTCAACACTGTCACGCTGCATCCCAATACCGAGCTTCTGAAATCTGTTGGTGACCTTACAGACCATTTAATCGATTTCGAATCTCGGGTCTGGATGGGGCAGGAGGTTGTCTAGTTTCTTGGAGCTTCGAACCCTTCTTGTTTGTAGTCAGACTCGAACCCCTGAACTTCAAATCGATAGTCCATGTCATTGTCCACAGTGTTACGTGATCTCACTGATGACGATCGCATTAATCATTTTCATTAATGCTCGTTGTACCATCAAAATGCATTCTGATTTCAGTACTCCCCTGGAAAGACTCTTCCACAATGACGGCGTGAACGCTCTGGCTCCTGATCAACAAATCGAGCGCCACATCCTCCTTAGACTTCGCCGGCAACTGAGACAGCACTCAGCTGCAGAGAAGCGCCGCACAGCCTTTGTGGAACAAGAGGAACGTAGGCGAGCCCTCACTGGGCATCGCTATTGTGCCTACGAACCTCCGCAGAGTCAAATGTCCAAATGTGCTAGAGAAGAGAGACTGGCACCTGCTCAGCGACCCTTCACCTCAATTCCTGAAAAGGAAAGACCTTCCTCCACCGTTCGTCCTGCAACTGTCGCAGTGGAGAAAGATCGAAGGGAAAGAAAAGCAACGCCATACAGGTAAATCAGAAGTGCATTTGAAATGGTTTTTCTTCATAGTTTGCCCCGAGCATAAAATAGGCACACTGTATATTAGGTAGAGTAGCAACTCTTAATGAAATCCCCATGTTTATGCAATTTCAACTTTATTAAATGAACTCGAGTTGAGACTCAGTGCCAAATGTTACAGAAGCAAATTTTTGCAGTTTTGAATAAATTTCCACGGAATTGACTTGTCATGATAGCAAGACAGAAGGAACAATAGTATTTTATAAATCCTCCGTGTCATTGACAGTCTTGGAGAGGTAATTTTTTTTAAACTATAGCAATTCGATGGGCTGCTATTACTTTTCAGAGCATTTTCTTAAGCGTGATCATATTGTTGCCACTGAAACAGGAAAAGATCGTAATCAAAGACAATGATCATAATTGTCTTTAAAAGATGCAAATGAGTCCACAATACTATTCAGATTCAAGAAATGAGACATAAATTTAATGAATCATAAAATCATGCCGATAAAAATTGAATTAAAAACTTGAAATTTCAGCCAAGAAGATCTCAACTCTTCCATAAAGATTTTCATTCTATTGCGGTTCATGAAATTTTCTTGATAATCAACTTAATTTCCGTTTAATCAAGATACCTGTCAGTAAATGTTCGTTTCTTTTGATATCTAATAAGTTTCATACCGCTTATATAGAAGTTGCAAATCGTTAGCAAATAAACACAAGAATAATTTGCAGAAAGCTTTTTAAAAAGTGATCAACATTTTTTTGGACCGCAGGAACTTTATCTACGCAAAAACTGAATATTTTAATTTAGCAATTTTCACTGTATGTTGACATATTTCGAGTCGACACTACCAACTGTATACTTACTTTGTGATTCCGAGTGTCATATTACTCAGAGGATGAGGATGCCTAAGTTCACTTTAGTTGATGAAAGTTGTGACGTTGGCGAAATGGAGCTCTATGCTTTTTGTAGTTAGAATCTCTTACCTCCTGATCATCATTTCATTAACAGTTAAACTATGGAACAGCAAATATAAATTATTAAGATAATGATTTTCATTCTTTACCAGCAGTGGGATTTTTATCAAATAAAAGAAAAATGAGTCAGCATCTAGACTAAAATCTAATATTTAGCCGCAATATTTCGACAACCGACATTCTCAATGAGTGCAGTGCACCGAAAATTTCGGTTCGGAGACTCATCAACCGAAATCTGGATATCATCAAAAGACAATGATAATTCGGTTCGAAACACTGTCCATCGTGATTTTAAGAAACAAAGGACGGTAGCTCTCAAGATTATGATGAAAGTGCATACAAAGTTCACAAATAGTAATTCGCGTCGTGTTTCTTCTACAGATCTTTCCAAACAAACTTTTTCTTGAAACTGCTGACAAAATTAGTTGTTGCTGTTGTTATCATATTTAGAATACATGCTTGTTATGACTTAGTAGTATGCATAGCTTTTTTTCTTGAAGCTTTATCTTCTACTTAAGCAATTACCTGTGGTTATACACAGCCGTCTAATTAGTTTACTATATGTCCACACTGATTTAAGCTTCAATAAAATGAAGCATAAAAGCTCAACATTTTGTCAACTTTATGGGAATTATTAAAACCTGTAAACATGTGCAGGCCTACATGTAGAGTCATGATTTTATATGTGTAGTTAAAAATGGAAATAATGAGCATTTGGAAAGTGTCGGAAAGCAAATTGTGAAAGAAAAGTGAATTGATGTATTAATATAGCAATTGAAATTCCTTTTTGTAGAAATTTAGATCGTTGTATGATTAATATCCAATAATCAACATTATCAATTTGAAAATTCCACCAATCTCCAATTTTGCGTTGTAACTGTAAAGCATAGCCCAAAGTGATGAAGGCCTGAATAAAATTGCAGTCTGCTGATTTGAAGTTTGTTTGGCTTGCCATCTTCAACATGTCGGCGATTGAAATGAAAGGACTGAATCATCCTAATCAACTTAATCATAATTGCTCATTTTGAGTACACTCGTTATTTCCGTTTCGACAATTTATTACGTTCTAATTTAGGCGATCATGGGACCAACAACATCACGCCCGAAGACTTGTAATGAGCTGATTTGCTTCATAATTCCTAAATTGAAGACTAAATGACACATATTCAAAGCCAAGCAGTTTTATCTTTTAAAAATTTTCCAATCCTCGTCCTTCCAGATTTACAAGAGGTTCAGAAGTTCAAGGAGAAAATGTTTACGACTTGAAGGCTCGTAATGATTTTAAACTTCATCTCCGTGCGAAATACAGTGCTCCTTCAATACCCAGCAAGTGTCGGTAAGATTCGTCATTTTTTATCATTTTGTCTTCATTTGACATTTCTTTCTCTTTCCTTCACAGACGATACGCACTCATCTCAAACCGCTCGCATGACGCCGACACTCCAGCCCCATCCCTTGCTGAAGAACGCCTCATCAGAGATCGGTTTCCACAGTTCACTGAGCAATGGGTCGGAGAGAACGCTTTGTTGGAACCGAAGCCTTGGATGCTAGCTCTCAGACACTCATCAGAATCCTGACTTTACTCATCTTTTGTAGTCTTTCAGATTGTATTTTTATCTTTCTATCTTGCAAAATATAATTCTTTATAAACTGATGTATTGAGTTCTGAACATTCGCAGGGTTCTTAAAAGTGGGATGAGTTGAGTTTCTCTTGAGTTTCATTTCGATGCCAATTAACATGTCCGATATAAATGATAAGATGGACAAGTAGCATACATGCCTTCAAGTGGGGACTTGCGCATAATCTTCATGGTGCACGAAAGGAAATTGTAGGCCCTACTTTAAAAAATTATTGGAATTAGTGTATGTTACTTCTGTGGCTACTGCTGTACATATGCTACGACAGTACAGGGATGACTTTCTGCGTGCTTAAATAATTCCTCATTTTTAAGTCACTTGCTTATCATTCTTCTTTTATTTAATTACCGCTAAATGCACACTGTGCTGGCGTCGGAAGCATTTATTTATCATTATATCATCATTTGGTCGTCGTGCTGTGCTGCTCACATGAACGGCATGCCAGAAAAACACAGCAGTAGTCATCAATTATCCTGAAAAGTTGACGAATGCTGTGTCAATAAGCTATCACATTCGTGAATCCTACAAAGCAAGGAGATTTCAATGTTTTTGTAATAACTTCATGACCTACAAAGTCATTTTTCTCTCGCCATTTATCATTTTATAGTTGCAATTGAAATTACAAAATGATTGCAGCATAAGCGCAATTCCGACTGACATCAGGGGATGCAGAGTTCCATCATTTTAATAAGACGGCGACTACGGTAGTAAGTATAAGCTAAATCTTATTTTTAGAAAATGTGGCAACCTACCAGTGGCGTACCGAAGGGGGGATGCAGGGGATGCATCCCCCCCCGAAATTCGAAACTCTAAGTGGCATGAAAAAGGGAGAAACTTAGGCATACTGAGCATGTGAAAATATCGAGTGACGGCTTTCGTAAAAATTAATAAATCATCCTTTATTTTGAAATAAAAATACTCAATTTCAGACCAATAATACTTGATTTAACACTTGAATATATACCTTGTAAATTTCTATAAGTTTCTATCAATTTTGACTGTTGATCAAATTTCCTCTTTCATCCTTCACGATACACGGGTATGGGTATGAGGCAGGTGATTATGTCATCGACAAATATGTGAAAGTCGTTAATCCTATTCCCCTCCAAGTTCCTAGGTCGGAATTTAATGTATCTTTGTTGATATTTCTTGAAAGTGGGCGAAGAGTTTTGCTTTTATTGTCGGTAAATGAAATATTCAACACCTTTGTTTATCATGATAAAGAGGCGATTCAGCGAGAATCGTTGCGACTTCCTGTTGTGATAACACATTTGGAGATATTAGGATGCAATTTCCAGCGGCTGTTTAATCCATTAACTGAAGAAATGAGGTGAGTTTGATCCGTGCGTACATGTTTTGTTTATCACCACATTTCCAATCAACATGCCTAGGCCAAGTTTCTCGCGTTTCATTTGTTCATAGAAGCATGGCTTGACTTATAAGTAATTTAGTCGTAGCTACAGACAGATTCAGTTTATCACATTGACTTGCTGCAGTCTATATAGTGAACATTCCTATTTGTCAAATTATATTTTAACTGAAGAGTAAGTACATGCATGCTTATGAGTGATTTGCATTTTCAATGCAATAAAATGATGAAATCTCAATCAAGGTCGGTGATGCAATATACGGTACGGAGTAACCTCCACAGCGGCAACAGAGCCCTGCCGCTGCGTCGCTTCTGGTAGCAGATTCGACTTACTTCGACGTGACAACCCTCGGCCCCGGGAATCATTCCTGGGTGGTTGTCTTTGGCGGGAATGTGTTAGAGTAACGCTAACGAAGCAGTCGGAGGAAGAAAAACTCATGAGCTTAGATGCATCACCGACTAGGCCAATAGCAGTAGGATGTCCCCTAGTTAAGTTGGCCACCTTAATAAATTAGTCTGACTTTTCCACCCCTACCTTGATCGGATGACCTGTCTGGGGGTAGTGCTGAATGCAGCGACTTCGACAGTCAGTGAATCTAACAGGTACCCTGATCGAATCAACCATTCGAGAAGGACCGACCTGATGGATGAGACGGAAGTTTAATGCTGCACTCAATTCGCCAGCAGCTCCGATCGTGAGAGGGTGGTTCCTTCTCACCTTGAGGGTAGTTAGGTTAGGAATTAAGGACCAAAATATACTTGCAAAATACACAAAAGAATCATGATCCGTTATCTAAAATGTATGAGTTAGTAAACGTATGATAATTTATCTGAACAGTACCTGTAATAGGTTTATCTGATGTCTGTAGCCAAGGCGTAACCCACTCTGAGGAAATGTCATTGACGGAAGAGTCGATTGCTGATTAGATAGGCCTACTAAGGAACGGTTGGATCAGATTACGTCAAAGAACCGTCAAAAGATCTTATAGAGAGAAGTGAAACAAGACGAAATGTGTTTGATTATTGTAATTCCTAAGTTTGTTAAGGTTACATAGATTTATCCTAAGATTTTGATGATTCAACGAAGCATGGAAATAATTCAAATAGGTTGATGAACTAAACATTTTGAGGAAAAAAGTCAATCACTTGAATCTGCTGACCTACGTGAATATCAGCCATCATTATTGGCATTAATACGATTACACGTTAGTAATACTTATAGCTCTTTTGTATTTTTTGTTTGTCGGCACTTGAATAAATTTTGTCGGCAAGCGATGCCCCCAAACTAATTTCCAATGCATAGTTGTACCACTGATTCGGTCATGATAAATGTGTAAGATGTCGGCAGAGTTTGAACGCTGGCAAGACTTTTGGCGACAACAGCCATCGTCCAACCGATTGGAGCTCAGCTTGACGGAGGCGCTGAGAGAGTGTGATAAGGATCTCTATCCAAATGTACATAAACTCCTAACCATTTTTTTGGTCACCCCAGTGACAACATGTACAGCGGAGAGATCTTTCAGCCTGCTTCGCTTACTTAAAACCCATCATAGGGCAATGATGGGCCAAAGGCGTCTAAACGGACTCGCACTTCTGGCCGTTCACAAGGACATTAAGTTGTGTTACGATTCCGTTGTACAGGAATATGCGAGAATATTTGATTCTCGATTGCGATTGATAGAATAAATTTGCATCATATTATTATCCGTTTTATTCATCCATTTTTATAATATCTATTGAATATATGTAGGCTAATAAATGCATGAGAGATATGCATGTACCGGTGCTATTATATATACGAGTATATACATTCTGTTAATATATTTTGAACGCAGTTTTACGGATTTTTGTATTTTTTGTATATTTTTGTTTTTTTGTTTGAGCGCAAGTGTATATGATATTTGATTTGGCTTGATTCAACAGGTAAATCACATGCAGCTAAATCGACTAGGTCTATTCATATACAAGTTCTAAAATTTTTGAGGTCAGTATTCAAATATCATCCCCCCCAAACGAAAATCCTGGGTACGCGCCTGCAACCTACACGTCATAGATCATTACAGTCCTACCTGAGCTGTGTTTAGTGATCATTGCTGTACATATATCAATCATTTTTCTATGAAAGTTTTCAGCTATACACAATTTCGAACTAATGCTTGGCCTTTTGCTAAGTTTGAAAAAAACGAAGAAAATTTTGTGATCATAGTCACCACAGCATTCCACTATCCGCTCTTATGGGCAAATGATGACATTAACAACATCATCCTTAAGTCGAGATCGTCAGTCACTTATCAGAAGCTTTGCGCCCGAGAGCAGTCGCTCCACAGCCACTGGGGATGTCGAGAGGGTGCATCTTGGAGAGGAGCTGAGATGTAGATTTCAAGATATCGGGGCAGTCGATCGCTTAGTGAAGGGAATATTTCCTTTCCGCCTGTGGGATCTCATCAAACAAGCCCACATTGCCAGTTCATTTTGACTTTTTTGTATGAGAAATTTGACATCAGGACAGTGACTGTAATACACGAGGATAAATAATTTGGAATTCCGACTTCGCATCCCTGAGAAATCAGCATATATAAGAGGGGAAATTCCATCGATATTTTGCCTTGCGGCTAATTGCCCCCTCTTATATAGGCCTACTGATACATGTATTTCGAATACGTGGGCAGAATGGAAAAAATATAGATATTATCCAACTTACCGTACTATATCCTCAAGTGCATCAAACGACCGTCCGAAGTTTTAAAGATAAGAGTTTATTGACTTCCTGCAGTCAGATAATACTTTTGGACCTCACGATGGAATTTTTCACGCTGACTATTTGAGGGTCCTGATTTGGCTGCACATTTTCTTGTAGCAAACCTTTGTAGTCCGCAAATGATGTTGAAAATGTCAGAGAGGCAAATGTTGGATATTTGTCATGAGATCTGCAATAGATATTGATAGCAATTGACACTACTGTTAAAATACAGAAAAATCACGTACTACTATAAAATTGCATAAGTGGTAAATGTGCAATTAAATATTATCAAAAGATTGTTGAAGGAACTTGTCGATGAATTCGCTGATTCGCTGATAGTCTTAACTATAGAGCCTGAAAATTTTGAGTTCTTGCGTCAAAAATGTACGTTTCTCAAATTTGACTGTCATTAAACATGAGACAGAAGCCTTCATCAGGTGCGTACACATTATCACGGTGTGGAATCCACATAGAGAATGAATATATATATACTGGTATTCTTACTGTCAATAGAAATCGATAACCATGAAACCTCTAGAATGGAAGTAAATTTTCATGCAATATACAGCAGAGGCACAAAAAACCGCACGCCACAGAATTAGATTGTTTAAGCGCATCACATTGCCAGAAGTGCAAACTGATTCAAAACGAAAGCACATGCAGGAACTTACTAAGTGGGCAAAAGAAGTTTTTAATACCTTTCAGAGATAGGAAAAATAGTCGTGTGTCGCTTGCGGATTGCTGTGAATTACTTCAAAATGCTCCGATCGGCACGATTCCTTCAGATTCGAAGAATTCAGATCATTGCGCAAAAGTTTTCTCGATAATATTGGCCCTTTCGAACATTGTGAAAAGAGTTTGCAGGCTAACGAAAAAACGTTCACAAATTTCTCTGTAGAACTTGATATCGACCGTGTCTCTTTGCTGCGTGATCCAGTTTGATAACTGTCACTGAAACTTCGCACAACTTTGCGTGTTTAATGTTGAACTGGCTGCTGATTGCTCGATTGCTATAGTATTATGTCAGCAGATTGTGCCTTTTCATTATCTTTACATGCTACATTACGTTTTATGACGGCCTGTCTAATTCTGTGCCGCACGCATTTTCACTTAAATACAGTTGCAAACGTCTTAATCAGTGAGTTAGAATCAGTCACATGTACAATTCTAAGCTTTCCATTGGTGGTTCGTGTCCCAACTTAGCTCCTCCGGATGTGATGTGCCGCGACTTTCAGTCAATTTCCATTCTAATCAGCTTCGCATAAACAATCTATTTCTATGTCAATGAAGCTGTTCGTAAACTAAAATTCTGTCGGCAGAAAATTCAGCCGACTTGATGAACGAAGGTACAGCACCGAAAGCGACTGAATATGCTGCCGGTCTTCGATCTCTTTGCATGTCGACCAGCTTTTCATACTGTACGCATCTGATGACAGCTTCGGCCGAAAATGTGTGCAGCTGATAATAATTCATCACATCTCTTTACAGCATTCAAAAAAAGTATGGTTTTCTTGAAGCCCTATTGATCGGCCTGATAAATTACTAGCATTTGAGGAGAATTGAAATGATCAGATACGATGGTGACACTCTTCCAACCATAAAAAATAATGACAATAAAGTCTCTAGAATTGAATTAAAGCTTCATGTAATACATTATAGTGGCACAAAAGTTGCAGGCATTTGCATTTGAATGCACTTGTCAACGGCTGAATCATTGGGTTAGAATCAGTTACATGTGCAATTCTAAACATTCTGATTAGTGGCTCTTGCCCCAACTTAGTTCCCCCGGATGTGCCGCGATCTTGAGTGAATTTCCATTCTATTCAACTTCAGATAAACAGTATTTCTATTAGTCCGGGAGCTAGCGTGAAGTTGTACAGGGAACGAGGTAGTACATAAAACTTTCACATAGCTAAGTACACCTCTAACCTACTGCAAAACTTCGCGTCTGCCGGATCAGATCATTTGCTTTTAAAAAGTAGAGAGGATAACAAAATCCTATGTATTTCCAGTGGTAAAATTGTGACATTCAAGGTGTTGACTCCATTTTTTCGAATTTTTGCTCATTAAAGTTACACATATTGGTATTTTGTTGAACTGGCTATTATAGAAATCATCTACAGATCATGATCTTTCAAATGAGTTATCATTCAGTGACAGAGGATGAAGTAAAGTGTACAAACAGACACTTTTCGTTAAAGTATATCAACAAGTTTCCTGAAATTTCTATGTTAAAATTTGCAGTTACACCAACGAAAAGTGTCTGTTTGTACACTTTACTTCATCCTCTGTCACTGAATGATAACTCATTTGAAAGATCATGATCTGTAGATGATTTCTATAATAGCCAGTTCAACAAAATACCAATATGTGTAACTTTTATGAGCAAAAACTCGAAAAAATGGAGTCAACACCTTAAATGTCACAATTTTACCATTGGAAATACATAGGATTTTGTTATCCTCTCTATTTCTGAAAAGCAAATGATCTGATCCGGCAGACGCGAAGTTTTGCAGTAGGTTAGAGGTGTACTATGCTATGTGAAAGTTTTGTGTACTACCTCGTTCCCTGCACAACTTCACGCTGGCTCCCGGACTATATACTTCTAACAATGAATTTAAGTTTGAACGCAAAATAAGCACCCTTCCAACAGCCTAACAATAGGATCCTATGGACAACAGCACATTTCATTTGAAAAATACCTTTAAAAATGTCTTTAAAAGCAACTTGGTCATAAATAACTTAAGCAACCGATCATTGCTTTTCATTTTGTGTGGCAGTGAAAAGATATCGCTCCCATGCAAACTGCCGGGACGAAAAATCAACTTTTCAGTCCCACGGGATCAAAAAGTTAACTTTTCCTCCCGCAGCTAACTTTTCTATGAAAACTCCTATACAGGACAAATCATCGAAGTGTATAAACAAGTTATGATTAGCCAGTGACTACCAAGATATCGATACAGTCCCTGGATAAGCTCATTCATAGATTTCGCGGTGTAGCCATCAATTTCATAATGAATAATAGATATCTAAAAGTCACAAGATGAAAAGGTACATTCTTTGGAGAGGAAATAAGCGCTTCCTCCCTTAGCTATTTGTCCATCCCTCGCTACGGTCGGGCTGTGCCTCTCTCAAGAAAATAGCTATATCGTGCCTTATTTTCCGATTATTCAAATTATCAGCAAGTTTACCATGCTATTAGCATACTTATTAGCATTTCTTTATATTGTGTATCTTACAGTAATTCAAAGAGAATGGAAAGATGGTATCAGCCCTCTCATAGTATTAGGCCATTAGGGGAAACTCTATCTTCCCGCAGGTCCCGATGCTGATCCCTGACCTTCCCCTTCACATTCAATTCTTCTCCAAAAACTTCTTAGGAATGTCAGATGCGGCTGACATATACATCATGGACTTGCAATTCAAAATATACGTTTTCTATCGTCCTCATGGTTGGGAAATTGAAGGAAGTTTATAGAAATCACTTTGTGAAGGACGGATTGCGGCATTACAGGTTCTTCGAATGCAAAACTGTTGGCAGTGCATAAATCAACTCATTATTCGACACAGGAACAAATACTGCCTCAAAGCCTGAAAGATGTTTGACATGATTTGTAAAAGGAGCCAGAGTGCATGTTCGATAATCAACATGCTTGAAAATCAAACTAGTAATCAATTAATTGACAAATTAACGATGGAGATTTTATCATAATCACGTTGAAACAAAAAGCAATCCTGGGCAAAGCTTGAAATAGAAAGAATAAGTTTGTTACATCGATCAATGCATCAGTTAATGAGACTGCAGGTAGCTCTAAACTTAACCTGCCACCCACATATTCTGTTATTCTCAGCTCTAGAATGATGTGAGTCAGTGTACAGCTCATGAATGAATTTGAGTGTCAGAGTGAATTTCAGTTGTGACTTTAAAATGTGATTCATCAACGAATGAACTTTGGGTCACTTTCTTGGCTTGAAAATTTTTCTTCTAAATTCTAAAAAGTAGTTAAACTTTTAGAACACTTAAAACTATTTCCCAATGCCTGTCATGTTCCTTCACTCGTCCAGAGGTCGGCGAAATAGTCGCATTAACGTTAGTGACAATCACGAGATAAAGTTTGTCAGCGCTGTCCATAATTGTTAATTTATCCTACAAGTCAAATTTCCAAATTTCCATGTTTGTTAGCCGTCGACTTGGGTTATTTGCCATCTGTAAATCCAAATTCGTAGATGCTAATGTGTCGCTTCGAATTTAGCTAACAATATTGTGTATTTATCATTAAGAGAGGCAGTAACTCATGTGTTAGTCACTGAGAGAACTATCATGTATCTTTGTTAAACGGAGCAATTAAAGGATAATAATTCATGGTTTGTATCTTGATGAAAATAAGAAGTGTGCATAAATCATCACCTTGAATATCTTGCCTGTATTTCTGTCAGGAAAGCGTCTCCGAACTACAGCCATTCGCGAGGTCTAAAGTGAATTATAATATCATAGTGCGAATGCTTTGATCGAAGACTTCTTAAATTGCCATTTGTCATTAACGGCAAGATAAATTTACATCATATCATTGTGAAGAATGGACAATATGCAATAATACAATACTTACGCTTCATGGGCAAAGTATGCAGTGATCATGTTCATGATTTCTTGAGCATAACTAGGAATCTGTAGACCTTAAATGTTCGAATGGTATGAAGTACATGCGGTGCAATATTTCACTTCCTTAGCTAAATGAGCACTTTTGTAGTATATGTAGACAAAATGCGTTTAATCAAATAGCTTGAAAGGTATAAATGGGAATTGTAACAAGGAATTATAGTCCGGGAACTAGCGTGAAGTTGTGCAGGGAACGAGGTAGTACATAAAACTTTCACATAGCATAGTACACCTCTAACCTACTGCAAAACTTCGCGTCTGCCGGATCAGATCATTTGCTTTTCAGAAATAGAGAGGATAACACAATCCTATGTATTTCCAGTGGTAAAATTGTGACATTCAAGGTGTTGACTCCATTTTTTCGAGTTTTTGCTCATAAAAGTTACACATATTGGTATTTTGTTGAACTGGTTATTATAGAAATCATCTACAGATCATGATCTTTCAAATGAGTTATCATTCAGTGACAGAGGATGAAGTAAAGTGTACAAACAGACACTTTTCGTTGGTGTAACTGCAAATTTTGACATAGAAATTTCAGGAAAATTGTTGATATACTTTAACGAAAAGTGTCTGTTTGTACACTTTACTTCATCCTCTGTCACTGAATGATAACTCATTTGAAAGATCATGATCTGTAGATGATTTCTATAATAACCAGTTCAACAAAATACCAATATGTGTAACTTTAATGAGCAAAAATTCGAAAAAATGGAGTCAACACCTTGAATGTCACAATTTTACCACTGGAAATACATAGGATTGTGTTATCCTCTCTATTTCTGAAAAGCAAATGATCTGATCCGGCAGACGCGAAGTTTTGCAGTAGGTTAGAGGTGTACTATGTTATGTGAAAGTTTTATGTACTACCTCGTTCCCTGCACAACTTCACGCTGGCTCCCGGACTATTAAGAGAATTACCGAGAGATCATTGGGTTTGGCATTCAATCAAATACGCATTTCGCTAAATTTTCTCAATTCTTTTTCAATATGTGAGATGCGGTTTATTTGCAGATTTATGCAATCGGAAACAGCACAGGCCTGCACACAATGCAAAATGATACATAATACGCTATGATATAAAAGTCAGTAGAACGCTTTGATTGGCTGACATCTTTTGAGGAAGATGTAATTACACCTGTACTTACATTTTGCAGATCATTTTTAGGCTGCAGCATCATGCTATCTTCGTTGATGTAATTCCCACCTTTGTCATGATTACATCAAATTTTACTTGGCTAAAGAGCAATGCAACTTCCACCTTCACTTTAGGTGATTAATGCCTAAATCAACCGATGCATGAGAAATCATAAGGATTTTGCCGAAATTTGAGTCGACAAATCTGCGAAGATCGGCCCTAGTGGAAGCCAGCCGCAATTAAATTGCTGTTTCAATCAATTACTCGAAATTGGAATTACTAAGCAATTAATTCATTGACACTTTTCAATAATACCTGTGAACAAGTAAAAGTTGATTTCCTGCCATAAATTGACGATGGCGAACAAAAGCAATGAATCATTGACTGAAGAATTATGGACAGAGCTGAACAGATATTCAAAGTTGCAACCATGTCCGGTTAAATTCGAGATTGGCAATTTAGTAAAATTTTGACGGGCATTAAATGTCACTTTGAACACACTACTGGCAAATCGCCTAAGTTAGTGCGGCTCCAATAATTAATGAATGCTGCTTTTTGCAGCAAACTTCACACAAAAATCCACACATTGTGTTGGCAGAAAGCAGACTTTATTAATTATTAGAGGCGCACTAACATAGGCGATTTGCCAGTAGTGCGTTTAAAGTGATATTTAATGAATGCCTGTCGAAATTTCACTGACTTGCTGATAGAATTATAATGTCAAGTTTCTGCAAGATTTAGTGCTTTTTCGGACAAATCCTTCAATCGATATTAGGGAGGCACAAAATCATAGGCTACTATATGAATCATGTAGACCCAATTAATGCTAAATTCTGAGCAATCACATCAAGCAGAAATTTGCTGGTGAACAATCTATTTCTTGCCATTGGAATTGGATTCAATTAATTAGTTGACAAAAGAAATCAATGCAATCCCTTATTTGATAATTAATTTTGCGCGCCATCATTAATTGCAATAGGAATTCCGAGCAATCAATTTTTTATAATCCCTGATTGGAAGACTTTGTCCTTGCTTATAGAATATTGAAATAAAAACAAACTTCTTTTTTTCATTTTTCATGATCACCTGTCGGACCTTTAGGCAGAATGTGAACACGACTTTGACTCACGAAGACACAGAGATAGTGACAATTGCAGATGACATCAACAATGAAACACTATAGCGATCAAATGAAGCAAAAGCAGCCGGGACGGATCAAAAGAGAGAAGCAAAAGATATTAAAAAATATATATACATGTACATAAGTCATAATTATAGTAGAAATCAAAAGAATAAGCTAATAAGAGAAAGTCACAAAGTCTCAAATTGAAAAGAAGTTCCTTCTGTACACACGAAGGTGGCTTTAGCACTTTTATACACACACTTTCTAAAATTGGAAACCGGGTACGTTTTAAAATGGAAAATTTGAAGGTCCAATCACACAAAACTTGAGAGCGTTTGTCGCAATTGATCAAATGCCTGGTGACAGCGGATGACGAAGAGTAATTCGTAGTTCTTGGGCGTTTATCTTTTCCCTAACGGATCCATTTTGGAAGGTGCTCAGCTATTCGAGCTCCCGTGTCTAACCCATAGAATTAGACAGGTTGTCTCTTTGGTTTGACTAGAAAGGAAACATTGGAACATGTAACGTTAATGAAATGGCACAATCTGCTGACATAATACCATAGCAATCGAACAATCAGCAGCCAGTTAGACAGTAAATGTGCCAAAATGTGCGAAGTTTCACTGACTGTTATCATCTGGATTATCACAGCAAAGGGACAAAGACGATATCAAGTTCTGCAGAGAAGCTTGCGAACATTTTTTTGTGCGCCTGCTAACTTTTTAAATAATGATCGGAGGGTTCAACATTATCGAGAAAACTCTTGCGCAATGATCTGAGTTCTTCAAATCTGAAGGATAGGGCAATCCTTGGTTATAGATTTTTTAATTTAAAATCAATTAAGCTAGTCAGTGAAAAGCTGAATTATCCCATTTCTAATTTGACTGACTCTCATGATTTATAATTGACCAGGCAAGTCATTCTACCACAATTCACTGCCTCCCTTCTCGGAGGACTAACATGTCATCAAATTATTTTCACTAAAACAAAGATTTCAGTCGAGGTACCGAGATAATCTTCATCACAGGAAAACATATTCCATGAAGTTTCCGACAAAGTCACGTCCCGCAGATGCTCTCCGGCCATTTTTCGATGAAAACGAAAATTGAAAAGATTTTGTCACAGGCCGCAATCTAGAGTTCAAATTAGGATAGAAGAATTTTTGTCATCTTCATCTGACCTTTTCTTTGATTAAGAGTTCGCATTCGTCTCTTCGTCTCATTCTCGCTCATGCGAGATTTCCAAGGCGACTTGAGGACAAAGAATGAGTCATGAGATAGCGTCATTCACTACCTGTCAATGCTCCTCCCATAGAATTCCCCCATTTTCTTTCAACTCACTACTTATCACATTTTACCCGGAATTTTGGTTCGTCTTCGAAAACGTTGGAAATGTGAACTGATTTGATATCATATTCTGTAATTATCTCCCGTTCCTTCTACTTGAACATTTATCATCGATTGGCTGTGAGCTTTTCAGAGAAGAAGTCATTTGGTTATTCAAGTTTTGTTTCATTTTAAACATCTAATAATCATAAAACAAGGTTGGGCAAAAAACTTTGAGTCAAAGCTCAAAACCCAAGCCCGAGTTTAAATAAATGAATGAAATCAAGCAAACGAAGTGCATTCTTCGTATTTTGTGCTGACATAAAGATTCTTCTATAGGTCAAAGTTCCTATTGGGCCCATGAGAAGTGTGGTGTTAGTGGGAAACGATTTATTATTGTAATAGTAGTCTAAGTACATGTATTGTGTCATAAAGTTTTCTTTTAATTTAACCTACACTGATATACTGACTGATTGAAGATCTTTGATTTAATTATGATTGAGTTACACACTGCTCATAGCAAAGCAGTTGTTTTCATTTTATCATTCAGAAAAAAACAAGATAGATATTATAGCTGCGCAGTAAGTGCATGGCTAAACATATTTAGAATACGAAATCGGAATGAATTTATTTTTGGATAAATGTCGGCTATGACAGAAAGTTAAGGGTACGAAGATAATTGCTAAGATGTAAAATATGCGGAATATATAAACATTCAATATGCACAAATGCAACAAAATACATGTAAGCGTACAGTAGATGCAATGTGTATGAAGTTTCAATGCGCGGTATTGTCAAGCCCAGAATGAAATAGCTAATAATCACAAGTATTTCATTTTTGAAATATTCTGTGAATCCAGTGGAAGTTTGATAAAATATCATAACTTTATGCTCTTGTCCTGTCGCTCTCATAAGATTCAAATCAAAATATTAATTTTTGTAACTTGTCAGCATTAATAGAAAACCCAAGTTTTGTATCACTTACCCAAGGTCCAACCTTGTCACAAAGCTGTTGAAGATTTCTGCTCTTTATTTGTCATATTCACCTTTTCTCTCAAAATTCGTCCAAAGCCTACTGTACAAGACAATTCATTGGAATAAATCAATTGCTGTTGTCTAATAGTTGATTGATTTCTAGTGCAACTGAAGATTGCTATCTTGCAAAAATTGTTGACGGGATCTCAGCGTGTCTGAACTTCTAACACGAACTTCAATCATGAGTGAAACCTTGATTTCTGACATGTTGAATGCCTCCTGATGCAGCAAGACAAAAATGTGACCTAGAAAAGGAAACTTTCTCAAAATGGCGCTTTGTTTATCATTTTCTGGTATATCAATAGACATTTTTTAAGTTAACATGTCATTTGCAGTATCGATGCATTGAGTTGAAATTATTTGCACACTTTAAGCTTTCTTTCAAAAAGGTATCTGGAGTCATGCATACTTTGATTCCGAATATAAGGACGTTTTCTCGCCTTTTTACTCCTTTTTTTACCTCGTGATAACTTTTTGTCATTTTATTATTACTTGGTTCGTGATGTTACTCTGTTTTTGCAAAAGACATTTACTGTCACAAAAACATTTCTCGCTTTGGAATCGCAAATGTCTACGTTTGCAGCACTATGAATGTCACACTTACACCCTTTATGCAAGGGAACCGTTTATTCATGCATTTCTGTTCAATACACGAAACGACATCCGTCAAAATGACTTAAAGTAGAATAGCATAATGTTGATGTAATATTGCAATTGTAATGTGTGTAATTGTAGAAAATTGGTACGAAATTGGGTAGGCCTAATTGTAGAAAACTTGAATAGTAACTGATAGTGACAATTTTAGAATGAAAACTATTATTTTGAGGGTCAAACATGGTTCAAGCAAAATTGCTCATCATGACAGGAGAAACAGATGCTACAATAAAATGGAGCTTATATACAAAAGAAGGAAAGTGAACTACATTCCATTAGTTCATAGGTCGTCGGTACATTTGTAGTGCATGGATTCATCAAAGTTCTAACTGCGTCACAAGTTGAATATTCATCAATATTTCGTCATTAATCTCGCGAATGTGCATGGCTTCAGCCAACTTTGTCAACTACGGCTTAGTTCAATAAATAATTCTAAAATTCGCTAACTAACTGTAAATTCTAAAAACTAACTGTATTCGATAAAACTCTTTCGATTTGTCTTACGATGGCATGTTTGTTGTCACTATAGACTTCACAATCTTCCACATGTCAAAGATTTGAAATAATAATACCATACTAACCATGCAGTTTCAGATTCAGGCTAACAAAGCCAAACTACTTGCGAGGATAAGAATTTGATATTCACAAATATTCGCAGTTATCAAGAGTTATCTCCTGAGAAAAAGAGGGAGAAGATGACGAGTGCGTTCTTAACTGCGAATTTTATGGTAGCTGTCATCTTCATACAAAAGTTGCTTTTTGATGATTCTGAGTATAAAGTACGTCATTCAGATTGTCTTACGTGTAGTTATCGATGTACTTTCATCTTAAATGCTTTCAATTGATATCTGTGAAGGGAACGCATCCGTTGGGCGCTGCCAATGTATAGTCCGGCAGCCAGAACGAGTTTCTGAAGGGAACGAGACTAAGTGAGACTTTCACAGAATGATGTAGGCCAACTGTACACCCTATTCATACCACGTATCTGCGCGTCTGACAAGCACTAGCTGGTTCCTCTTCTTGTCAGATGGATTCATACAAAAGCACATGTTAATCCAATGGAACGCAGACTGCAGTGCTTTGGCAAAATGAAATTTTCTATGTTTCTCTGATTAAGCGAAAAATATCCTACTAAGCACAGACCCAATCTTCAGGTCATTTCCTGTCATGTTCATGCACCTTTGTGCGACGTTAAACGTATTCAGATTTCGGCAAAATGCCGCCAAACGCAAGCATTTTGAGCAGTTTTATCCACCGCTAAACGCATTCTTGCATACGTTGCCGATCAGAGACATGATTATAACGGACGAACATTCCATGCCAAAAATTATGGTTCTAGACGTAGTAATTCCAATTTCATAAGCGAAACATAGATCATTTCATTTTAGCCAAAAACTGCAATCTGCGTCTAATACTCTACTGGATTAACATGTGTTTTTATATGATTCCATCTGACAAGAAGAGGAGCCAGGTATAACTCGGCAGACATGCAGATTCGTAGTAGCCATAGGGTGCACATCATTCTGTGAAAGTCTCACTTTCGGCCTCATTCCCTGCAGAAACTTTAATGTGTTCATGAAAGCAATGATCGAAAAACACAGAATTATCCAAAGTTTCTATGTATTCATAACGATCGTTCAACAATTGCGTAATCTCCTTTACTTTATAAAATATTCTCCGTGGCTATCGTCGATCGAATGAAGACGCAGGACAATTCGTGTGAAACCAAAGTTGCTTAGTTGAATATGTGCAGCAGTAAATTGTTCAACAGTGAGAAGTTCGGTTTACTTCGGTTTTCTGACTTAGAATTAGAATTGATTGATATTCATTCATTTTTTTAATTGATTGATAGTAAAACCCTAACTATGGTGGGGTACTGGAAGGTGCTTACCAAGCTAATAAAGCTTGCCACGATGAGGATGATAATAGCTGCGAAATTTCATGATATCTGACTCTGATGTGAGAAACTGCATGATTATTTTCTCTTCGGTGCGATGTCTCTTATTATTGATGTACTAGTTCGATAAAGATTCTAGAAATTTGATACTTGATACCATCTGACTTATATACGTGGGTCGTTCCGAAAGTAATGCCTCCCAATTTTTATTAAAAAAGTATAAGAGATCCAGTGATGAGACCAACACCATCAAAACAAGCGTGGTTTCTTATACTAGAATTAATTTTTTCAGAGAGTCAACATCAACATAAACCAACACAGAGACAAATGAAAACAGTCAACATAAAAAGAGACGACGAAAAATTTCGCAAAGAAAATTCACTTTTCGACATAAGTCACCACCACTTTCAATGCACTTCCGCCAAAGATGAACATAGGCCTGTATGCCTTGCTCGTAAAAAGCAGCTCCTGCTGAGGCGGTCCATTGCTTTACTGCTCTGATGACGGCGTCCTTGTCTTCAAAATGCCGACCTCGCAATCCATCCTTCAGAGGCCCGAACAAGTGAAAGTCTGATGGAGCCAAATCGGGGCTACAGTGGATGTGGCAGCACTGTCCAGCCAAACTTGCCACTCTCTTGTTCTCAAACTTTTGTGAGGTCTGGCATTGTCGGGTTGCAAACAAAATGTCTTCTTTTGCGGCCTCTTACGAGAGATGCGGTCCTTCAGCTTCGATAACGTCTGAGTTGACCGTTGTCCCAGGCTCCAAGAAGTCAAATAAGACGACACCCAGCCTGTCCCAGAAGACAGTATACACATCACTTTGCCAGCAGATGGCTGCGTTTTAAACTTTATCTTTGATGGAGAACCGGTATGGTGCCACTCCATGGACTGTCGTTTACACTCAGGCTCGTAGTGGTGACACCACATTTCGTCACCATTGATGATCTGCTCCAAGAACGACTCGCCCTCGGTCTCGCATCGATTCAGTAATTCTTGACTGACAGCCACACGTTGATCTTTGTTTTCCTGTGTAAGCATGCGTGGAACCCATCTGGTCCACACTTTGCTGTACCCCAAGTTCGACAGCATTTCTGCTGCACCAATACCAACATCCAAAGCAGCTAGAATTTGTGCGACCGTGATCCCTCGATCCTCGCGAATGAGCTGGTCGAGGCGTTCTGTGTTTTCGTCGTTATTGGCTGTGCAAGGTCGTCCAGACCGAGGTCTATCGCACACGTCTGCATCGCCACTTTGGAATCGACGAACCCATCTGCTCACTGAGCTCACGTCAACCGCCTTAGTTCCGTAAACGTTAACGAGGCGCCGATGAATGTCAATTGGCGAAACGTGTTCTGCGTTTAAGAATTCAATGACACCTCTGCTTTTGACGAACGTCCATGACGAGATGATTCCAAAGACTTAAATGATTCACGTTTACTCTTTCTTGCTTATAAAGAATCGATTGTCTTCGTAGCGTATCACAAATAAATAATGTAGTGCTGCTTCAATCGATCGATTCGATTTCATCAGCCTTTTCGACACACACGGCATCAGTTGATTCGATTTCAACAGCATTCTCGATGCGTACGCAGTAAAGTGTTGCGATCACACAACTTGATTCCTGCGTATATGTCGTCGATGCGTGAAACATAGACATGAACAATGCCTGGTCATGACACTAAGTTTCGATCGTATCAGAGAGAGAAGTTATAGGCTCGTTAGAGTCCGATAAAAAGTGAGAACAAAAGAGAATAACAAGACAAAATTTTTCGTCGTCTTTTTTTATGTTGACTGTTTTCATTTGTCTCTGTGTTGGCTTATGTTGATGTTGACTCTCTGAAAAATTAATTCTAGTATAAGAAACCACGCTTGTTTTGATGGTATTGGTCTCATCACTGGATCTCTTATACTTTTTTAAATAAAAATTGGGAGGCATTACTTTCGGAACGACCCATGTAAATAAGCAAATCCCTCAGACGAAGAGAAGACTACGTCGCATGAAAAGGTCAGATCAAATATTCATTCATTACAATCCAACAAGATGGAGTTGGCTTCTCCTTTAATTTAGTGGTAATTGCTAGAGGCGTTACATGGGCTAATCCGCGGATATGTCAGCCTGCGGTTCAGCTTTAAAATTTTTACTATTCATTAATTTTTCCATCCCTACCATCAATGATGACAACATGTAATAGCAAAAAATATTGTTTCTTTTGAAATTAGTTGACGAGTTTGCCTGATTTTGGAACGCGACTGAACGCAGGGAATGGTCCATGGTGTCAATAATCAGTTAATATGATTATATCAACAGACCCCCACTGAGTACCAGTTCGCCAAACAAAACAGATGCATAACTAAATGTGTTTCGTCTTACGGCACTATAGTCACCATGAATGTGGATTTAGGAGGTGTCAGGCACACATCAAAATTGTGACTGAAAGGATTCGGAGATCTCAAATCTCTTCCGCTTCAACTAGTATATAAATGAGTCTCTGTTCTATTTAAAAACATGCGTTCTAAAAGGAATTTCTACATTTCATTCTGATATAGACTCATTTCGTGCGATTTGGTGAGCTAAAATTAATATATGGGAAATCATGCTACATTTCAGTTGAACTACAGATTACAACATAGTGTTCGTACCTTTGCTGCTTTGTTTCGCTTGTATGTCGTCATACCATGTTTTGTTCTGAATGCATAAGAAGTCATTAAATTGACAATTATTGAATAATTGATAATCCATGAGACATATCTATGTAAATTAGTTATTCTACAGACCTACTTTTTCGTCCCCTACATGTAAAATAGAACCCACGCCCATGCAAATCACTACGACCAGGAAACCGATGTGAAATTGAACCGCGCAGGACAAGGACAGGTCGGGAGAATGGGCCTGATCCGCTCTTGATATTTTCGAAAGCAAAAGAACTGGGTAGGTCCTGAAAAATCAGAGCCAGCAGATATTCGGTTTGAAAACGAAGAAACATATTTTTGCAAAATATGTGATGTCGAGAGTTTGAAATACACACACATACCGTTGGTGTTTGCACAAATCAAAAGCACCACTGACATGCTCTAAAATAATGCGACAAAACAGCAAAATCCCCAAAAACATTGTCTAAATTCAATTATTTTTCTCGTGTTTGAATATGAATAGTAGAACACAAATTTCAAAATATAGTTATCGATAGCTTAAATCTTCCTTGCATATTGTGTCCTTTCACGGAAATTTCGACCCACATCTATTTGGTGCGCAGCAATGTTGATCTCTATGTAGATGTCTCTATGTTGATTTTTATGTAGAAAGTTAAGAATTCAAATTTACAAAACTTTCAACCATGAAGGCATTTCCAACGAAATCGCAACAGTATTCACTATTGACCTGAAAATTTGGAATAAAACGAGCCCCAGCCGGATCGGAATTTTAGTCTAACTTGCCCTGCTACTTGTTTTAACATCGGCAGTTAGAATTCTAGCGAACTATCTATTCACTGATCACAATTGATATGACAACTGTTGTGTGATGCTGAGGGCTTGATTTTGCCAATGGTCATGGTCTCATGTACGCTCTGGGGTCGCAGGTTCGAGTCCCACCAGTCGCACACATTTTCCATGGCAATTTGGTCTATTGCGTATTTAATTTCATCATGTCATCTATGTTATCATCTTTGTTGAATAAGCTAATGGATTGCAAGCAGGCTACTCTGCTTATATTCATCCTGTCATGGAGTCTGATCAGCATGCTCAGGTGTTCCATGCTGTATAACCGTACCCTTGTAGCATTTACGACTGCCAAGGAATTTAGCGATTGAATTGTTCAAGCGAACATCTTTCCATTATTTGAAACGATTTCATTTTTGTCAATAGTTCAATTGACGACTGCATGAAAATCGATGGAGATTACATTTGCGCATTTTCGACACAAGTGGTCCGAATCTTCATGAATTTGTACTTTTAGAATCCATCAATCGATAGTTCAATAATTCTCTACCTGAACTTCCCCTTCTGCGTCGTTGGTTCTGCCTCCATTTCGTCTACTGTGTTTTCTTCGTCACCATGTTGCTCGTGTTCATTGTTGTCTTTATGACATCTATCGTAAGAATCAGACATGCAGGGTTTCATACATCGACAAGATAATGCGTTAATGTTGCGTTTCTTCTCTCTTTTCTCTTCCCGTTGTGAGGAGTGCTCATGATGCTCCCAATTCCTCACATTAATCTCCATGTGAGGGAAATATCGACGTAGATATCTTCACGTGATATTGTTGAATTCGTTGTCAAAACTGTCTGAAGAAGATGTCAAACAACTGCTGCCAACCCCAAGCCTGGTCATCTGACTTCTCCTCAGGGACAATGTACGTGCTCCGATGAGCCACTTTCATTAGTTAGGAAATTTTCATTCAAATTTCTCTCTTCCTCTGCGTTGTAAAGACAAATCCTTTGTTTTTAACGTCAGTTTAGTCTTTCCAATGAATTCGTGTTTCTCTGAAGCATAGAAATAGAATGTTTATCAGAAGTTGTCTAAAATGGAAATTGACTCAAGGTCGCGGCACATTCAGGGGAACTAACATGGGGCCATAGAAATAGATTGCTTAACTGAAGTTGACTAGAATGGAAATTGACTCAAGGTCGCGGCACCGCCGGGGGAACTAAGTTGGGGCATGTATGACCAATGAAAAGCTTTGATTTACACATGTGACTGATTCTAACACAATGATGCACCCGTTGACAAGTGTATCTAAGTGAAAATGCGTGCGATTTATGTGCCACTATTGTGTATTGCATGAAGCTTAATTTCCGTTCTAGAGGTTTCATTGTTGTCGATTTCTATGCATGGGGCATGAATGACCAATTAAAAGCTTAGATTTACACATGTGACTGAATCTAACCCAATGACACAAACGTTGACAGATTGAAATGCATGCGATTTATGCGCCGTTATTGTGCATTGTATGAAGCTCAACTTTCATTCTACAGGTATTATTGTTGTCGATTTCTATGCTCTGAAGAGTGCTGTATTTTTCAGACATGGCCTTCCGTGAAGACGCTAGATAGACAAACATGCTCATATTGGAAACTCATATTGACCGAGATCTATCTTTCACACTCTCATTTTATTACTGAGAGAGTTGTGAAGAATGCATAAAGGACCTATGTTTTAAAAGTCTTAGGTTTGACCCGACCAAGTCTAATGTGCAAGTGTTAACGTTGGAGGCTTCTTCTTACAAATCACAGAAATTATGCAAAGTTTGCATTAAATAATGTTATTTTAGAACGAGACTATCTTCTACATAAGATTCATATTCACAATAATAGCTCTCTGAAACTCAAAATTTCGGAAATGCTGCACTCTTCTGCGCTGCGCAGTGTTACTGGACATCGGTGTTGCACCAAATAGCTTCCTTAATTGAACCCTAAAAATTCATATAAACATGTCCTGATAATACAGTAGGCTTCTATTTATTAAAAAAATTGATGCCCTTCAAAAAAGTTACCATATAGAGCATTGAAAAAAGTGACTAAATATAGACACTGGAAAAAATATAGGCCAATTTTCTATATTTTCATGAATTTTTGCTTGATTGAAGATATGCTAAAAATTAAAGCAAGGCAAAGCCAAAACGTTTTCTGAAAATGTGTAATTTCTTAGTTATATATACCTCTCCCTAAATAGATATTGAATGTAATTTTCGAGTTCGCAGACTGCGTCAGGCCTTTCACTTCATTCAGCATAAAAGTATATTGGAATTTACTCCACTGATTGGCAGCTGTCGAGCCAATAGCATGCGCTGTGGTGCAAAGGAAGGTGCTATTTGATGCTATTATATATATGTTGCATGTTTTCCGTGTTTTGTGTAAAGAAAATGTTCTGTTAGCTATGATCGATGTTATCGACAACAGAAATTGTTGTTTTCTATTAATTGTCTGCAGAGGAGTTAGCTTTACTGATTGCATACCGGTCCAAAGAATATTCTGTAGAATATTTCTAGAAAATATGAATATCTTTTGATTGTGTACAACGTTGCCATCTAGTAGCAATGATAAATATCTGCATTTATGTATCGACAGATTTCCAATTGATAGTATTCAGTCAGCAGAGTTGGTAATTGTGATTGTGATAGTTGATTGAATGAAGACTTTTAAAACGCATTATGCATCTTTTTGTTTTGTGCATTGAATGTGCTTGAAATTCCACCTGCTGTTACCAGCATTAGGCCTACTGGTGAACCGGCTGGTCTTTACACATGAGGATTTAATAACTTATTTCGAACAAAGTAGGCTTTTCTACAGCCGTTGTGCTGAGAACTTGAGGGAGTCTTGAAGCTACACTAGGAAGCATTCTCAGTTCCGGGGATATTGTTCTGCACGCTTTTACTAATAACTACCATGTGTAGTTCATACTTGTATTGCAATTGCAACTTCAATAACGAATAGGACTACGTGATTCGTGATTGCAATTACAACTGGCAACTGTGGCCACTGGCAATTGTATGTAATCATCTACATTTTCTAAATAATTGACGCAAATCTACTGTAGGCTGTAATCTCGAATTTCGAGATCTCGTTTTTTTCGAAATTTTGAATTTGATATCTTGCAATTGAGCGCGAGCTTGTGATTGAATTCAGTAAGTTAGTACTGCTGTTACTAGCGAGAATAATTAGAGCAGCATATTGTAATGCTGCTTCGCACTGATATTCCTTCAAAGGAGTTGTTACAGGTTGCTACATAATGAATGAGACTCAATGAGCACGTATGCTCAGTATATACGAATTAGATGCTTAATTCAAAATTTCTGGTAGAATAAGCAAATGCAAAGACACATCGCTTGAAATCAAGAAATCATGGCTACTCATGCAGATTTACTGGAGAGTTTGCTTCGTTTGTCCGCAAACACAAAATGTGAATTATTGTGTTATTCGCATTTTCATCCCATGTCATTTCCTTCCATTGACGTCATTTTATCATCGAAATCCGATTTCGAACGAAAAATTAGGATAGCACTGCGGTCATATTGTTATTCGCTTCCTATTCATGCTACATTATGTAAAATGATTCAAATTCTGACAAAGGTATCGACATAATCCCTCCCTCTTTCGTCTCCCTTTCTCTCTCTCTCTCTCTCTCTCTCTCTCTCTCTCTCTCTCTCTCTCTCTCTCTCTCTCTCTCTCTCTCTCTCTCTCTCCCACAATTTCTCTTCCTGTGTAAATGGTTGCGCGATGCGTAAATCGATACTAACGCCACATTGGAACAATGTTTATTCTTTTGAACCTATCAATTTAGGATGCTCTCAGGTAGCGGTTGGTGGTCCCAACATTTTCTCTATCATGACCGATGATAGTCGTTCCAAGAATGAAATTGCTAAATTGATAAAATGCTCAAATGACAGTACCATCATAGATCCTTGTTATAATAACCCAAGCAACAATATACAAAACGAGCAGCTCCGAACTGAGTTTCATGGCATGATGTCAATAGCCCCTTGCTTTACAATAAATAGAACAAAAGCAAGCAAATGCGCTGCTCTTTAAACTACTTTCAAGACTGTCAATGCAGCAAAATTCATTTATTTGCAGTCAGAAAATTTTAAATTCTAGGCACAATTTTCCAACCTGATGTAAATTTACCCTTCATGTGCATGAGCTTGCTGGTCGCGTAAAGTCATCTTTATATCTTTCAAAAGACCTGCACTTGCAACACTTGCCTCAAAGACATATCGATCGAGTGTTTCGATTCTATTAGTCTTTCTAAGATGGAATACATCATATCCATATATATGGTAGTGATATAACCGTCGTTAAGAAAATTGATTGTTTTAGCTTTCATCGCCTTAGATTTCCTTCTCGTGTATTCGTTCAGCCAAACCTTGGCTCTGCATATCATCTTCTACAACAAAAAGACACACGATTAGTAAAATCAATAGGACAAAATCCTTTCCATCCTCTGTATGGTATTTTGCAAGCACATCAAAAGAGTGCACAACGCGCTACAATTTCAGCTATGGCAGACCGATGACGAAAATTTTAATGTTTCACAAGTCCTTCTGTTGCAGAGTGCAGCCAATATTTATACCGCATTTCATTTTGCATTTACATTTCACTATGTTATTCGTCATGGCTTATATATTTCATTCCATGCGACTGTGTGAATTAAAATCCTGTATTTGGTTTTGTAATAAGATTTTTCACAATTCATATCCTCCTTCGTCATCAAAATTTAAAAAAACGTGATAACCGACAAGCAGTTGGTTAATCTATCAATTCTGTCATATGAACTGTGACATGGATTACATGACATGACGATTTATTCTAATTCACATTATTAGCGCCAACATTTTGTCATCGTTCAACGAAGATGTCTATCAGGAGATCAATGGCTTCCGCCATCGAAACTCTTTGATTGGATGCGTTTTTTTTCATATTTCAATCGCTGACAGCTGTAACGGCGTCTTGGTGCGATGCATTTTAGATAAATGAATACATTTCAAATAGCAGCCTGCATTTTCTTCCTTTTCAATGTCTTTCATCTTATAACTGGTGTTCATCAGATAAATTGCAGTATTAAATGAAAAGAGGTTGTAAATGATAGGCAATCGCGCAGCCTCAAAACATTATAAACTTAAAACTTACTTGCATGAGGGAAAATGTGCAGTCTAGCACCAAGGGAAATGTATTTAGCGACGTTGCGGAGCAAATTTGTACATTGCGGTAATATGCAGAACAATTTTTCAGCTTGTCCAGTGAATATGCAGGCCGTTTCCGAATGCAACAATTGATATACGTATGATGGCAATTGATATAGCAATCAATTTATACTCGCTACGCTTTCAATAAAAATCTGATGAGGCTCTCCGAGTAATGGTCGAGTAAAGTTCGAGTTTGTCACTATTAGCAAGCATGACCAAATGAAGAATGAACGCTGACATTATTAGTTTATAGGGACGCACAATCTCAGGATTAGGAATCGAGCTGTAGGAGATCAATTTGGCCATGGTCACTGCTTGCATCATCAACTTAACTTATGGGCATAGCCTATTTAGCATTCTTCAATCCGGCGATCCCGAGACCAGGATTATCCGGAATTTTGGAATTCCATTGCAAGACAAAACTTAGTCTTGACTAAATTGCCTTGCCATTCTACCTAATCGGAGTAACGGCTGGTATGCATACAGGCGACGTTTTGTCAGTCTCGATCCCGAGGTAGCGCCTTCATCATCTTTTTCGTCTTTTCGGTCATCCCGGGGTAGAGCTTGCTATCACAAATATCGGGATTCGTAGTGTCAAAACTAGGTGGGTAGCCACTTCAAAGTCAAAATATTATGCTCAGTGCAACTTTCATATCCTACATATTGTCTCAAAAATCTTTGGCACACTTCTAGAAGTGTCTGTTTGAGTATAAGCTAAAATCACGCATCGTAGACGAAGATAAGACCAAATAGATTTCCTCAACCAGAATAGCTGCCTCCATTGCACGCACCTTTCGAAAATGATGATCGTGGAAATTTATCGCAACAATATGGCTGAGAAATTTGCATCAATTTTCTACCACCGACGACACATTTTCAGACAGATCCGTTTGAAAATGATCGGGTCGATTTCGCACATCTACTTCTATAGCTGTTGTTGATTTATCAAAGTATTTGATCTTTCACTCATTCAATTTCACTCATCTTACTAGAAATGCAAAGTTGTCTTGTTGTCACATTGTTCCATTATCGCTGGCATTCAAATAGCAAAATTTTTAGCAAGGTAGGTAACCCTCCTATGACTAACCATTCACGACACGCAGTGACACACTCGCTAAGGCAGGATACAAGACTTGACGCCAAGCAAGGAGAGCATGCCAGTGCTGATGCTCACATGGATAATTTGCCTTGGTGTGCCAATATCTGCATATACATATAGTACATGAGAATGTGAATGAAATCACTTTGTGAAGTGAATTCCACCAGTTGACACGACCAGAAATGTTGAAATTAGCATTTTTGCGCCCATAATACTATTGTGCTTGTCTGGCATGCCCATCGGCATATCGCACATGCATGCATGACGTTCTGTGCATTCCAAATGTAGGAAGCTCGATGACCAAATGATGTTGAAGGATCAAAGTGTTATCATACTATCAATAAATTTCCAAGAACAAACATGAATTAAGCCTTAATAAAATCTCATACCTGAACATGATTTTTGGAGATGAGTGTGTTGTTGATCTAACATGAGCGTTAAGTAGGTCTGCTATGCTTCTGCAAATTTCAGGAATAACCTGAAACCGGTATATATGACTTCAAGTGTTGCTATAAAACACAAGTAGATCAGAGAAAAAAAGAAGGATAAGGACTTAGTCGACTAATCTAGTCTACATATTATGCTTGTGTATCGTGCTCATTGTTGAGCAATACATGCATATTTTGAAGTTCACGCAATTCAAGAACATTGCAGTGTATGGAAATTGACAGTCACTGTGATGTGACTGTGACGTATGAGCTTATTAAATACTAATCGCAACCAGAGATAAAAAATGGATCATGAGCAGTTGAAATTATATTTTTCGATGAAGTAAACATGCGGTTGATCGAAGTGATTTTTCCGCGCATGAATACATGCACGTCACTATAAGAGAGATATACCACTTTGCATCACGCATAGAAAAATTACAAAATGACATCATTGCCAACCGCTGACCAATAGGTTTCGGACTACCTTGTAGTTTTAGATTTATCGAACAGACAACATTTATTTCGATCATTTAAGATTCTCGATCGCATCTATAACTTAACCTGAGCTGCCAAACAACTCCTCGGATGATGATAGAGTTCGTTGCAAATTTCAGTAAATTTTGAAGATAGAAAACTCCCGACAAGGTCAACTTCAGTTACGCAACAAGAACACAACAGACATTGTCAATCATGCCGACAATATTTGCTATATTTAGTTCTTATCGATGTAGTTGAACTGCATCAATAAATCACTTTATATTTTCTCTTTGATGATTTCATTGTGAAATATTATACATTTCCAGTCAACATAGGGACTTGCAATCACTTAACCTTTTAAACGGAAAGCTAATACGGTCTTATACGATGATTTGATTGTGTAACGTACTTCTAAGAGCGACATCAACATCAGACATCTCAAAGAAATGAATTTCTGCATCAATGCATGAAGAAATACAGCGTCATGAAATTATATCGAAGAAAACTAATTGATTGAGAATTTTCCGAGAAATGGATAGTGAATGTGATACGCAAGAAATTTTTGGGAAAGGACACAGACTCCAGCTGCTAGCTAGGCTCGTGTTATTGTATCCCCGAATCAGAGTAGCGCAAGCTACTAACTGTATTTTCATCTCGGAAGAAGATAGGCTAACAAATTCTTCTAGATGCTTTAGTTTAATTCACATAAACATTGCTGTTCCAAGCAGTTACAAGTGGCAACACGCTTCGCCATCGAGTCTTCTGCATCCTGCTCCGTGTCTAAACCATCTTGGCCGCTGCATAGAGTAGGGAATGGGCCGGGCCACTGCTCCGTCATTTTCATCTCACGATTGGATGATAAGAAAAATGTTTAAAACCCTGTACAATCGAACTCGGTTGATACCAAATTGAATGGCGTCATAGAATATACTATTTGTCCTCCGAACCTTTCTCCATATGAATTCAAGAAATACATCGTTTCAATTATGCCAAATTTCTTGTCAACCTCGGTTGCAACTTCATAGAATGTTTTATAAGCCCTAAATATTCTAGTGACAACCGAAAATTCCGCCGACGTCTAAAAAGCGCTCTGTAAATACCAACATTTGCGTGGGATTTCTGCGGGAAACGTGTCAAATACAAGTCAACATCTGAATGAAATCACAGTATTACATCTACTAACGATAGTATCAGCTGATATTTTCCAAATCAATCAGTCAAACAAATCAAAACAGTCACGCCAAAAGTGTTGTGGTGAAAAGCTTCGGCTGTTGAAAACAAGAGTTTTTTATTTCTTTATTCAGAAATTTTTTGGTATCCTCCAAGCAAAAAGAAAATGAACAATAATCCCAAATTCATCTGTCCAATAAATGCAGTTATATGTGGGCCTATCAATTAATTCAATCCATTAGACTTGCAACGTTTAAAAAATACAAGAAAATCTACATATGCATAGTAAAAGCTACCTACATGAATTCATGAGACTGTAATTGTTATCGGGTTGGTTAAATAGATGTTTTCCATCTTAATTCAAATCAAGCATTGATGCTTTTTCAATAAACTTATGCTTAGAATACGAAGATGCATACTCCTACACAATTTACATGATTCGCATAAATCGTGCAGGCCTACTATGCGAACATGCATATCCATTCAAAATTCATATGATGTGTGGGAATTTCCACTGGATTCCCATAGAGGTTTTCTGCGGTTTAAGATAACTGGAAATGAAAAATCGCGCTGCTGCAAAATGGCAACGCTGCTAATTACACGCGATCTACAGTGATCGTCAATAATCACCATCGTAAGGTGTTGCTCCTATGATCACAAACTGATAGTTTCCACAATTCTAGAACAATAGTAGGCCTATTTATTGCATAACCTGTTTATTATCTCTATCTTGCAAATCACTATAAGCTTACTATCATAATTATTCATAAAACTCTACTTTGTGATCTGTTCGGCACGCATGATTTCCCATTCACCTGTATCACAGTTATGATGATGTGAGCTTACGTCTTTAATTAAATTCAATGAATTCACATGTTCATGTCCAATCAAGAATATTCAGTTACCTACTCGCAGTTCTCTACACATTAAGATAGCATGCAGCTTGTAGAGCTGGCATACGTAGCTGAACGCGTTGCGGTGAAAGATCAAAATCGAAAGTCCAGTTTCAAGAATAATTAGTTTTTAAGCGGTTGCAAATAATTGCAAGATGATCGCTTCCTGACGAAGCACGAACAGTAACTAATGATAGACGAAGAAATTCCTTGTTTCAGTGAATTGATGCAGTCTCTAGGGTCAGCCACTGTAAACGGTTCTCGGCTTAGTTCTGGGGTTCTCATAACTATATCTGCCAGTGTACATGTACACTATTAATGTATATTAATAATGTACAATATATATCACATATTGTATATATATATATATATATATATATATATATATATATATATATATATATATATATATATATATATATATATATATATATATAAATAATATATAACAGTGTATATTCTATTAATTGTTCATCCTCCCCTTGATTCATATCTCGAGACAGGAATGAACAAAAAGGAGGAATTGCAAGGCAGAGATATGACGAAAAGAGTGAGTATTCCGAAGAATAAGACATAGAATGAGACACTGAGAAATAAAGAAGATGATACTTAGGATTTTATCATGAGTTAAAATTTCAGAAAAATTGAAAAAATGGTTTGGATTAATTCAGTCGATCAAGAATTCACGCGGAAACATTACTGTTCAACTGAAATATGTACTATAATGTGTAGTCATCTCGGGACTGGTAATGATCATTTCAAGTAGGTGACGTCTCAAATGAAGTGTTGACGGAATTCAATTGACCTTTGACTTCCGTTATCGCTGCTATAAGAGTGTCGATTTTGCAAGTGTTAAACCACAGCTGACATTGGTGACTAAATCGTCCACCATTCAGACGAGACGTTTGCTAATCATGAGTTTCGAGATTCATCAATCATAGATACGAACTACTACACTGCACTAATGTAGTTACACTGCGAGCGATTGCAGTGTTTCTTCGCTGAGGTCCAAAATAGCACAGCAGGTGAAAATCTAAGTTCCCTCAAAGATGGGTTCATTCTGTGGATGATGGATTTCAAGGGATTCCCAATTCAAATTTTGTTGGGCAAATCAATTTTGTCCCTCTCTTCATAAAATAAAGCAGTCAAGACATTTTGCAGTTAAACTAGTTTTCAACGTATTATCAATCAGGCATACATAAATGTAACAAAATTTAAGTGTGTTTTTATTTCCTGTGCATACATTTCAAGCTTTATGTCTGTTTTCATTGCTTTTGCCCATTATGTTATAGGCCCTACGCATTATTTAGCCTATTATTTGTTTACGGCTCTTGCTTTATTTTCAACTTTGCTGTTTATTAGCTATAGGGCCCTTATCATCGTTTGTTGTTTATTAGCAACCCTATCTTCCGCCATTTGTTTTGGCCGTGAAGAGCAGTTGTCTAAGCTTGTGGCCAAGTCCTGATCAGACGAGTTGGGATCCGGAAGATAGGGCGATGCTGTACATTGGACTTAACTTGACATATCTATCGGTCTTTGTTAAATCACATCCACACCAAACACCAAATATCCGGTGATGAAACAATTACTGTCCATCAAGCTCATCTGCGCCGGTGAGGTGGAATTTTTAACGCTGCGCAATAGCTCAAGGAATGGACAATATTCCTGTGCCATTCAATTGGTCTGAAAGAGACGTTATAACTTTATGGAATATCTGGAAGATTTCGACTGAAAAGTACCTGTAGGCCATTTTCACTCCTTAACATTTTTAGCCTATAGTATGTCATGATATTGATGTGGACAAATTTAGAGCAACTAGATTCAAAATTTCTTTTGAAACCATGATACATAGAACTGAAATATGAGATAGAGTGGCAATCAATTTATTTAAACAAATCATCGCTTCTCTTTGCTTTCTTATCAAAATATATTTTCAAAGGTAAGTTTCTTACTCATTTTAACGAGCTGATGTCATTTACATAGCACACATATCAAATATTCTTATCAGGAAGCATAATGTCCAAATATTAGCGAAAGAGTTCAGAATTTGTAAAATGACCTACCGTACATGTAGGTGCGTTTATTCCTTAAGAATGTTTGACCAAGTGATGTAGTACACTGCATGATTATTGCTGAAAAAGACCATTCTAAATACAGTTATGAATTAAGAAGCCAAAATTTTACTTTTTACGCAAAATTTTACGCTTATTAAATGAATAAATTCAACAGATAAAATGAACTACATGTATTATCATTCCTAAAATAGGCCTATCCATTCATAAATTAAGACTTATTATTAAGGTATAGGGTTTAGGTAACTTAAGGAAAGGTTATTTTTATCAATTATGTTTTGGCATAGACCTATACAAAAATTAACTGAAAGGACATAGCAGGCCACTAATAAATTGTCATTGATTTACAAGTAAGAACCAGAAAATCTCTTTTAACAGACACGTTGCTTATTCATGTAGCATATTGAAAGTATGAACAAGTCACATTCAATCTAATTTCAATCAAATCTTCCTATGGTGGAAGCGTCTTTAACGGCATTACTTTCTGAACTTGTAGTGGCCAGCAATCACGTGTAGGTGGGGGAGCTTCAGGAGATACAGAGATCGCAGTAGCTGATAATGAACAGAATTATATTTGACTTTTATTGCATATAAAAAGGCAATTGTTATCAATGAGTGCTTCTAGCCTGGTCTTTGTTCTGCTTGGAGTCGCTCGTTCATGCTGACATAAGAACAAATCTTTTGAGACACCCCCGGAAGTGAATTTTTGAAGAATGTGGACCAAGGATTGTAAATAATTGATTGGCAAATAAAAAATCAATTATTTTGCCATCAATCAATAATTTTAATTGGAAATTTATCAATCAATTAATTTTTAATTGGAAATTCATCAATCAATTAATTGCCAATTTTCTTAATAGGCCTACGTGGGCCTTAATTGCATTCATTCATTTAACGCTAGATGTGATTCATTTTCTCGACTTGATTTTTTGACTTTTTATGGAGAGGAACATTTTATCAACGGATATTCCCTAGACTTTCTATAAATTATCTATGAAATCACACTAGATTAAAGACTTAAATTACAGGTACTAAGATCTATTAAGAATATCTCAACTATTCTCAAGTGAAAAATGCGAAATGAGGTGAATTTAAATAATTTTTGTATTCATACAATAGAAGCAACCTGTAATAGTCATCAATCATCCCTCACCTCAGACTAAAAATTCACACGAGTATGACATGCGTGCATGCAATCAGCACGCCTGCGATTTTCAATTGTTAAATGGAAGTTGATCTCAAAGGAGTGTGTGTAGACCTAGATGGAGTTTGAATGTACAAATGTTGAAGGTAAATTTTTAAAAAAGTAGGAATGGTACCAAGTGCTAACAAAGGCGGAATTTATTGACACTGATCCAATTAATTGACAATTAATTGCAATTAATTTTAATGATTCAATCAATTAATAATTGGATACAAATTATCAATCAATTAATTGGTCCAATAAAATTGCAATTAATTATTAACCAATTATTTTTTTACAATCCCTGATGTGGACACAGGACACATATGGACCATCTTGCTGATCGACGAAGACTCGTGGACGTGTTATTGGCCGATTTGTTGTCGATTGAGAATCTTGGTGAGTAACTAATGCGTTTGCCAAGTCCATTTTGAAGAAGTAGTGCTTCAGAGTAGTTTTATGAAAGTACTGCTTAGCAAGGAGAGCATTAGTGAACAGGAAGCTGATTATACCAGCAAATTGATAGTGGGGAATCTTAGTTTTCCATGAATCTTCGAGACCAACTGACCCCTTTCTGACATGGCCAATGCCAGCTGAGTATTCAAGTATTCTTCCGCGACTTTGGGTCTCGAAATCATGTCGCCGCGTTTCATCGTCCTTGATAGCCAGGCAGTACTTGTTGAGCATGTAGAAATAAAGCTGCAATATGGCATGCAGAATTAATTGCAAACATGTCGATGTTTTCTATTGTTGACGTGGCTGACATCTATTCCCATACATCTAAGTTTCGATTCAAGAGTTAGCGATGATGTTAAGAAGTATAAACGATGGGCAGTCTTGACTAACATTATACTTGTATAAACCATTAATCAAACTGCATGGCACTTGACGGAACCGAACCTGGAATCGCTAGCGTAACTATGATCCTGCCAGTAGAGTTCCAAATAGTAGTCAACCGCAGAGGGTGCATGTTGTAGTTGATTGCAAACTCTTTGACGTAGTCCTACTCCCCATCTTTCATGATATCATTCTCTTCGTATAACTCGATGTTCATACCATCTTGGAACGAACATCACAAGGGGTTTTCATTCTTCAATTCGAGACTTTCTTATTTCGAGTCTGCATTCAATAACAGGTAGCCCTAATTTAGGAAAACTACCTACATGTAGCTACAATTAATACTTAATTTTGATCCTTTCCCCTTGTAGCTCAGATGAGAAATATGTGCATGCAAAACCAGCAGTTCTAAATGCAAAGCTATAACGTAAAAAGTTAATTTTTAAAAAAAAAAATCTCAGCGAGCTTTCTTCAGAAAATAATACGAAATAAACTTAATTTTCGCATGAAAAAATGCTGAAAAAAATAATAGATTAGTAGGCCTAAGGTATGAATTAGCTTTAGGTAGAGAAATTGCTTTATTATTAATTATTGGTATATCAAAAATACTTTTATATTGAAAAACAAGCTGACCAAGGTTAGTTAAAATATATCTTGAATATACCAATGCATAGAAAAGTAGGTCTACTTGCATGTAAGCACATTTCTACTGATTTTCAAATAGATGTCATGGATTCAATATACCATATTTTCTTTAAATACTGCAGATTTATTTCAGGAATACACTAATTTTTATCATTTAATACAGTAATAAAGTCACCTTTTTCCATGCTCACTTTTTCACAAATCCACGATAGGCCCTACGCACATATCTAATTTTACACTATTTTTCAAAGTGCTATTTTGGAAATACCATTATTCGTAAAATAGGCTATTCATTCAATAACCCTGAAATTTTTACATGTGTTTTTTGGGTGCATTCTCATTTTGGAAGTCCTGTCATTTATTTTAAAGATTCATGGTTCTAAAATGACAACCTTTTGAAAAACAGTTAGAAAAGTACATACATATAGTAGATCAGTTCTTGGTCAAATTATCATTACTGTAGGCATCTCCGCTGCATTTTCCGACTAGATTTTATCAAGTTCTTTTCCTAGATGAATTCATTTTATATTGCAAGTCAAATGTAGAAGAGAAGTACAATATGTACATCGGATACTGCGCACATTCGGTTAGAACGGACACGCGTCAAACATTCCCGACAAAATATCTCATCTTTTTTTATTAATATAGGAACACTAACGAATCACTAAAGCGTACACGGTATACACACGTACCACTGGATATAACGAACGAAAATTTAACATACAAGGGTACCAGTATTAGCAATACGCTACCTGACTAGCAGATTTTCTCAATGAGTGTTGATCCTATTCTCTCATTAACGGGCAATTTGAATATTGTAATGCAAGTTGCAACAATAATTTCTGAAGTGAGCTGTAATTGATATTCTGTCATCGACATGCCTTTTCTGGTCAATTCCCACTTTGTGAAATTATTTTCGCTTTATTTCTATGAACCTGAGGATGAGAAGAGAAAGCGATTTTTTATTGAATAATGTCCAACCCCTGATATAACGGACATTAATTTAACGGCCCTAGAGTGTACGTTATAACGGGATTATATAGTATGTATTTATCATCATGATACCTGCAAGACACGAGTGCTCTTTCACAGATTTTTATAACGTGTTGACTGCTGCGGATAGCAGTTAGTTATTTTGCGGCATCCCAACACGTTGTTGCACTTCAATCGGGCTTTTTCCGTCAAATGCGTTGATCAGACAAAGTATGCTTCGATTACCAAGTGCAAAAGGTTTTATTGACTTACTTGCAATAAGTGAGTAGATTGCGCAGTGGTAGGCCCACCAGAACATATGTTCACCCTAAATCTGGCGGTCGCAAGCTCTTGGAACTTTAATATTCAGACAATAAGGTATAGGTTCTATTAGCTTCAGATTATTGAAAATACATCCCTACTCTACTGCATGAATCTCACACCATCTGTCGATCAGTGCATTTCGCTATAATCAGATTGTCTTTGCGCATGCTGTCTAAACCGAAGGTAATTCCGCAAATTACAGAGGATAGTTTTACATTATCTAGGGATATGTCTGGTATCGAATCTTCATTGTATATTTACATCAGACCCCTCTGGAAACACAAAGATCCCAGAATTTCAACAAAATTGCCCATTATAACATGATACCGAAAAACATCAATTCCCTGATGAAAAGATCAACATAGGAAGACAGGACCCAAATATTTGTAAAAGTGAGAGCGAATAGGTACATTTATCCCATCGATAACCACCTCTTGAGATAGAAAACAACACATTGATTAAGTAAATTCTATTCCATGTCCTGATATTGATTGATAATTCACAAATACACAACATGCGGAGACAAATCTGCTGACGGTTAGACGAACGCGAAAAAATCGCTTTGCGTTCCAATCTACAAGTTAAGAAGGAAGGAGGATGATGGCTAGTTATATTATCTGGTAGAAACCCAATCGACACCTCTAATCTGTCTCTCACACACGAGGTGCGGATAAGACAATAATATTCGATAAAAAAGCTTAGAAAAAAGGAATGGATGTTTTTTCATTCATGATACAATTTCTCGGGATAGGAGGGGTAACATCTGACGATAAGTGCGGACGAATATATAAAGAGTTGGGGTCCGTGTAAGGCCCAATGACAATTGGCGCAGATACTCTCAGCGTCATTGAATGACACCGTACACCGTGGACAAAGAAAACAAGGAGTTAGAGAACCCTGAAGCAGCCAAGCCAACGACATCACCGGCCAATGACAAGGAGTAAAAAGTCAACATCGGAATTAAAATCAATAACAAAGCGATAAGTCGACAGTGTACACAGGAGAATTGTCGGTCAGGCGATCGGAAAGTGAAGTTTGGCTCAAGACATTGTTTTGACGCACATTCAACCATGGATAAGAAAATAGAGGGGAGGATAAGTCTCTCAACGTCAAACCGGTAAGGCGAGCATAGGTGAGCAAGGAGGAGGCATTTCCATGACCTCTTCTATCATGAATAGCAATCAAAGTAGTATTTCTATGGTCAACTTTGTTGAATTGAAAATTCAGTTACATATATATAAGTTTGTCGAGAAAATATTTCGTGTTGTAAATTACAAAAAATATGCCTACATCTAAAATTTTCGACGAATCTGCAGGTAAATCATCATTAAGGATGCAAATTATTTGTCGGAAATCCTAGAGATAATTCGAACAAAATATTTGAGTTGGCTAATTATTAATAAATTAATGTGGAAGAAAGTCAATTAAATAAAAAGAGCGAAAATAAAATCACATGAAATTAGTTGCTGAGTAGGTTATTGAAGAAGGGTATTTGAAAATAAGTAAATTAAAGAAAAATATGAGAAATAAAGTCTTTAAGTCTTGAGAAAATAAGTCGAGTTAGAAAGAATAGGCGTAAAAAAGATTTCGAGTATCAATTACATTGCACACAAAAATATGTGCGTTGTGCAAGAACTTGTGATGCATTAGTTAGCGGTGATATTTTCATCAAATCATAGGAATTTGAGGATGATACTCAAGCTATATCATATAAAAATAACTAATCCAAAGTCATTAACGATTACGTCAATATCTGACATATATTACAGCATCAATAAAACTAAATCTAAAACTTTCGAGCTTTATAATATCCATTCGATTTTCTTCTTGACTTAAAACACTCAATTAAGTTAAACTATGGTTTTATATATTCACTCATATGCCTCCATGATAAACTACAGAATTGAAACAAGACTGCGATACTTACAAATCAAGTACATTGCACAGAAAATCTACAGAACTGAACAGTGATTTTGTAAGCAACTATCGAAGTTAAACAAACAAATGATATTTACAAAGAATAATGCCTATCTATACAAAATACGTGTTAAACACTGCAATAAATGCTGATGGCGCCTAAAGATAGGTTTTAAGTCTGGCACTAAGATGCGCCATTAGTTGGATGAATAAATGCAATACAAAAACATCAGCAAAATACTGTATTGATCATACTGGTTATGAGAATTGAAGAATAATTTCATTATTTCTAAAATAAAATGCACTTTACTTTCTCAAGTAAACTTTTTCAAAAAGTCCTAAATTATTCTATTTCACCAAATATCATTTGAACGGCTCTTTGTTCGATGCCAGAACACTTAATAGGTACTGTAAGGATTCATCACCATATTTCTCGCAAAAGCAGTTGTGCAATTTCCCTACACACATCAAAATGAAGTGAATTATAGGGAAATAACATCATGATTAAAGCTTGTCAATCCCATTTATCTGCAACTGTGAAATTTGGTTGCTTCGACGATGTATGTTCAGCGAGCAGCGTAATTTTTCGTTGAAACTTCTACCCCTCATAGATCTGCAACAAAATCATCATTTATGGCTGATGCACCTTGGTTCCTCATTAACCTCAAAACCGATTTAGTTTCATTCTTAACCTGATACGTATAATTGATGATGCACGTTCGATCACCACAGACCGATAGCTACCGACACTCGGTTTAACCTTATAAAATAGGTCGGCAACGTCCGCAATCTGCTCCACATAGAAGAATAAATACAGTAAACCCTGTATAATTCCGTATCTGAACGAAGTATTCTCATTATCAAATTCGAAGAAAATCGCTGCCTTCACTTCGTGATTTGACTGATGATTGAATGCTACACACGGTAGAAATTCCACTTCCTCGCCCACCGTTACACATCCTCGCCTACGACAGAAGCGTCACGCGACAGGCAGACAGGGAACACAGGTTTGTGCGTGTTGATAGAAGAGATTTGGAGCTCAAAATGCTGTCTCTCCACGCGATTTATCGCTGTGCCATTTCATATGCGCGTTCCTACTCTTCACTTTGATGAAAACCCTGAAAAAAATAGAGAATGGTTTTTACTGACTTCAGAATCAGAGAAATAAAGAAAACAACGTTAACTTTAACACGAATTCTATCTGCCGTCCTGTCAACCCATTCACAGCCCCTGTCTGTTCTTAATTCCAACCCCTCCACCACACCTCCCTATTCTTCCGCACAACCCCTACAGCACACCTGCCCGTTCTTCCTCCCAACCCCTACGCCACACCTGCCCGTTCTTCCACACAACCCCACACACCACACCTCCCTGTTCTTCCACAGCTGCCTGTCCACCTTGCGAACCTTTGCACTACACCTTCATGTTTTTCCTCCCAACCCCATACACCACACCTGCCTGTCCACCTTGCTAACCTTTACACCACACCTGCCTGTTTTTCCTCCCAATCTCTGCACCACAACTGCCTGTCCTTTCTGTCAACTTCCTCAGTATAACAGCTGACATTTTAACCCTCAATTACTCACTTGCCGCATAGTCGACATGGAAATCCCGCTGAACTCTCAGAGCTGGTGTCAAGAAGCGACATCTCAGACTCTGCAGGTGCAGGGGAGACGGAGCGTGAGTTGTTGGAGCGTGGAGAATTGATGCCGAGGACTTCCAGGCCGAAGTCAAGAGGAGGACAGCACATATGAGCGTCAAGAAGACGTGAGGTGGCGAAGCTCAATCCACACTGGTCACATTCCAACCCTGCACCACCGCGCCGTCGGAGGTTGTACTGCTGCAAGACGGAGACAGGAACATGTTGGGGACGTTAATTGATTGCGTTTGACTGTAGTCAACAATCAAATGTAGAGAACGGTCAAATATTGATATAATGACCGTGTAAAGTATGTGATAACGCATCAGTCCTCCTTTTGATGAATATTTTGCGGGAAATTTTTATGCATACGAGTTATAGGCACAATGTATGTAGACTGTCCACAATGTATTATGCACTTTTTGGAGACTTTTAATATTTTTAAGAATGTGGCGCTGTGATCGATTCTCATATCAGGGAGGCGGTCAGGCCTTCCGCTTTTTATTCGCACGTGCTATTCAAGCCTGGCAAATTTATATTTTCATTGTAATTTACATCGATTGATCAGTTCTGATCTGAAATGCCATTCACAGTGTGTATTAAGACATGGGTGTCAGAGCTCAGTAGTGATTAACAATATTGAAGTTCTATCCCGAATGTCTGGATTCAATTATTGTGCGTGCCTGAGGTTAGTTTTCTATGTAGACCCAGCAGCGCAAGGGTACTTGGAAAACTGGCCCATGCAATCTGGAGATGATTAAGTGGCGAATTGATCACCCAAATACTGTGCATGGGTCACGATTCAATTTGTCTCTTGATGAAATATTAGTTGATATATTCCAGAGCGAGTTCATTCCGAGATTAAGAGCGGCATTTGAATCTAACTTCGTCATTTGAATCTATTTCTTATTGAATAATCAAGGAAAAAGTCTGGTTAGTGTACTTAAAAGATATACACAATAATGAATATATACATTACAGTTAATGATGTTAGTCCTTTTTAACTCGTTTTCCTGGTTGATTCTTGATTGGAATCAATTGAATTCAATCACCCATTTCATGGCAGTCATAAGAAAGTGCATGATTGCGTCTAGGGCACATCACACCATATTACTACAATTTCAAGTAAGATACATTAAGAAGTGATTAAGAAGTTTTTCATAAAGATACACAAACTAACCTTTTCATTCTTATTGTACCCATTTAGCAACATTTCAACCCGCATCTTTTGGGAAAACATTGCAAAATTTATAATCATGAGAAAGAGGAGCTCAATGCACTTTTAATGGCACTTGTCCCAACCCCGTGCGATGCCTAGAACGACCACAAATTTTATTTGAAAAAAATTTTAAAAACTTCATTTCTGAAAATAATTCATCAATGAAAGGGTAAGGAGAGTTTTCCTCTCTTAAAAGTCATAATCTAAAACATTATTAATTCGATTATTAACTTTCATCAGTGGTGAAATTGATGCTCATGCATGTAGAAATGAAAACACTGCTGGAGATCCCTCATACCTGAGACGTTGTACGCATATAATGTATGCACGTGGAGGACCAACATATGATTAAAAGACAGGGAAAACCCATTGCGACATGAAACGCAACAGATTTCTATTCTCTGCATGTCCGAGGCTTTTTAGCCGTCACAAGTCGACATGTAAAATTCGTATATATTTTCGTTATATCGGCTGTATGCGGGCTTAGACAGACAATTCCCCCGAAAATATGTTGGGCCCATGTCGGCGGCTGCGATACAAACTTCCTAACTAATTTTACCAACACTTGTTTCATTGCATAGAATAATTGTGGGAAATAAGGCATTGATAATATAGTAGTGATTCCCTACATTCGATCTGTATGAATGGCTAAACGACTAAACTAACTTTTAAAATTTCTTCATTGAGTGCCTCAACTACGTAAAAGACGTTTTGGTGAGGCATTGCCAAGTCGCTTTAACAATCGCTTTTAACAGTGCCTTTCAAATAAGCCTATTGTCTTTTGAACCAAGAAATGGTCGTAAACTGCATTTCTGATGGACCCCTAGCTCTATCAACCCAGATCTTTATAAATCTGCAATGTGCAAGCACAAGAAGGCGGACACAATTGCTACTAATTCGAAAACCTACACGCATGTGGCAAAACCACGGTGAGGGAATACGGAGCAATAGTTCAGGACAATACAAACAAAGGGGAGAATAGCCAAGGAACACAGTTGCTTGCAACAGATTAATCTCTGAATGATACATGCTCCATGCAGCTTTTGGAAGCATAAACCCGTATACACATGCTGGATAGAAATCAAAATTACACCAACGATTATCCGCAAATTTTGCGACTTTCAACGTGAGAAGGCCACACATTGTGATGCTATAAAATTACAAAATGATCAGAAAGGCCAAATACGATAGCAGGGTGTCTATTTGTGTAACAACTGTAGTCAATAACATCTTCATGCTATCTCGAAGCACAATCAGATAAACATTTTCTTCAAAAACAGGTATGATTTTCACTTTTAATCTGTGAAATTACAAAATTCATGGATAATTCGCATATGTTTCACCAAATTTTCAAAATTCATGTATATTTATTTCCCAAAAATAAAAGATATACTCGTACATATTCGGGTACATAAACGCAATTCGGGTAAGTGCGGCCACCCATGATATCGACAAAGACGATGACCGTCATTGGTGGCTGGAAGACCTCGTGCACACAGAGAATACTGATCCATTATATCTTAAGCACCTGTTTGTATTACTGCTTCATTATGTCAAGTCCTTTATTCAATTAAACTGATCATAGAGACAGGTGACAGTATTTGAATCTTTGATTCACTTCATCAGCTGAATCGAATGTATGTCAACACTATACAGTTAATGAATGAAAAGATCTTCTATTATACATTTTCCTAAAATCTCGTCAAATCAACATCACTGAAAAACACAAATAAAAAGAAGCTTTAATAATACAGTTTTACAGGGCAAAACTGTCCGCTCCTGTTAATGTTGGAGGAGTGCATTTCCTTTAGAGGTGGCTACACACACATTTAGCTTTGTCTCTTTTTCACATTTTTCTTACCATTCTTACGAGACTGAAATTCTTGCTCAATATTTATTTGTATTTACGAATGTGCTATGAAGATATTCGTACTTTTTTTAACAATATTGATGGGGTGGGCAATCCTGGCCAATTCAACTTCTGCAGCCTTTGTGATGATTGAATCAATCTTCAGTGAATGCAATTACTTTCATCCTTCATGCTCCTCATATGAAGCATGTACTTGTTGCACATCCATCATGGAAAATTTAGTCAACCTAACTGAAATTCTCAATCAACAGAAAATGACATCTCAAGTTATCAACTTGCATTGGATCTGTTGATTCTAATATCTCCCAGTCAGTCAGGTTAGTGATGTTCTTACTTGAAAGAGAATTAGAATGTAATACCCATCTGAAGGTTATCTGAGATGGATGAAACATTTGAACTCAAAGGCAATGGAATATTAGTGATTTTCAGCAATAATTTTGAATAATTTGCTATGAATGAAAAAAGCGGACGGGTAGGTCAGATCAGATTGTCATGCCAAGGATGTGCGGCTGTTCGGACTCGAACCCACAACCAAACCATCTAGACCTGTTACTCTAACCACATGAGGACCATGCAAAAAGAGTGAAGGATGATTGCTTGTCTTGCGGAAAGTTTTCACAGGACTCGAGCGAAACACAGGCTCCGGCTTCACTCGTCTACGTAAATGCAATGGCCGCTGCGGACCACAATCAGACAAATCGATGATAGTCAATGTTAACAAGTTGCAAAGGTAGAAATAGACAAATGCTGACGTGGAGGTTCACTAGAAGAATATTTTGTCGAATCATCCGTACAGTACCGAATAGCGACAATATGGATAGTAAAGAAGGTCAATGGTCTCTTCGATATTCGACTGGTGGAGCACAGTGATTCTGAGTTCGGGCATTCGTGATTCAAAACAAATTCATTCAGAGTACAAGTCCATGTCAGGTCGCATCTTCATGTTTTTTGTAGAACAAGCACACGTAGCATAGGAAAGAGGCATGAATGAAGATAGAGGTCATCAATTAAAAGAAACTAAAGAATAATATTACTTTAAATTAACAAAAAGAAAATAATAGATGTTCTAACTTGAGATACACTATCAAAAAATGTATTTAGTGGTATGTGCAAGCAACGATTTTGAAGAGGAATGACATCGTTATCTGGGACAGAAGTAGTTATACGTGGCTATTCACTGCATTTTCACTCTACACAACTGTCTGAAAATCACACTGTTATTATCGATGTCTGATAGTAAGGAATTCTCTGCCTTTTGTCAAACAATGCTGATAAGGCTTGCGGCTGCAGCTCGGAGATAAGCTTTTTGATGGGTTTGATGTGTCTAAAAAGCTTGTCAACAGATAGAGACTTATTCATGCTTCCTTTCCGCTTGCATTTTCGGAATCGTATACAATATTTCATAACTTCGATTTTAAAAAGAAATACAATAATAGACAAATGTGCCTCAAACAGTGTAAGGTGCAACTGGCCTATGACTGAGGAGATTGCAACGTAAGTGGCCCCTCTCTCCTAACTAAATACGTAAATTGATCTGGTTTTGAGAGGTCCTCGCTTTCCTACAGAGTGTCCTGAACCAAGATGATTCAAGCTAGGGGAAACAAGCTAGAACTTCAAACAAAATACAATAAAAGATTTTGCAAGTTACTTGATTTCTTTTAATCAGAAATTCGTTCACAGATCCCTTGGATGGACGTGTGTAGTCGCTTAGGAAAGCTGACAGTAAAGCTGTACCATGCGAAGAATGAGAAGTTCACAGATCTTCACTGCGTATGTGCTATTTCCATGCAGCTCACGTGATACCACGTGAATATGTTTGCCTTGCGTGTACTTCGGGAAAATTCTTGAGCGTGGGTAAACTTCTCACTTTACAGCAGTGCTTTGAACGAGACATTACTGGTGGAAGATAGACATGAGGTTGAACGTGTAAAATAAGAAGACTATTATGGGTACACGAGAAAAAAATACCTTGTAGTGGAAGATAACTACTGCCAAGACAAACTGTCCGCTTTTTAATGTGATGGATGCGGTACTTATGGGTCATCTCCCTCCACGTTTTCAAATTTGTCTAAAATCTGTAATAATGAATCAATCGTCACAAAACTTCAGAGACACGTATTTGAGTGTATTTTCTACCCACATGCAAATATTCATGCAAATCCTAAGAGTGTTTTTTGATTTAGAAACGACAACGTGAAGTGTAGCGATGTCAGCAGCTTTATCTGACTTCGCCTGACCTCATCGTCTCAACAAATAGCAGTAGGTCAACAAAGTAATTTCCCGACAACTCGTGAAGTGATGATGACGAGGCCACATTCCTTACACTAACATTTTCAACTTAAGAAAGGTGTGGTGGGGTAGTGGTCGTGGGAAGATTTCAATGGCAGCGGACAAGATGAAGAGGGAGAGAGAACAATGCACACATGAGTAACAATAATGCGTCGAACATAAGAAGTCAGATGAAGCTGTTGACATCGCTACACTTCACTTCACGTCATCGTCTCTAATGCAATAAATACTTGTCCGATCAGCATAAATTTTTGTATGTGGATAGAAAATATGCTAAAGTACGTCTACCTGAAGTTTGGTGACGATTGATTCATTTTTGCAGATTTTAGACAAATTTGAAAACCTGGGGGAGATATCACACAAGTGCCATGAATGCAATGTTTCCTAACTGATTTGAAAACCGGTTGTCTAAAGAAAGAGATAGCATTTCTATGTGATGTCTGGTCATCATCCCTTTTAAGTCAGCTTTTATGTCTATATAGCGATGATTGCAATGATTGTAGATGTTCCTTGAACCGTATTTGTAGAGGGCGAACCACACTACCGATGCATCATTGCTGACACTTCTTACATCGCACTTGATAAACAGCGTTCTTTCTCAAACACAGCTTCGAATCATTTATATAGCAACTTATTCTATTAATAGTAGTGTTAATTATTGGGTGCTGTATGCTGATAAGTGTTGCTAGGGCTATTTCTTTTGTACCGTTGCTTTTCTGACTTCCGATTGAGACCGGGCCGGTTAGCTTGCTGTCCTTCCATGTTGCGATGCAGTTGTCAAAGGATAAGCAGTGTACTAGGACGCAATCATCATATAAACGAAAGCTATGTAGCTTTTAAATTAAAAGTACACGTCACGGAACCTCATCAACGGAAAGCAAGGCTTTGTATACCTTTTCAGCATTGTTGTAAAGATTCCGCAACGCCTACATCCAGTATCTCGTGCGTAGGAACATCTGCTTCATCAAGTAATCACTTGACAGTAGGTGTGACAAGCATCGCCTGTGATTGCGGAAATTCTGACATGAGTACATGCACTTGCCGTAGATGCTTGCACGTTTGCTTGAATTCAATGTTGTTTGAGTTTCGGTTTTAGCAAAAAGATAGGCATCACATATTTCCCTTTACCGGTTGTGCTTAAGTGTGCTCAAACTACTGTACCTAATACACTAGTCAGAATGTGTATTCAGCTGTAGAATTAGTCAATTGTTCAAGTTCCAACGGACGTGCATCTCTTGAAAGGTGATATTATGATACTTAATCCACGATACAGTTGGAAAGGAATGCAAGGGGAAGTTCGAAAAGTCAATGCTGGCCAACCTGACGTGATGGATGAAGAAGACTGACGAAGGAACAAGGTGAAGTGGACGACCAAAGAAGCGATGGACTAAACTGAAGTGAATATGGAAATCTCAAGCGCATGATGGATGCTCTCTGTAGAAACCTCTGTCGGACAATATCAATCAAAAACAGATGAGGATCCACAGAGCCAGATAAACTGTAAAATTCAAGTGTTTCAAAGTCAAATTTCTTCAAATTTCCAGGCTTTTCGAATCCACATTAAAAAATTTCGTTGTTATTAAAATTTTCCAAAGATGTCAGGTTACGGCTAGAAGTTTACAATGAAATTCCGCTTTCAAGTGTTTATAATTCTTCAAATTACCCAGAAATATTACAAATAGCTACAATATACAAAATTCATAATAGCTAATTATACAAAATTATCAAACAGATCCAATATACAACATCCAATAGATCTCATAATAAAATTCGACTTTCTTGTACACACATCACTTGTGTCACATATTGTTTGATGTGATAGTGAATGCATCGCTCAACACTATAATGTCACAAATACTTGATTGCGAGCAACAATAATAAAAAACTAACATCAAAACTCCGCCTATGTGATTCTGTTCCTACTGATTTTAGGAACAGTCTTTAATTCTTTAATTTAGACATGAAAGGAAGAAACACTATAGCATCGATGCATTCGACAAAAATCATAGTTCCTGTTATGTGGCTTCACAAAGCAACGATGATTTTAATGCATTATACGTATTAGTCTAAAGTATCAAAAGCATGCACATTATTTGTCTCTTTACATAATTTCCGTAGCAACGGAATGCATGTAGTTCATCCACATGCAAAGACTAAATGAATTATTGAAAGCTGTTAATGGAATAGGGACCTTTGCACCTTTTCAGCGTTTGATGCCAAAATTCCAGGCTTTTTAAAGCTTTCTTAAATTCAAGGTTGCTCTATGCACCCTGGATTCACTGACCTCAACAAATTTGAACAAATATTATTCAAAACCTGCAGTTCTCTGTAGTGACGCACCTGTGATTCGGATTCGGTACTGCCGAAGAAACCAGTTGTAGGAGCTGTTGAGACAGGAGGGATATTGGCGGGGATGGAAGCAACAGGGGGCGCTGGAGGATTGCTGTTGTTCGCATTCTCACGATACTTCTTCCGTCGTTGATGACGAACCCGTCGATAATCCTCACTCCCTGACATCTTCCATAAGTAGTAGAATTCGACACAGGCCTTCACAGATTTCACCACACCATGCTGCTCCTGCAGATCTCGTGAGATGAGGAAGAAATCCTTCTCATGCCGCACCAGACTCTGTACAAACAATTGGATTTCACGTGTACTCCATGCTTCCGTCTCTGAAACATTCAAATCAAAGTTTGAGTGCTTACAAGAGAGATTAGAAAGACTCGTCTCTCATAGACAGACTTATAATTACGAGTAAATCACGCCTGAAAGTTTAAACCGGCACTGTCAAGACCTTAGTTAATGAGCAGCTTCAGATAATTTTAGGATAATTCGTATTCTATTCAATCGATAGAGTTGTAGTTGCATGTGCTGACATTCTCAGCCTTTAATTCATGTGATACTTATCTGATTCATTTATTTTTCTCAGTAGCAAGCGATCCTAATTTCGTTACATACGTCAAAGGTGTGGAGCCCAGCTCGCAAGAGCTGGGGCGTACAGGATATGCAGACCGGGAGTAGATCTTGCTGGAATCTCCTGCTGATGAACTTGTATACAGTGTTTTTGAGCGGATCGAAATTCCGCTTTCGCCCGCTCACCGCTCATTTCCTCAAAATAATCCTTTCGCTCGCTCACCGCTCAAAATCATGAAAAAATGCCGCTCCCTCGCTCATTTCTCGATAATACCATCCTTAATTCTACAAACTTTTTTATGCTCAGAGGTACTTCCATGCTTTAAATCAAATAGATACCTTTTATAGGCGTTGAAAGGAAATTCATCAATCATTTTAGTTGAAATTTGAAACATACGATGAAACAATGTAAATCATCATGCCAATGTATTAAATTAGCTATTGCACACAATTTTGTTGAAACAATATATTTTGATGAACATAGCCACAGAATTCTTTTGACATGTGTAGAGATGGCCAATGATCTTAACTTAATCCTACATGCTGATCACATGAATCAGTGCATACAGTTCTTGGCGCAATACTTGGACAAAATTCGCAAGGTGCGTTAAGAAACTGTGTAATGCGTTGACAATTGAAAATGAACTTATTTGAAGTCGTGACAAAATAAAATAGATAATTCCTAAAAGTAGCTAAAGATGACATACGTGACTTATGAGTGACTGAGTAATCAATAAATGCAAGAAATCTGCTATAAATAAAATCGCTGGTTTATGTGAAACAGCAAATGCTGCACCCAAAAGGACCTGAGACATCGGCGCCAGCCGTCACTGAGACTTTGGCCCACTAAGCTCAGTATCTGTCAAGATGGTCGATCCGCAGCAGCTCGCTGCGCCCAGGTCCTACTTTCTTCTACCTTTGCACTCTTCTTCATGGTGATCTTTACACTTAAACACCGTTGCGGTGCGTGTAGCATACTCTCTGCGAAACCAAATCATAGCCAGAGAGGACACGCGAAGATTGGCATGTCACACAGATGACACTGAAGGTCGGTCCGGATTCCTCAACGTGTCATATTCGCAGGGGTATACATGGCATTTGAACAAACGGTCTGAACGGTACTTTTTTCATTTTTCTGATGAACGAATTATCGAAGTCTGAGAAGCCGATGAACGGTGATCGGAACGAACGGCTTTTTTGCTTGATTGAATGTGATTGAGCGGTAATTTAGCCCCGGAAACCCAGCAACAGAAATAATGGTAGAAAATCTTTGATACATTCCAAAATTGCTTATTTACACATTCTGACTTCAATAAAGTAGTATTTTGAAATTTGCAAATATTTAATTGCCAATTTGGGCATGGATCACCACTAACCCATTGGACTTTCGTGGTGTAGTGAAACCTCGAACATTTCGATAAAAGAAAACTCTAATGATGCTCTTCGAAATTGCTTGTTTGAGCATTAAGACTTCAGTTCAATGACAAAACAATGACAAGAGACTTACTATTACACAATGATTCCATCTCTTGTTATTGATTTAGTGTTCCGAAAATACATCTGCTTATTCTACTACTCATCAGCTACTAAAACATCTGCGCATATCACCATCAATGCGGTTTATCAGTGGTGAAAACTGAAGAAGCCGAACTGAAAAAGTTTCACGTCCTTCCATGAAGCACGAAATTTGTCATGATGCGCACTAAAGTGTCATTTAATTCATCACTTGGTCACAAAGCATTGAACAGTTTGAATTCAAAAGCTGTGATGAGGTAGGTCTACTTGCACTGTGGGTGCCAATCTGACCATTACTCTTTAAAAATGGCAGGTATTATGTTGCTTTTGCATCAAGTAAAGTCATAAGCTGGAGTCGGGCCCGATGCGGGCATCTCGATTTTTTCGGGAAGCGGGCATTCGCATGCAGGCACGGGCATTTACAATAATGGCTTAATCTGAGAATTCATATCCGATCAGTGGATATGCAGCTAGGGATTCATGGTGGCGTACATGACGTGGGCGCAATGCATGTAGCCTAAGCTCATTATGCAATTGAATCTAGTCACTATCGAATTTAGTCACATCGTATTCTTAAATCACTATTTCTGAAGACTAGACCTAGGCCTATGCTAGCTGGCAGGTTTCAAGCACTGTGTAGGCGAAGTGTCAAATGGGTGAACATCTACCCATCGTCACCTATAGCAAATTCGTGCAGCGTGATGCTGCTAAAGCGTATTGTAGGCTAATCATCAAGAAAGAAGGAGTATGACTTTCTCCATCGATTTTGATATTCTCTAGTTTGATTGGTTTTGATACAAAGGGCGCGTGTGACGTGTAACGCTTGACGTCAACTCATGTTTCGCATTGTCATTGTAGGACAATACCGACAACGAATTTTCCGATAGGGCAGCTTGCATTATTTCGCGATGTCAGATGGGAGAACATCCTGCATCGCCATTCCAGCAACGAAATTCTTTTATCAAATTAAGGCATCTTTTAATGTCTTCGTGCAATTTCGGAGACCATTACTACATCTATAGGACGAAGCGACGATTGGGAGACCGATTCAAAAGATATGTGAATAAATAATGTGTCGATGGTCAGATGTTGAGTGCAGCATCGATCACAAAGACCTTCTTATTGCTAAGTTCATATTCAGAAGAAGAATCCAGACAGGCATACAATGTATATTGTCGAGAGTGTGAGAACTACAGAAGAGAGAAAAAGTTCGGAAGTTTGTTCATCAATCAACTTATACACATGCATGTACTATAAAAAGACTTTTATAGAAAGCATTTTTTAAGAGACTTTTCGCTTTTTTGATTATTTGATCTTTTTAATTTTTGTTTTTTCTAAAAATGGCTCATTCAACCGCTCGCTCACGACAAAAAATCACCGCTCTCTCGCTCAATTTTCGCTCACGGAATATTTTTTTCGCTAGCTCATCCGCTCATCAAAAAATTTAAAAAATGCCGCTCGCTCGCTCAAAAACACTGCTTGTATATCTTCTGTTAACTAAATTTTATGTATTCTTTTGTACCCGTAGAGAACAAATTTTACTTCCTTACAGAGCTAATTATTTTGTAAATAATTCATTACTAGTTGATGATTACCATTGTTCCTATATTTTGAGCTTCCAATTTCTCAAAAATTCTGTTCTGCTGGTTAATTTGACAAAAAGCTTCCACCTTACTACCTCATGAAATTTTGAAAGTCAATGCACAACTCAACAATATAATGAAATGAAACTAACATTATATCAAATTGCCAAGCAAAAGATATGCGGCTCGTAGAATTCGATCCTACGAGCCAGGTTACCAGACCTCTGCTCTACCAACTGAGCTACGAGCCGCTCACATGCGACTGTGGCAATTGGCAGGATCAAACCCTCACCACCAGTAATCATAGCAATAATAAGTAATTTAACATATTTTGCAGTTGTGACGATCAATAACAGATAAATGGATTTAGCTAGAAGTGAGAAAGTGCTGTGGTTAGTTGAATTAACTTCTGTTAACTAACCCGGTCTTATTTTCTTCGAGGACTCGATTAATCAATGAAAGCGGTCAGATAATGTTTACTATGATCTCGGCAACTCCACTTATCTGAGATGTCATTGGATGTCATCTCTCATTCCATTCCCGTCCCACAGAAATCATTGGAATTTCCGCGGAAATTTTCACACCACAGCTTAAATACGAGCCGTATATTAAGAACCTATCAAAAGTTTGCAATTATGAAACATTATGATCTTGCGTTTTTCCCATGCATGATTTGGAACATGGTTACAGTAGGTTTACATATAAATGACTGTAGCACGAATTTTCGATAAGAATGCAAGTGACTTAAGAGTGATCACTCGATACTTCTTATTAAGAACAAGTAATCTCATTATAACTTCAACAATAATGATATCATCGGCTTGCGACAATTATTAGAGATGAGAAACTTTTGATTGATTCGTAAACAGCTTCGTTTAAACGATAACAGTGTAAATTTCTAGAATCATTGACTCAGGACTAGGAATGCAAATATATCTAAATCTGACAAAATCATAAAGTACAAAATTTCGAAAATTATTTCACATGAGCATTGCTTGAACTAATTTTATAGCGAAGACTTTTATGCATCTCTAACTGAAGCCGAAGAATTATACTTCGGTGACATTGGCTAGACTTTACAGAGGTGGGAATTTTTCGTTTGAATGCCCTTTTGACTGCAATTCACTGAACTCTCAAACTTTATATCCTGAAGGTAGAAAAACGCATTTCTGCATAAAACTCAGAAAATAGTAAGAAGATTACGTAGCATGAAGAAATCGTAGGAAATCACATCGAATGGTAAGAAGAATTCATAGTATGAAATACACATTTAAAACCACATCATGATGCACACCCTTTATTGTCGCACAGGAAGTCGCTATTAATTTACAACATCCTTTTTGTGCGTGAGTTTTGACCTATCATTGAAAATTGCTACTTGATAAAAACAAGGCAATATATTTATAGAAACAAATATATAATAGTGAAATTCTGGATAGAAAGATTGTAGAAATATTCTGTCACAAGAGCTTAATTGTAATCAACGTGTGAAACATGAGACTCTTGTTTATTGTTATGATTGTCTATGATGATTATTACCAAATAGGTTCGACACCCTCGACGGCGATCTTATCGCGAAGTCAGGCATCGAGCACATGTCCAGCGAAACGCAAAATAAGTCTTCATTCTATTCTGTCACTCATGCGCTTGGAAATTAACAACTCAAACCTGCAGCGACGTCACTAATCAAGTGGTCGCCGATTGATTTGATAGTTAACTTTCATGGCAACAATCATTCATTTGCTTTCATATCTGTCGTCATAAAAAGTTAATCTGAAGGCAGAAAAATAACAATGACATTGAAAGAAATGAAAAGTTCGGTTCTGAGTTCATCTATTATTGGTGAAGTAGATGCATTCCCACCAACCTCGTGATGCCAAACATTTGATATGATTTTCGCCCATTGCTGAACTTAAGAATGAATGAGGATAGACGAATACCGGCATGACATATTGTACCGTGCTCTGCTACCTCGTCAACGAGAACTTTTTTGGTGAATAATACAGTAGTTATTTACGAACTTGTGCATAATTGCTTCTTTGTAGCACTCCACAAGTTCGATATATTAAATTCCAAAGCCAGTAAGGGTGAGCATGGAAATCTATAGCTAGCATCTGGAATGACATCTGATCAGATATCTTTGACCCTTCTATGCGAAATGAGGCTGATTATTTGAATCGATGTTATTCATACAGAAGCTACATACATTGCATTCTTGTTATTCTTACTATGCGGGCGTTGTGAATTAGTGTATTTTAAATCATCAGCGATGTGTTTGTGGAGACAGCACAAAATGCTAGGCATTCTGTGTTTGTGCGTACGAATGACACTGACAGAAAATTTAAAGTCTCTCCAACTACATTTCATTGAAAAATTGGTATTTCCATTGAAAAATAAACCACAGTATCCATGGATAAAGAACAATGTGATTTACACCGACGATCAACTCAAGATTTCTCTTCTTTGGTGGCATGGTTAATACATCCTCACAACTTCTGCATTTAATAGCTAGTGAAATCATTCGATCTCAACTGACTTCGCTCTTCGCCTCAAATATCTGTGAACTCGAGTAGGCCTATAATCGCACCTTCTGAATTTCGGAGCAACAGAAGCTGATTGCAAGGTTACAGACGAGCATATTCTTTTCAACTTATCCATGCAACGATCGAAGAATTCAATACAATGAAGATTATGAACACTTTCATCCTGTTTCATGCAATGATTTTATATACGGCACATGTAAAATTGAGTGATAAAGTGCCAAGTGAAGAAGTGGCAAGACAATGTGGCCTACCCGAGCTACACATTTACCTACGCCAGAAATGCTTGCGGTGGTTCGTACATGTAAAGAGAGCAACCGACAACATCATCGGTGGGGCATATCATTTATCGGTTGACTGTCGCCGTCCACCACAAAGACCGAAGAAAAAGTAGCATGCCTGTGTAGAATACTTGAAGATCAAGGAGGACACTGCTCTGGATCGAAATCCAAATGAGTATCCAGAAACTTATTTACTTGTTGTTTTACATATAAGTTAGCTATGCAAATAAAAGATTTACTTTAGTCCTTTTAGCCTAGTTTCCACTCTATGATTTTCAAATTTTGTAATCAGTTCATGCATGTAATCCAGTCGTTAATTTTTATCTGTGTACCCTTGAGAATGATCAATAGACTAAGAGCGAAACGTTGGGAAAATTTTCGTTTTTCTTTCCAAAATTACCTCTCAAAAATGTTTTATTTTCATTGTGTTTGCAAATAGCAGCATTTATTAACTGTTGCAGGCGCACTAACTTAGGCGATTTGCCAGTAGTGTGTTTAAAGTGCTATTTAATGAATGCCCGTCGAAATTTCACTAATTTGCCAATTGCAAATCTTAAGTTGTGCCCATTTTAAGCATTTTTATTTTCTAAGACTCAATTATCCAACTTTCTGTTTACAAACAAAAATGATACCATTGCTAATTGTATGGGCTCGTTCCGATGAACTAAAACTTTTGATTTCAGGCTAAGATGTGCATGTGTGAATGGTGGACAGTGATTATGATTGCATGTGTATTGTGCATATTTGAGAAAAATCCCTAACCTTATAAACGTGTGATATTTTTGAAATTGGAGTAACCCGATATTTTCTTATTCAGCCAATTAGGGTCGGGTTCGCTCACCTCTAATGCACGATATTACTATAATTTACAATCTCTGCAAATTTGATGACTTGACACCCAGCTGACTGTCAAATGGACACGTTATTCTCAAGCCGTGAATATTCGTAATTTCTTCGTCAAGTTCGATACTTCGAAGCGAGGTTCAAATTTTGTAAAATTTATGAAAACATCGTGAGTTATTGGCAGAATAATTTGTTGTATTTCTGTCGATAATAATTAACAACAAGTTAATCATTCGAACACATCGTTTACATTTCGATACAAAATGTCAGATGTTTACGATTTCATCTCGATTGAAAGCCAGTTTATCACTAAACGCTTGCTAAGTCAGGATTTTATCGTCTCTTGTAACATTGAAGAGAAGCTTCGTGGTCATGCATTTGGCATGTTACGGTACATTGCGTTGAAAATTTGCTGAAGATACTGAAGAATACGAAATGACAGCAGATCGGCGGGATCACTAGAATTTAAACAGCAAACGAAAACAGTAAATCGTCTCTCCCGAATGTCAATCCGAACTGTCTCTTCCGAAGAAAATGAAAACACAAAATAGTAAGCACAAAATTATGCCAATATTGTCTCAGTTACAGGCACCGACTCTCTCTCAAACCAGTCGATGTTGAGTGACATCAACTTACTTAACTTCACTTATTTTATGAAAAGTCATGAACCTATGGAGAATACTGATCGAGCATAGCTAACTCGCTCCCTCGTCACGGAAAGTAAGTTACCCTTGTATTGAAAAAGGACGAATTACTAAGATTACATAACAAGGATTAAAAATCAATTACATCAATTATGAGTCAAGAACCGGGAAACATACTTGCTATTTCAATTTTCTGCTGCATAAAACACAAACAAGTTGCTGGAACTAAGTTCTCAGTAACACAGCGTTGTCATATCCAATTGGGTGATTGGTAGCTTTATTGCTCTTTCAACCCGGGCCAAGTGATTCAATAAATGAAAGCCTATTATCTGATGGCCTTTATACAAATTTGGTATGAGAAGACTGCGATACCAAACCCCTGCTAGCACAAAATAAAGACTGCAATAATGAAACAATTACGTATATATATAATTCTTAAAATAGTACAAATTAGGATACCCATAACAAACGCAAACTCTAGCTTTAAATGTTCGCTATGTTATCTCAAACCGCAGAATCAGACAGTGGCCCTCATCCGAGATCAAATCATTTCCCACCCCAGCATCAACATTGATGCTAACATCTTGGAAACAGTTCAGCACTTCTGCTACATGGGAGATTCGAACGATGGTGTAGACCTTGCAGTTACGGCACGCCTACGGTGTGGTTGGAGCAAATTTCGAGAGTTGGCGGCATTCTTGACATCTAAGGCCCAGTCACTTAAGTTAAAAGGGAAAGTTTATGCCGCCTGCGTCAGACAAACCATGACGTACGGGTCTGAAGTGTGGTCTTTGCGTGCGGAACATGAGAGCCTTCTGTGAGGTGGCTGTCGGGTGTGAAGCTGGCCGACAGAAGGTCTAACGAAGAACTTAGACAAGCAATGGGACTTCCTTCGATCTCTGAAGTCATAGGTGAAGGGCGTTTGCGTTGTCTCAGGCAGGTGAGGCGTAGAGACCAGACTGAGTGGATCATGAAAGTGTTCGAAATGGAAGTAGAAGGGAAGAGACCGACCGTAAGACCTGGTTTCATGCCGTCCCAGATGACATGCGCAGACTACGTCTCAAAGAAGAAGACGCTCAATACCGACAAAAGTGGAAGATCGCCATCAGAAGACCGTCCAACCTAGCGGAGCCCAGAAGACAGACGTTATAAGGAATGAGTGAGTGAGATAAAGTCATCGGTGTTCATTGCATATGCTTATCCTTATAAAAGTTCACTTGGACAATCAAATCTGTGCTACCATGCTACTAATAAATTCACCAAATAAGCTATATTGACTGTTCTAGACGCTCTAATGATCAGCAGTAGGATAAGCATATGACTGTCGAAAAATAGGAGACATATGCAGATTTGTAGACGTTGTTGTTGCTCATTTGAGAAATGTCTCGCATTTGTGAGAAATTGTTTCATCGGCTCAGCAAAACAACTTAAGTTCGCTACGCGTGCAAACATTCCATCGACCTGTTTTCTTCTTTACTAAGAAAATCGTACCATCCAGGAACCAGGTTATTTACCCCAATATACACCATCCAGCTGTAGTACCGCACGTCATCTTTCTATTGATTGAAAGGTCAATCTCGAAATCAATCAATTTCACAATTCCCATGTGTTGGATGAGTTCGAAAATGTTGTCCGAAATGTAGCAACATTAAGTTATATACCACAATGAATCAGATATATTATATAGAAAAGAATTAAGCAAATTCATGGTGATTCGAGTGAAGCTTAAGTCATTATCCTATGAACACAAAAACACATTACTGGGTAACTTTCGAAGCATCTCCAGAAAAGTCTAGATGATAATTCTATTCTCACCCACACATTTTGCTGTTGACACCCGCGAGTGTGTTACATCATCAACGATCGTCTCTTGCGACTAAGTGCAGTCTCGGCTGGGTAAAATTCCTCTATTTGTAGAAAATTTACAGTACTTGCTTTGTCGCTCACTGTAGACAACAATCTCAAGAAATTCATGACCACAGTTGTATCTAGCATTCAAATTAAGTATCCAAGGGACCAATCCTTCATCCCAGAGTTGAAGTAAGACATCTCAATGGTGCTGCACTGTCACTCAGTGTCAGATCAAGTCTATTCTAATGAATTTGAAAAATTGGAAAATGAAGGGGGGAGAATAGAAGTACCGTCTTGACTTCACGTAATCCCTTTCAAATACGATGTATCTGATTCAGTGTGATACTTTATTTATTATTACAATTTGCATCGGTCAAAATTGCATGTCTTTATGCATCTTCATTCTTATTCTTTATTTAACTATTGACTATTGAATGTTGAAAAGATTGGAGTGAGCACTCTTGGTTATTTCACAGAGCTATATTTATTTATTTACGAGTATGTTACTTATATTCTATTTAACACAGAAATCGAAAATATGGCTGCTATTTTGAATAATTGGTCATAAACTTGACTACCGCATTATCAGACTGGGAATATCAGCGTCATTTGAATGTCGCAGATGTGCTATCATAGTGAAGTGATATAGAAGTCGCCTTAATAACGAAAAGTTATCAAAGTATATCAAAAGTCAAAAAAAGTAATCAAAAGATATCAAAGTGCGGCATATTATCTTGGGATTCTGACAGCGATGTAATATTTTTGATGTGGATAATGTACGACTTCGGAAGGCGCGCCAGACCCTTATAATTTCACATTTGAGAAAAATGATGTCCTCGCTATCAGACAATTCTTGTTTACGAGAGCCATATTCTCATACTTAGAGAATGTCCTCTTACGCAACGGATGTGTAAGGAAAACACTGTCAGTTCTGCGGGTCATTTACTTCCGCCGACAACAGATAGGGAGGTCAACTTCCAGCTGTAGAGTTCGAGACCCTCGCTACTACTGTCTTGTTGTTTCCCTTACCGGCGTAATGATAATTGTTGAGACACTGGAGAGGCACTGCGAAGGCGAAGCTCTCCTTCAGCAGATTAATGGACGCTTCCTTGAAGTCGCCGTGTGCTTGATAGAGGAGATGGAAAGCGTATTCCAGATTCAGACCGCATTCCTTGATAGCTGCCGAGCACGACATGCGCAGGAAATGTTCCACTGCAAAATTAAAGCAGTTTAAAGGAAATTTCTCTATTAGTTCAAATAACACAAATTCTTTTACATCAAGCTTCTTGAATGATGAGTACTACGTCACTATAAAAGGTGGTGTTTCGCTCACTTGACCATGATCATGAAAAATGCCACAAATGCAACTCTTGGTACAATTTTTTTAATTTGGAATTGAAGTCGGCAAAACGCATGACAGTTCGTAGACATTAGTGGTGTAACGAATACCACTTTCATTGGCTTATTTTGATAAATTACGAGGTCTAAATACGAAGTTATTTAGTTCAGCGAAAAGGTCAAGTAATGGCTGGCATCTTAGCCTTCCTGAACCATGACCGTGTAAAGATTGAGGAATGTTGTTATTGAGCAAATCAGGTGACCATGGTAAGGCATGATTCTGTTAAAATGTGTAAGAGCATGAGAAAAATACTCGAAAATGAATTTTTTGCGTCACTGCTCTCCAATGGGGGGAACTTGGACGGTGCTGACAAATGCAGACATAGTAAGACCCTTTACTGGAGCGATGAACAATAAGCTTTCAATCTGGATACCCTTCATGTTCACTTCCTACGACACTCAGCCTCGACCACATGACCAAAGACTTTACGAATGTTCCATGAAGACCATTTAATACTCAAGCACTGAGTATTAGCATAAAAGCAAGTGTGCTTTAAGTAACCTACCAAGCCATAGACGATAAAAAGAAGCTTCACCAGCCGACTTCGATTCAGGTGAAATGAGAGTTAAAAGCGCATGAGCTCGCCATTCGACCATCCAGTCAACTTTCTCATCACTACGCAACGCAAAGTATTGCACAATAGATAGAGTGGCAATTTTCTAAGACAATAATTCGAGGAAGCTTTATTATACTTGAGGAGGCAAGAAAGTCGAAATCGAAGTGGGACATGCTTTTATCTGAATCTACCATGTTGAGAACGCCCAACCTTGAAATTTAATGACCTTCATTAAAGAGATCTCATTGCTAAGGAGACGCTGCCAACGAATTTAGAGCATAAATTGTTCAAGTCTGAGGGCATCTTGTTCTCAGACGAACTGGTATTCTGCAGTCTTTGATTATCAGGCGCACGACAAAGTAAGGATAAATAAACACACTGTTGTCAGCCTTTCAATTTATCCAGTCAATCTAGACATGATAGGCTAGTTTGCGTCTTCCTTAACCGTACTGATGAGTCCTTGCTGGGAGAAACGCAGCATTGACGACTGTCACGGAATTTACAGCTCATCATTTTTTATATCCTCTTGGAATTACAGTTATTTGATTGATATTAGAAACCTGATCTAATCTAGAAAAATACATCTAATGTGTACATGAAAAATTGCTGAACATTGTTACATAAGCGAACAATTAGTACTGTAAAATCCTCCTAAAAACAAATAATGCACTTACAAAGGTAGAAGCATGTTATTTAAGCAAACATAACATTTGGCGTTTCTAATAAGTTTCCGCACTGGTAATATAATGCTAATTAGATTGAATAGCTTTGACGTTTGCTCAAAAAAGGTAAGTGCGGGAACTTATTAGACACGCCAAATACTTTGGTTTGCGTCAGTAAATCTGATATACTCGTAGAATGTCATTAATTGGGAATTTCTAAAACGAACAAAAATGACTATGCTTTAAGTTACGCCATGTTCTTTAACCCTCTTCATGATACTCACCTGTCATATTCTATAACGATTATTGGAATAAGAGTCTAATAATAATACTCTCTCCATAAATGGCATCATGAGTCATTGTATTTATTGTTGACAAACCCCTACTGTTCCAATAGGTAGCTCAGAAATAGCTGAAAATGATTCAAATAAACACATTGAATCTTCTCCGTTGATACAATAATCGTACTAACTTGCGCGTGATTAGAATAATTGAACAGTGGATCGAATTGTTCCTTCACAACTTGTTAGCTGACAATCAATTAGAGAGCTTTATGATAGTTACCCTTCTCGACAGTTACGAAAGTGCATGAGCATTTCTGAGATTGAATCCCGAGACGAACATGTTGATTGATGATTCCTCTAAGTCGAGCTGTCAGCTGTTAAGCTCATTATGCGAGAATTGAAATCTCTTCCATGTAAATTGTTTTCACTGCTTTGTAAGTGCGTATACAATGCAGATATCGCTGAAGATTTCGGATTTCAATGTCACAATCTTCATGCGACCATGTCAGATAATACATAGAAAGGATCGATCCTTCGAAACACCTTACTCATTGCTTAGTCAGCTGGTGTCAAGGCACACTCGTTGCATGCCAAGTTTGTTTCTAATTGAAATTCCACATGATGTACATGTACATGCAAGTTCTAATATCATTCATGTAAGTTCACAAATAAGCAACCAAGTCTCTACAGAGAAGTTTACACGAAGATAAAATTCTTACATTGATCATCATCATCCGCTTTGAGACAATCTGGGTTCCACACAAGGTGCGCATGTTCAGGAGCATGCAGTTCCTCTGCAGGGGGACCACCTACAACCGACAAAGAGAAATGAGCGGTAATGTGATGGCGGAAATATTGAGATATTTACCTTCCGAATACTCTGGAAGCATCGCTTGAAACTGATCACCAACATTGATGTGCCTGAAACGTTGAAGTCGTCAACTATAAATCCATTAGAATTGAGCACAACAAAAGAATTGATTTTGCCTAACCTCCCTACAGCAAGGTTTTAATTTAAAGGAAGTTAATCCTTTTTTGCACATCTCATTAATGAAAATGTACATATAAAGAGGGAGATTTAGAAAGTCATTCTCTGAGGTGTTCTGAACACCTTTGAATTCGCATCATTCATAAGGAACACATTCGTTAACTCATTCAGACATGGATTAGATCTATCGGGAAAGCTATCACTCTAATGAGGTAGAAAGCACGTTCGATAACAAAATGTTGCTTGATGTAAGACACACCCTTCAAATATATTATTCACTCGTATATTGGAAATCACATTACCGTGAAAATTGACAGAATTTGAAGATTCACACATGAATTCACCCGCTAGAAATACGCTTCACACATAAGTCAATGTATTCACTCGAGGTGAAAAAAAGTAGGTCAAAAAAAGGATTTCTAATGTAGCCGTTGTAGTTTGATATTCGAATAATACAATTCCTCTAGTTCGAATTGTTGAGTTGATTTCTATAATTGGAATCACTCCTAAAAACTAGTAATAGTGCAAGAGAGATTTTCAATTTTTTCTCTAGCCTGGCGATGTGATCGACCAGACGGGAGGTTGTTTCGGCGCCACTACCACAGGAGTCAAAGTGGAATGGAAGACTTTCCGGGCACTACCATCTATGCTGCCTTCAATCCGCCTTCTGTATACTTGAGTCTGTGGCTATTATTAAGACGGGGGCAGAGTGCGCGACATGCGTCGACTTACGCTTTTTGCTACCTACTCGCGAATCGCAGCATTATTCAACGATGGAGAGGCAGCATCTATCGCTCCTACGTCAGAAGTGCATTACCACATGCTTTAGGGACATTGGCAGTGATGACTGATGGCATCAACAGCCTTGTGAGAAACGAGAACCACCTGATCAATCAATCCTGAAAACTAGCAATAGTGTAAGAGCTAGAAGTTGTCGATCGTACGGGAGGTTGTTTAGGCGCCACTACCACAGGAGTCAATATTGCATCGAATACTTTACGGGAACTGCTACCTATATCACGAATCGCATCATTACTCTATGATGAAGAGGCTGCATCTACAGGCCCCGACGCGTCAGTCGAGAAGAAAGTATGACAGTAACGGATATACCTTATTTTAACGGTCATCTTCAGTTTCTTATAATAATAATAATAACAATGCTTTATTGTTGTCAAATACAAAAGCGGTATGACAAGATGGCACAATTTGCATTAATGAATATACAGAAAATTTAACAAACGATCTATTATACAGGGCAGACGATCGTTTCATAGGCAAAAGAACTCTGGCATGACGAACATTGTGTGATGTTTCTCTCAAGGAAAAGAATTCAGACAGTTATTACTGATCTTCTTGATCAATTTAATACAACATTTATCAAGAACAAGATGAAGAGAAGGCTTACGACTAACATTGGCCTAGCGGATCGCAAGACGATAGAGTTGTTCAAATTTTCTAAAATAATTAGCATTTAAGTCGCAGATGACCGGCCAACAGTATGTGCTATTATATGATCACATATATACTTTACAGCAAGACACTGCACCTTGTGCATTTCGGAACAAATGTCTGGTCTTCACAAAATGTAAAAAAAAGATTCGCTAAAAAACAACATTACTTGCGCCTTCTCAGGTCGATAGCAAAGTGCAGCGTTAATATCAAATACGCTACTATCGGCCTCAGGCGCAGTGCGGCGAATTCTCCCTGTCGCGCATTTAAGCGAATATTTTTTTCATTTGTATAGAAGACCAATCTTTTCTTTCTCTCAGGAATTTTGGCAAAATGGAGTGTTTAGCAGTTGAGAGTGCAGTTGTTATCCGCTGTACGGCCAACTTAGTGACAATATGTTTTGCAGCCAACTAGGAGACCTAGAAATCTTCCGCTAAAGTTAACTGAGAAGTTCTTGTGTCCTAAGAAGGTGCCGTCGGAATACCAGTGAATTGATCGGAACCTTGAATATTTTCGTGACAATGTCGGCAACCAACTGACAAGTAGTTCAACTGTGTTATTGTTGGACATATTGATCAAAGTCATTCAACTGAATTCTACCTACTCAAAGATTAACTGAATATTCGAAGGGATTCCAAGACAAACAAGCAAGTGCATTTGTCAGTACGTTGGTGCGCACATAGTGATTGTAGTCATTGCTTTGAAAAACCTCAATCATGTATCATTCGAGTAAGATTACCATCACGCTTGTAGCTTGGATATTCAGCTCCGTCAAATTTCGATGTACAGTTTTTTTCAAGCAGGATCCTACCTTAACCGCCACCTTAGACCGTTTAGGTTGGACTTGGCATTGTCGACGGCCGCCATAAGCTTAATTCACTCCATCCGAAAGTCGCTGAAATTGTCCTGAGTCAATTCAATTCAAAATGTCATGAGTCTTTCAATTGTGGGTTGTAGATATTTTCAGTTATAGGTAATAATACAAAACTTTTATTTTCATCTTTTCTGTCTGCGTAGTACAGCATTGGTAAGCAAAGTGCCAAATTTGGTAACCAAATTTGCAATCGCTGAATTTACGTGTCCGGCAGGTGTTATGAAGAGACCGATGAGAAAGTTTAATTTCTCTAAAACAAAGGAAAAATTCTGGTGGAAATTTCCATAATCGTCGAGATTATTCCCAATTTCCACTCTATGGAATTGAAATGGAAATAAGTATTTCCACGACAGACCTGATAATCAGCCGATCTTTTAAATAAACATCTCTAGTTTTTATCTTTATTGCGATATACTCGCTGGGTGGAAAACCTCGACCCGCCTGCCATATACTCACCAAGCCACGCATTGCACTTGCGAATACCTACATGCAGCCTCCATTAGATACATGGATCAATTATCATTTTCGTCCTTAAAAACGACATCATTTGACTAATAAATCAGATAGATTTCAAGTTTTAGCAAATTACATTTTCCCCTCATCCCGTGTCACAAGAAAGCTTATCACCTGTACAATTAATCATTTTCTTATCCGCTGCTCTCAGAAATTACAATGGCCACGTACCTACTACAGTATGAAGATCGATTTGATGCAAGCAGTGAATTCCTGACGGGATGTGTGCATTGTATGGAAGGCAAATCAGTTTCTTCCTATGACTTTTAACTTAGTTTTTTTCTGTTGGAGATGCTAGTCGGCACCGCTACAGATCGAAGAAAATCAGATTGGCTCGCCAAAAATCTCAGAGCCGTTTTAGCCGATTCAATCTGTCATACATTTATGTAGAATAATTGAAGCATTCCTGCCAGCATTGGAAAAGTCGCCCGTGTCTACACAGCTCATGTTTCATCAAAGTTTTCTTACTATATCTACTTGTACACACGCTGTACACTTTCACAAAAACTCTAATTTCATTGGAACTATCAATGAGACGTGATTTTGATGACGCTATATCGCAAACAACCCCGCGGCTGTTTGTGATATGGGGTGCTCGCACTCGTATGTCATGGAATGAGAGACCCGTCGACTGCATGTAATCGCGTCTCAATGGATGAGCAACCAACGCACTTGGAACCATGGGATTCTTCAAGAAGTTGGACTGCCCACTGCGGTTCTGTATATCCGACAAGACTCGAGACAGCTTGTCCGGAGCCGGACCTGAAACTACAGCACTAAAGCCTCGAATGCCTGTTTACAATCAAAACATAGAACGGTAATTATTCTGATTCACATGTGAGATTGAATATATGTATTTATGTTGATTTTCCTCAAATGCGTGAATAGAGAACATGCTGCTTAGCACCTAAAACCCGCTCAGTTGAGGTTGGCTGAGCATTTCTCATCACAACTTCGACTCGGCTCAGGTTAAGAAAATAGAATCGGTTGACTTCGACTAAGTTGCCTGAATTGAGTCGTGCAAATCCTCAGCTCATGTTTCTTCATTCAATAAATGATCACGGATTCCATGCATGCCGATAACTCATTAACACAACAGACAAACTGCCCTGACGTGGCCATTACTTGGAAACCGGAATTGGTTATTGAAAGGATATTTGTCAGACGCTCGCATATTTGTTTACTAACTACCAACTTATCTATTACAGCTACAGCATTTACCATTGTATTCCCATTTTAATTATGATCAAGTGTAATTCCTTTCACCATAATTATAGCATCATCACCGAGCAGGTTTTGTAAACATTAATGTTTATCATAAAACGAACTCGGATATCCGCTCGATTCATCGATGCTTTGCAAGATGTCTCTAATTCATCTTACATGGATCACACACAGGCACTGATGAATGAAATTAATGATAAGACTACTTAGATCAACAGATAGAGATACTAAATGTGTACTGACTGTCCTAAGGAAATCAACACCGTTACACCGAGTAAAGACCCTATTCGATAAAGATTGGTCGGCTTCTTCACATGGTCAGCTCACATTCACATTCAGCATCTTAACATATCTTACTTTCTACAGCAGGAAGCATTGAAGCAATCTTCCTAGAGATGTTGCCACTTCTGTGAGCTTGCCATAGACTTATAGTTCTCTCATGATAATGTCTAGTTTTCATGCATGTCAGGAATTATCACAATAATGCTAGAATTATGCAAGATAGCTCCAACAGCAAGTGATTATTTATCATTGATTGAGGTGATTTCGAAGGTTGTCTCTCTTTAAATAAAGAACAAATGAAGAAATGTTGGATTCCATGAAGTATTATAGGCTGATTAAGAAACTGGCGATAGCAAGTTCAAGTGAAGAAATAGTATTTCCATGTGTAGTCTTAGGTATAGTGTGTAGCTCGATTGCTTTCGGTGTAGTTGAGTGTAATTGTAGTTGAATTGTTTACCTCCATTATCCACTTTCCACTTGTCCACTATTACCATTATCCACCACGTATATAGGGTAGCATTAGTTCACTTGTAATCGGTGTAGTAGCATCACTGTTGTTCTATGATTTACCTCCATTTTTCCAATTTTTATCAATCGGTTTCCTGTTGTTTTATAATATCCATTTTTAATTTCCTCAGCCTATGGTGACCATTGTTCCATGCGTGTATGCAGCAGTGTTTGGAATCTATGGTAATAGTATATTAACAGTAAGAATGAGCAGTGTTACAAGTCGCAAGATTTCCATTTTTCCAGATATTGGGCCAAAGCTGATCAATTTTAATTCGCTGCCACGAGAAAGCTCCATTGAGTTCTTTTAAGAACTGATTAATCCAATGGTTGTAACAGCATTGCATTTGTACACTTGCGGATTGGAGAACGCCATCAGTCCTCATCAGGACTACTTCAATAAAATGATTTAAATTAGTAAGCATCATATTGTATTATAAATGGCTGCTGGAATGATTATCATCATCATATGAGAATTTTCATACTTTTATTGGCCGAAAGATAAAACAAAGTAAAATATACGCAATCCCTCTGTGCTTAAAGTCATCGCTCTTCCTCAATGGGAAAGTCGCTAAAACCGAAGAAGTCGTTAAATTCAATGATGAAGTGCTAAAATTTTCCCCTGCAACTTCGTTACTGATATTTTGCTAATTGTTCCTACTCCAGTTTGCGTTGCTCCTACTTTATTGTGGTTATGGTGCAATAAAATATGTTTCTATCCCACTTTTTTCATTCTTAAATTGATTCACTTTCATGTCCTGTTTTCGTTCTCTTCCTTGTCTCTGTTTCCTCTTGGCCTTCTCCTAAAAGATGTCGCTTAAAGTACAGAATCTATATTGATAGATTGCAGCATTAAAACATTGTCACTGAAAAACAAAGTATAATGCAAAATGAAAACATAGTAAGAAGGAAAAAAAATCATTGAGTGAGCTTAAAGAGCATTGAGCGCTGTCCTGCCACAATGTTTTAAATGAAATCTGCTGTACATGATGTAAGACTTATAGTTGTTAAATACTGAAGATCTGAATTTAACAAGCTAAAAAACTGAAATCCCGGTTAGCCAAGACAAGACATTCTTGTAATGAAAAGCTGAGGATGTGCTATCACACGCCAAAGGTGAACACCTAGTTTGTGGAGGTAAGGAGCGCCCTTGTGAAGGGAAGGAGCGTAAGAAACACTCGTTCTTGTCATTCATGTCGCTGGCCAGAAAATGAACACTGATTGTAATTCAAATAACACGCCCATAATGCATCGTACACAATGTACTGAAATGGATAGAATGAAGATAAAGTACAAAAAAGACAGAATAGAATTGCATCTTGACAAAACATGAATAGGAAAGTTCATGGTCAAAAAACCGTCTCTCCTAACGATTTTCGATATCAATTTTGCAGGACTTTTGCATGAGTTTTGAGGGATTTTTATTTTAAGAAATTTGTATGATCATTTAGCAATCATTTATTAAGCACTTCAGTTGATGGACAGTTCCAATAACTGATTTCTAGTGTTGTTGCAACTTATTAAGGATATTTATAAAAGGATTTTTATTAAGGATTTTTTTCTATTTATCAACACTGCAACAATTGTCGCACGTGACGAATGAAGAAGACGTAGTTGGTACAAACAGGTAACAATTTATATTGATTTCTGTAGCATGACTTGCCACAAAAACAAATTCTTGATTCGAACAGAAACATGGATGATTGTCATGTGAGAATTAAATATTATCTGAGATGCTCAAACATCAAAAAGGGATAACGTCTCCATTTTCATCATCGAACGTTTTCGACCAAATACCACTGGTCAAGACCATGAACTGGTTTAAGCTGTCAATTCATTATACTCGTATTACTAAATATTCAGGACTTTATTCATGCTATTTTATCTATGTTGTTCTACGTGCTATCCCGTACGAAAATTTTTTGGAAAACATTAATGAAAAATATAATGAAACATTACATGAAACAGTATAATGAAACCACTAATGAAACATTAATGTTTTGTCTACGGAAATTTAGCCATTTCATTAGTCTTTTCATTAATGTTTCATGTAATGTTTCATTAGTATTTCCATTAGTATTTCATTAGTATTTACATTACATGGAGCATACGCATGGTTCATTAATGTTCCCAGTACTGTTTCATTAATGTCTCCAGTACTGTTTCATTAATGTTCCCAGTACTGTTTCATTAATGCTCACAGTGCTGTTTCATTAATGTTCCCAGTACTGTTTCAGTAATGTTCACAGTACTGATTCATTAATGTTCCCAGTACTGTTTCATTAATACTCACAGTACTGTTTCATTAGTGTTCCTAGTACTGCTTCAACGTCGTTCCTATTGCTATTTCATAAATGTTCTTATTAATGTTTCATTAATGCTCCCCGGTACTTTCATTTGTGGTCTACGATAATGCACCATAATTATTTCTAGAATGATCCTACATTATATAATGTGTCATTATTAGCAAAAAGAATACCACCATAAAGTTTGTATGACACCTTTATTCCAAAGTACATGTATCTATTTATCTACCTAACACTATCTACTTGTCTCTAAAAGAGTTGCCCACGACAAATACAGACAGCATACGTCCAATGTTCTCATAATTCCTCGGTTGCCGGTTCTTCCAAGTCTCTTAATGTCGACTTTGATGTTGCTGAAAAGAAGACGGAACCCTTTTTAATACACATTTTTGGTAAATCACTAGTATGACGATAATGCGTTTCAATGCTTTGACGAAGTGCTTTTGAATTAAAATTGCAATTTGAATTTTCTCCAAAAATCCATTTGATATTCGATATCAGATAGGATGAAAACCTACAACTGTTACATGTATGTGCATGTTCCTACATTAGAACGCACAATTGTAGTCACATACCCGCTTTAAGAATTTATTTCAGTTTATTGTATAGGTAAAAAAATTGGGCCATTAATTCTCGGTATCCCAATTTGCATATTTTTGTTCAATTACTTTTGATTTTAGGCCGACCGGAAACTACAATTTTTTTCTAGTGATTATATTAAATGTTAGTATTATTTGCAATAGTGTTTTCTATTTATGATATTTTGTCACATTTCTGTGTGCCAATGACTTCAGCTATAATAGCTAAGTGCACTATGCGGTGTGTAGGTCTGCATGTGAACTGCAGTAGGCCTACATGCATGCATGTTTTCAATGCACGTTGCTATTTGTCAACAGGTTTACAATTTAAAAGTAATTTTCAATTGATGTAAAAGTCTATTCCCATTAAGCCAGATACAGAAAAACAGAAGAAAACACGTTAAACTGCTTTGGTATTGAGCTAGTAGAATCATAATTTGATATCTATAAGCATTACTTGAACATACCATACTGTTACTTACATTTGATACGTTATGAGAATCATCACTAACTGATTACTTAAAGGCTTCTAGAGCAATGGTATCTGACAGAGAATTCACTATCATCACCTTACCAAAATACAGGCAGCATTCAATGCATGAATTCATGGTATGTTAGTTCATTGTGATTTGACTTTTTTTAAATTTATTTATCTATCCGGACAAATTTATATAGCGCTGTACCCAAAAAGGCTCACAGCATTAAAACGAACAATGAAGTCACAAATTACATAAAGTTATCATAAAATGGAAGAAAAAGTGTTAATAAGCAAACAGCTCTTCAGGCGACGCTTGAAAGTTAACAAACTTCTCGAATTAAACTAGAATCACGGGGATGTAGTACCATACTGAAGGTCCATAGAAAGAAAAAGCATGACCTCCCCTGGATATTGTTTTGACGAGAGGTACCTTCAATAAGCAACGGTCTTGAGATGATCGAAGATAACGGGAAGGATTATTGATTAATGTATACAGGCGAATTCAAGTAATGTCCTTTATAGCACAAGCATCCAATCTTGAGTGTTGAGCCTTCATTTATCGGAAGCCAGTTCATCTGTCCAAGATCAGGAGTAATGTGATCTCGACCGCGGATTCGAAAATCAGACGAGCGTTTGAATTTTGTAAATCCAATTGTAAATTCAGACAAGTGTTTTTAAGGTACTCAGTGTTCGATTAGATCTAAGGTATGAGTGGCTTCATATGTCATGTTGTAAAGCAAAAAGTACTTCGCATTACGTATTAAGTAAGTATATATATATATATATATATATATATATATATAATATATATATATATATATATATATATATATATATATATATATATATATATATATATATATATATATATATATATTAAGCATTAAATTGATACACTAATCAAATATTTAATGTATAAATGTGCATTGACGAAGTGCATAATTTCTACATCTACTTGAAAGCTTTTATCAGTTGCTATAGAATTAATTGATTTCTGAAGACGAGTAATCGCTATCAATTAATTGCATGTTGCCATAATTAATATCAATTGATACATGTGCCCAATTTAGATGCAATAAACTTTTGATCACATTTGATATTACTCGGTCACTGTCTAATCCGCAAGTGCCTGCATCAAATTCATTCATCAATTGCAATCTAATTACATATTCGTGGTGTTGCTGTGCACTAAATATTCAAGGTCAAGGTTCGTGTTCGTGTGAACGATCTGAAATCGCTAATTTGAATTGTATGCGCATAAAATAAACTGCTTGTGAATTAATGTTGTTAATTAATCTAATTATGAATACAAAACTGCAGCTACGCTACTGTACTATAATAGTAAAAGCATTATAACTGCTTACCGTTTTCCTTTCGCAATTCCTTGATCTTTCGCTTCATTTCGTTTTCTTTGAATTCTGTATGCGATTTGTCTTATTTCTTGTTTTACATTCTGGATCTTGGGTCACATTGTTTGAAAATATTGTAAGTCTTTTTTGTAGCAACTTCAAATTTTCTAGACTTTTCTCTGCTGTTTTTCGACAATGACGGGATTAGACGCGACTGTGCATGATATAGCGATGAGACGACAACGACGAGGCGAAAAGGTCACTATGAATTTCTGAATTACGTCCAGCGCATTGATGAAATGGTCCGTGTTTCCGCGTTGCATGTCGATTGCCAAATAGAGACGATAGCATTAAACAACTTCGAGGAAAGTCGATAAATGCGCATAGGAAGAAACTGACGGCTCACGCGTTGTCGTGATATGACGTCACTGCGGCAACACACAATAGGGAAGCATGAATAATCCAAGGCAAGGATTCTAAATATAGAATGGTACATTAATGTTTCATTAATGAAACATTACATGAAACCATTGCAGTTTTCATTAATGTTTCATTAATGAAACATTACATGAAACCATTGCAGTTTTCATTAGTGAACTTTACATTAATGAAACATTACATGAAACCATTGCAGTTTTCATTACTGAACTTTACATTAATGTTTCATTAATGAAACATTACATGAAATTATGGCAGTTTTCATTAATGAACTTTACATTAATGTTTCATTAATGAAACATTACATGAAATTATGGCAGTTTTCATTAATGAACTTTACATTAATGTTTCATTAATGAAACATTACATGAAACCATTGCAGTTTTCATTAATGAACTTTACATTAATGTTTCATTAGATGAACCATTAGTATTTTCATTAATGCTTTATCATGAAATGCTGAAATTTCATTAGTCATTAATGAAACATTACATGTTCATTAGATGAAACATTAATGAATAGCAAAATTATTTTCGTACGGGATGAAACTAATGTACATATACGTTTATATGTTGAGTGAATAGTGGAAAGAGATCAAAAATAGGAAAAGTAAACCACTTCGTGATCATGAGTCATGACCAGTGCAGCGGTGCTTGTTCGAACACGTTAGATGATGAAAATTACCAAGTTTTCCCTTACAAAAGTTCGGCATCCTCCAAAACAATAATTTTTGGCAGTTAATAGATTACATATGAATATTTACATTAAATTGTCACTTCTGGAGTTCATTTATTTCTGAATCCACTTAGTCGAGAAGACGGCGTAGTCGCTTTCTTTCGGTTTCTTTTTCGGCCAACTGTACTTCTTTCCACAACTGTCTTCTTGGAATTGTTCAATATAGTTAAGATGGCAGGTACATTAATGTTTGTATCAGAACCAGGAAACACTAAATCAGTACAACAAGCATTATAATTCCCGGAGGCAGATAATTTAGAAATACAGTGAACTCTCGCTTTAAGAATCACTCGTTATAAGAATAAAGTTGTTATTAGAATCAAATCCATTTTCCCGAAATATTTCTATACAACGTTATAAGTTTTCCGCTCGTTACAAGAATAATTATCATGTCACTTTCGTTATAAGAATCAATGTTTGAATAGTCATTCAACAAATTAGTATGAAATGCTATGTATTTTCCACTCGTTATAAGAATAAAAAAGGACGCATTTTCGTTATAACAATCAGTGAATGACACTTAACCCTCACCGTACCAAGGCTGGCCATTTTTGTCCACTCAGTTTTTAACAATGCGCCACTCTTTTAGTAGAGGGTTTCAAATATCAAGCTGTTCCATGTTTAAACGTTTTCGTATGAAGTTTCAACTAGACTTGTTTTTGCTTTTAAATGATCTGTTCTATATTCTTATAATTAAAAAAATTAATTGGCTGGACACTTTTGGCCAGCCTTGGTATTCCACGTTGTGTAAAAAAACACGTGATGTCAAAATTGATTTATTCTTTCTTCCAACTTATTACTCCAAAATACAATAGCTACTCATTAATTGCGCATTAGTGAGGCGCAATTTACGTTTCCACTCGTATAATATTATGGCCTCAAGTACTGGAACATTTGTGATGTAAAGACCGGCTATGTATTGGACACGAACATATACCTTGGAAAAGCTGGTGATCAAAGAGCAAGAAATGTGGGTGAAAGTGTTGCGATGAAGATTGTCCGTCCTTTCATTAAAACTGGACGTGGAATTACATGTGACAATTATTTTACCAGCATCTCTTTAGCAGATCAGTTATGGAACGAAGGACTCACAATTGTTGGCACTCTCCGCAGAAATAAGACTGAGATAACCATAGACAATTTCTGTCCCACAGTGATCGACCTGAATACTCAAGCAAGTTTGTATTTGATGGACCGAAGACAATGGTTTCATATGTCCCAAAGAAGAATGAGGCTGTGATTCTTCTGAGCACTCAACATCATTCGGACACGGTGGCAGACACAGAAACAAGGAAACCAGAGATCATCACTTGTTATAATAGTTCCAAAGGGACCGTTGATTCTTTCGACCAGAAAATTGGGAAATATACTGTCTGTCGCAAAACCCAAAAGTGGACTTTGAATGTTCTGTACTATCTTCTCGATTTGATTGTAACGAACAGTGTCATCCTTCTGAAGATCAAAACCCTTCGGAAATGCAAGTGCATGTAAATGACAAATTGTTTCGGAGAAAAACAATTGAGGATCTAGGAAACAAGCTACTCGCACCTTGTCTCAACGGTAGAATGGAAAGATGGAAGTCCAACTTCAGCGGTATTTCATGGCAACTGAAGGACATTGCGATACATCGTGGACTTGTGCAACTGCAGTCTGCGTGTCTTGTCGACCACCAAAGTGCTCGTGGAAGGTGTGGTGCCTGCATGCACCGCAGAAGAACAAACCAGACTTGCGACATGTGTGGAGCGTATGTCTGCAAAGACCATTCTTCCACAAGGTGCTCTGATTGCGTATATAAATCCTCCATTAACTCTCATAGTCTTTGAAATTTGTTTAAGATGAAATAGAGATGTTTGTTTTATAATAATACCTCGTCTTTTTGGTGTATTCGGATAGATAAAGTAGGTGGACACTTTTGGCCAGGCCTGGTATTCTACGTTACTAAAAAGTGCTTGGTACGGTAAGGGTTAAACTTTCATTGGCTGAAATACTTGCCAATGGCGTAATCCTACTTTTATTGATTGTATTTGCCAATGGACGTAAGATAAAAGCGTCATAATATCACAATTAACCTTGAGAAGATGAAATCCACTGAAATCCTCACCAATTGCGTTATCTTACTATACCCATCGATTAGAATTGAGAATGTGCGTCATCAGAACACATCATCAGAACTCATGACACGAGGTAGAGATGACTGTATCCTATTCCGGCTCTTAAGAAGATACTGGAAGAAATCCTAAAACGAACCAGTGAGAGTCTTCACCAAACCAAGATATCATACTTTTTTAGTTTGAGTTGAAGCTTAACTGAAAAAGAATGTTTCTATTGTCTTATTGTTTTCTTTAAGTATGCAAGCATAACTTGGGCAATAGGAACCACAAAGAAACATCTCATTTAATAGTTACGTAAGCATTTATCTATAATTTTTAATAGTTACGTAAGGCATGAGTGCTCATAATAATAAAACCTCTCGTTATAAGAATCTAAGCATAATTTCCGGATGTGATTCTTATATCGAGAGTCTACTGTACTTCTTCTTTTGACTAAGGTGACTTTATGCAGGATCGATTACCATTTTGCATGACTTTTTCATGATTTTTGCAGGTTTTCAGGTTTTTGCATGATGTTAGCCACCCTGTGTCGGTCATCTTATAGGAAAGTTTATTTTAGCCTTGGACGTAGAATAATGTGAAAACTTATCTGTCTGTGACGAATACTACACTCCGGAAAAGTAGAACCTATACAACATGCTGTTCGATGGTTGAAAGAAGGAATCGCAAGCTCCTTCACCCACTCATCTCTTTGTAGCCGCACTCATTTCTTTCCAAACCCGTTTCCCTAATGATTTTGACCTGAGTCTGAAATTTTCTAGTCCGGTTTTATGCAAGCTCTTCCCTAAACCTTTCTATATAAGAAATCTCGCAAAGATACTCACGGCTCAGTGGAGACCGGTTCTAAGTTAGGATCTTCGGGTCCAACCTCTTCTTCTTCCATCTGTTCGGCCATGACCTGTTCTACAGGCCTTTCTTCCATCTCCTCCACCAATTCTTCCACTTCCTCCTTCATCTCCTCTTCCTGTTGCTGCTCCTTACTCCGGACTTCTTCTCCACTCATTCTTCTTCGACCCGGGATGGATAACTGCTTCGGTGTGACGGGCGCAGATCTCGCACCTCCGACGAAGAGGTTGAAGTAGAGACCGGAACCCTTCCGCACAGGACTGAGCATTGGAGGCGGTGTGTAGGCGGGCTGTTCACCGGCCCCTAGTGATGGCGCGGACGCAGAGGGGTCCCAATGACGAGGTGAACGCATGTGGGAGAAGTAGCCGGGTCCAGCAGCCGGAGGAATTACCAATGGTGCAGGACGATTTCTTTTCCGCAGTGAGGTGCTGGGTGGCCCAGGCAGCGGCGGTAGAAATCCGCCCCATGACTTGGAAAGTCCTGCGCCTGGTGATGTCGCCTCCGATTTCACCAGCAGTGGAGGAGAATCCAAGCCTGTGCCTTGGCGGAACATTATCTCATCTTGGGATGTCTGTGAGGGAACGAGCAATGAGTTCTGAGGTGTCAGCACCGGCATTGTATCCGAGTGGGAAAGGGAGGTGACCACTGACTCCGAAGATGATGACGTTATCACCATCGGACAGACAGCAAGCGTTGAGGCAGGATCCGGTGACAGTGTAGAATTGGAAAGTCCTGGAGGGCAACAATGAAAGCATTGTGTTGCAGCAAAAAACTGAAGAATCGCACAATTGAAACTGTGTTGGGAATATTTGCACAAAAATTAATACTTACGACTGAACGATAACTACAGTGTATTATCTTTGTATGAATCTTTGAATTTAGATCTAGAATTACGAGTAACTCTAAATTCGGCGACAAGCGAGTAATTATCAAATCGCATTGTTAGATAAGTAAGGCAGCAGACACACAGGACAAGCCATACGCATTTCGAACAAAATGCTCAAAAGAAGCGGAAAATGTCGCATGGCATATCCAGGGTGTCACCTAACATTCAAGCGAATACATGTTGGAATTCTACGATTTGCAGCTTATACCTTATCGAAGTTTCTTCGCTGCGAAGATGTCACTTAAGTTATCATGATCAAGATAGAACATGTTCTACTGAACAGTAGATTAGAGCGCATGATTTGAATACTACTCATACAATCTGATTATTCTATCAGAGAAAGTTATCTTTATTCTTATTTTCGGACAGTACCACCCAAGATGTCTGAAAGGTGCCTCGCGAAAATTGTTGCTTTCAATTTCTTGGGTGGTACTGTCCGAAAATAAGAATATAGATATACAATGTCCACCTTGAACGAATAGAGAACGTTATGTTGATTGCTGGCAGCAGTCGTGAGAAAAATGTATGTGCATGAGAACAGAAATCCCACGTGCACCTCTGAATAACAAAATGGGTGCTTTGAAATGACTTCTGTAGAAGCTGCTCAATTGCTCTCTTCGATTAGTAGTTATCATTTAGTTGAAGGAGAAAGTCGCCTCGATGAACTCACAAAAAGTGATGGTTCAACGTCACTACTACCCCAAACTGAGAGCTTGGACAGGGCTGACTTAGTCACACTTTCATCTGGAGCATTGTGATCTTTTAGCCCGGATGCCCTTACTGCCGACTTCCTATGACACTTTCGAATCTCTTCATGGATTGAATAGCTACTTTCAGGCTTGGGGTCAAGTACTTCGATTGTACTTGATTATAAGTACATTGAAAACATAATGAATACGAGTTAAATCACAAAGCATTCTCAAATAGTATTGTTATTCCTGTTTGTGGGTTCGTGCTAGTCAAGTTCAAAACATAAAATTGTGAGAAATGCATGTGTGTACTATAGTGACAAAAATTAAGTAGTACATGACAGACAACTGAAAACAACACTTGATTGAAGAATGAAGATACATGCATTCTTATTTCATGGAGCAAGTAAGACTATTGTTGTTGACAACGTGATACAAGTATGAAGCTTGTAACACGTAAAGCTTGTAAGCTTGTAAAGAGAAGCCATTTGATTTGATAAACATTAGTCTTCCGAAATTTTGGTCTTTAATTTGACAGCGATTTGGTCTAAAAACTTTTCCAGCCATGCTGAATATTCTTTCCACAGGAGCAGACGAGACGGGTGAGGTAAGATACTTTAATGCTAAACTAGCCGTAGTGGGATATTTGCAACTTTGAGAATCCCAAAAGGAGAGGGAGTCAGCGCTCTCAGGCAAATGCATTGGTGTGTTTGTCATGTAGGCCTACTCGAAAACTCTTAAAATGCCAAAAAGTAGTTGAGTACTTGAAATTGCAAGTACATTTATAAAAGCACTTTACCAAGTACAAGTACATGTAAAGGAAAATAAATCAAGTACAAGTGCAAGTACAAGTATTTGTACTTGATCCCAAGCCTGGCTACTTTGTCACAACTCACCTGGTCTCCATTCTACTGTGGTGGGGATAGTGCGCTGTTGTCTCATGGCCAGAAGACTTCCTGTCGGAGGCGTGCTGAGAGTGTCATGAAGGCCCTCGTTGTTGACAGACTGTCCACCTCGGAACAGAGGACTTCCACCTCCCGGATGCTCCTGAAGAAGATCTGAGAAGTCGGCGAAGGTGTGCTCACCCATCATCTGATTCAGATCGGCTTCCACCATCGGCAACGAAAGATCGGAGAGGTCCGGATCACGCCCAGTCTGCTCCGTCAGCTCCGGCGGTGGCGGGAAGGTCATCCGTTTGACCTCGGCGGCGGGTGTGATTGGCGAATACTGCTGCTGCCAAGCAGTGTTCATATCAGGCAACGGTGACGAGGACGCTAGAGGCTGCTCCGTGCCACCACCTTCCTCAGCGCCACGCACGTAACCTCCGTGCAGGCGCATATGACCGTTGAGAGCCGCCTGAGAGCGGAATGCTTTGTCGCATTCGGAACAGCGGAACATGGCTGATACAGACAGAGGATTGTCAGGATCCGCGATACCGCCTTCTTTCCGCCGCGATTCCTCCGCCCGTTGCCACGTATGGTATTGGTCTGTGTGAGCGTTGGCGTAATGGCGGTGTAGAGAACGTGAATCCGCATACGATTTGTCACAAAACCGACAAGCATGCGGTTTCTTCTCCTCGTGAACCAATTTGTGTCCATTCCTGTAAAATATAGCATTTTCCATTTACATATTTTCAAATAAACCGCTGCTGACAGTATCAGAACTACAACTTTACAAGGAAAGGAGGCTCGAAACTGACTTGCAAATGAGCATTCAAACGATATACGCAACGATTAGTTGGGAAGATCGGGATATTTCTTAAATACACCATTTGAAAACAAAGGTCTGTCGCAGTATATTAAGTATCTAAAGAGAATGACAACGATGAAGTCAATAAAAGATACTAACACCCTTGATTCCGCGACTGCACTCGCCTGACCCAGAAATCGAACCGAAGTCCGCGGTGGAGACGAACTTGCACCTCGAGATATCACTTAGAGATGACTTCTGTCTTAACTCGTATTCCTTTTGTACCTTCAGCGTGGCCTAATGAAGGTGCGACTTTGTCTCCACCGCGGACTTCGATTCGATTCCTGGGTCAGGCGAGTGCGGTCGGGGAATCAAGGGTGTTGGTGTCTTTTATTGACTTACAAATTCATTGCGACAGATCATTGTTGTCAGGCCCTTAATTTAGCATCATTTACTCATTATTACTATTATAGTTCACCAGCATCGACCTGCAAAAATCGCAATTTAATCAATTCGCGATAGTTATCATGATAGGACATGATGCTAACAGATTGACTCCTGAAATTATTGTTGGAGAACCATTGTTGGAGATAGGAAGGAATAAGACTCATTGATCAGCATGTAATCGAGAAATGGACGAAAGCTTTCATAGAGTTCGTCGATCAATTCGCTTTGAGGTCATGTCAGTTCAGAAATCAAAGTTCATGCTTAAATCTTGACATCAAGTATCAGCTTATTTTTCATAATTTAACATTATCGAAATGACTGAAACAAGATTTGCAGCCTTTACGCTAAAGATTTATTGATAAGTATCGCACTGTGCTTCCAATCTGATAACAGAATGCAAACAAAAATAGCATCAGGCATACAAAGAAGTACATTTTTTTGCTTTGATACCTTCCCTCTGTGCTAGTGATTGTGTTCGTGCGTGCACACTATTTCAATTCAACTGCTTAGAGCTCAGATGTCTTACTTTACACCGGTTTTAAGGCTAATTTCAAGTATGTTTCTAACGGGTTATTTTAGACCGGCTTCTGCCGATTTAGCACAGGGTTTGTCCATTTTTTAGGCCGATTAAATGCAAGATTGTCAGTTTTAAGCTGATTTAATATACGGTTTTTGGCTGTATGAGGTCGATTTCATGCAGTGTTCTGGTTACTTTAATTCAAGGTTTCCAAGTCGATAACAGGCCAGTCATGATGCAAAATTTGATTGTAATTTTGAAAGCTATGAAGTAGATAACAATACCTAACAATCACGTCATAAGCCGAACTAAAATCAAGGCGCTCAGCTGTTCCGGTGCCACGTTTCCATCTCTGATCATGCGACACATTTCGTATTGCCTGCGGAGTACTCCCCTGCTCCCTCATCTTTCTGGTGTTCTAGCTCCTAAAGAATGCCGCGAGAAACCTTTCTCCACCTGCACATTAACCTGAGTGCACTCACCACCTCCTCAATCCCGTCCCTTACGAGCTTTCGGTACCGGCTCACTTGCCGTCCAGACACTTGCTATGGACTTATGGAGAGATTGAACATGCTATTTACCTATTGCAATTAATTCCATTTCTGATTCAGAAAACTTTTCAACTCCAGTCTCTGTGATACATCCCAAACGAATTTCGAATAGTCTCTCCGCATGTGATTATTCTTTATGACTGCATTAATTTCAAAATTAGCGTTTTATATTGTAGTTTGAGTTGAAAGCTGTCAATCTGGTTTTATAGTCACTGGAACAGTTTGGTTCGCACATACTTCTGCGAATGTAAAAATAGGAAAAACAATTTCTTTCGAAAGCTGGTAACAGTTCGCATGGCACAGTGGCCAAAGTCGGTTAAAAAACGTCATTGATCGCACCCACTGGCACAACAAAGTATCGATAAACATCAATCTTCTGACATTAAGCAACACTCTTTCAGTATGTAGATCTTGTCATCCCGAAAATGTCATTAGTAACTCCAAGTCAGATGTGTATATGTCAGAGACATACATACAGTGCATATAGTCGAAAACAGAGGTGTTAGTATATGACAACAGTATTCACTGTGAACAGTCTGAAGAATGTTTGCAGAAGTACATAAAACGAGTACATTAAGTACATGGATGTGGCACCGGCAGGCGCCTAATCTCTAAAAGCTTGACAATATCATAAGGTACTGCAATCAAAGGCATTGTGCAAGCTATTGGATACCGTCATCTTTCGAGTTTAACAGCAACGTGTGCTTTCAGAGCAGATATGCGTTCTTGCTCTGCAATATTATAGCATTGATTTCAATATGTGAGCAATAATGCTCGAGAGCAAGTCTAACTGTGGAACAGAGAACAGACTCCAGCAACTTTAGGTTCATCATGCCCACATTACGTATTATCAGCTGCAACATAGATTTCGACGTAACAGACTATACGATGACCACATGAAAAAGAGGATTTCAGATGTATGCATGTACAGTAATACACGGTATGACTCCAGTGAAATGTCTCATTATCGTGATTGATATTCGGGCCAGACAGAATATCGGAGTTGTTTAAGTTCGTTCTGTGTGGCGATTTGAGCAATAACAACATTTTTGTTGTGCAATAACAAACTGCATAGTCTATTGTTTCAGACGCAATTTTTTCATACCTATGTACTAGTAAAAGTATGCTGTCCTTTAGTTTTTGCAAGAGTTAAAAACAATATTTACAGACGTTTTTGTCTCGGACGCTTCGGTACACGTTCGGCAGACAGTTAAATACACTAAACTGAAGCATGATGATTGTGAAGTATGTGATTGTCTACCGTCTGAGTATAACTGCAGTATTAGTAATGTAGTGTACGAGTTCGTATTTAAGAATTATTATAAGAATTATATTATATTATATTATATTATATTATTAGCAGACCGTTGTTGAATCGAAGTAGTGAGTTGTCGGAGTGGTGACAGAAGTTCGCAGGGCATAGAAGGTTTGGCGTATTTAACTGTCTACTGCTGATTAATACAAGTTTCTCGTTGATTAAGGGTCGGGACCCAAAACGTCCGAGACAAAAACGTCTGTTAATAACGTTTTTAACTCTTGCAAATACGAAAGGGGGAGCATACTTTTACTTGTACTTAGCAATAACAAACTGATTCACTTCTGTCGACTGAACACACATCAGACAAACTGTTTTAAAGAATAACTTCGTCTTTAAAGAAAAACATTCAAAAACAATTAATTATGAAAATGTCAAATGAAATCCTTCTATTATCTTAATAGTTCCTTATCACCCTTGACATTAAACTTCACAACCAGATGAAACTTTTTGTGATGATCTCAGGGAAAGAAAGACACTTTTAACCTATAATCTTAGGCGCGAGGAGTAAAGATAAGTGAAAGAATTTCAAGATTCGTATGTCTGTCACGCTTTATGCTCTTCCTGTGCGAAGAAGAGGCAGCAGAGATTCCATGTGTAGGGAACACATCGGTGTAGAATCGTACACCATGTCAGGTGTGAAGAGAAACTTGGGAATGCTGCACCGTGGGACTTTAGAAGGGAAGGAGATGGTAATTGGGCGATGATGACAGGTCGTTATCGCCCGTTAAGAAGGAACTGACCTCCAGAAATTCGTCTACGTTCTCATCAACTCATTCTGATAAACAGATGGCAGCCTTTTAGTCTCAATTGAACCATAAGTCTGCATTTGTTGACTTGAAATTCGAGGAAAATTACAAAAGGGTTTTCATGATATTTATGATCAGCTTCGATCAGCGCATCTATCAACAAACCTGACTTGAATCAGAGCATCCCGAATGTATATTATGTCAATGAATCTAAGAACAAAGAACGAATCTGAGCACGAACGAGGAGGATCATTTGATGACTGATATAAGTGAAGGAATGTGATTAAAGAAATCAATAAGACAAGAACAAGACCGTCGAATGATGCAGAACTAATAAACGACCCTTAACACAGTAACAAAAATATATGCAGGCAGGTTCAAATGAAACTAAAGAATCAAATCAATACCGATGAAGACAAATGAAGAACGAAGAAATGCTAAGCAGAGGAGAAGCAGACGGACGTATGGTGCTTGAGTGTGTGCAAGAATTGCAGTTAACTTTCGAAAATGAGTAACTTACAGATGATCCTGCCGCTTGAAGTTCTTGCCACATTTATCGCATTGATATTTCCGTTCGTCCTGATGAGTAATTTTGTGCTTAGCGAAAGCTGATGAGTTATGGAACTCCTGAAACGATTATAAACCATTAAACACAACTTCATTGTCTTCATTTCTCCGACTTACCTTCTTACAAATGTCACAGATGTGCGTCACACGGCGTGATCTCGCACCACCTGCAGTTGAGTTGATACCTGATGCCCCACCTCGCTTCCCACCTCTTCCGCTACCACGAGACGAGTAGGAGGAGCGCCTGTCCGCGGAACCGCATGGGTTACCTGACGAGCTGGCTGGTGAAAGGTCTCCAGAGAGGTGTCGGGCACGTTCTCCGGTCATGCTGGAGACAGGACTCGCCTGTGGCTGACTACTTACGGAGAGTGGCCTGGAGGCAAGGTCATTGTCATGAGGAGATGTCTTCAAGCCTAAGGAGAGTTGAGGGAGAGGAGAGAGATGAGTTGAGATGATGGGCCGTTCAAGGAGGAGCTGTTGGTCCAACATGAGAGGCTGTGGGACGGCCAGCGGGCCGGGGAGATGAGAACCGGGCATCCCCACCAGAGACGGATGCGTACTGGCGGGATTCGGCGGCATGGTGAGCAGAAGGTCCAGAGACATGGCGGAGTCATCGGGGAGGGTCATTACCGCACCGGGCTGATGAACACGCCCCGGTTGGATGAACCGATTGAGGAGGAGACGGTCCGCGGTGCTGGGCTGAGTCGGATCCATGGCAGCTGCCTGCCTGTTGACGAAAGAACAAGCTAGAAGACTGACTTCCTACTTAACAAGACCACTTAAATCAGTAAAATATTTCAGAAAAATTGTAGGCCTACGTCATTTCAGATCGGCCAGATGTGTCAGTATTCGAGTATGCAAGATCACATTCTGTTCATTCGAGGTTGGCAGAAGCTCGCTCGAAATAAAAACAAAGAATGGAGTTTGCCCTGGATGCATAATGCAGCATAATTAAGCAATCACTTGTATGCTTCTTTATTATTTGACTGCAAACTCCTATTAATTTGGCCTTCAAAGATTGAGTCGACATTATTTACGTAGGTAGTAGAAATATTATTTCCTTTGAAAACTGAACTTCTCAGTTCGAATTTTGTACTCCGCCATGATACCGCAGAGTTATCTCAACATACTTCTAATACTCGTACTTACAAAAGTCTTAAGTAGCTAGGTTAGTGACATCTTCAAAATTCTCATTCAAAATGCACATTTCTGTCATCTAAGTATGATCTATGTCCTAGAAGACAGTCTTGATGCCCATTATTCAGATTTCTTTATCTCCTAGTCCGCAACATTCGCATTGCACGACGTGAGCTGCCGTCTGCTCCTGCCTATACAGCTAATGAATTGAATTTCTAAAGAGAATGACAACTGTTAAGTCAATACAAGACACCAACATCCTTGATTCCCCGACCGAACTCGCCCGACCTAGGACTCGAACCGAAGTCCGCGGTGGAGAAGAGATCGCACCTTCTTCACAAGGCCACGCTGACGGTTCAAACGAAATGCTAGTGAAGGCAGATGTCATCTCCAAGTGATATCTACAGCTTATTGTCCTATTACTATTGACAGAATACTACCAGCATTCATATTGTAGCGAGACAGCACATCAGTATGTCATTCGACTACGTCATAGTGCAGATTGACAACAAAGGTCTGTACAAAGGTCGTTACAACATGAATGCTGGTAGTATTCTGTCAATAATAATAGGACAATAAGCTGTAGATATCACTTAGAGATGACTTCTGCCTTCACTCGCATTCCTTTAGAACCGTCAGCGTGGCCTAGTGTGGAAGGTGCGAGCTCGTCTCCACCGTGGACATCGGTTCGAGTCCCAGGTCGGGCGAGTGCGGCCGGGGAATCAAAGGTATTGGTATCTTGTATTGATTTAATAGTTGTCATTCTCTTTAGATATTCAATGTACTGCGACAGACCTTTCTTGCCAAGCTATTGAATTGTGGAAGACAAAAAAATTGGGACTTATAACAGCAATATTGATAGGTAGCTGGCAACCTACTCAAGGTCCTCCTGATAACATTCCTTCGGGAAACTGACGCCAGCAACTGAACAAATAAGGCGTCGTTCATGTACTTCTCCAATTGAGCAGCCATTATGAAATCTAGCAAAATTACGATTTTGAACTTTCAATCTATGGTGACAAGATCAACGCAAAATCGTCTCCTCTAATGCTTTACCGACAGAAAATATTCTGATGCAATGTTAAGACGAGATTCCATTTACTAGCAGTCCTGCGAACATGAATATTATTAGTAATACAAATTAATAACAACCTTATGCATCAGTTCCTTGCAATTTGTCCAAAAGCGAAATATTCCATTAAATTAAACTCTGACGGAGTGTAGTATTATCGCGCTCAACAGTGGTAGTCATAGTTACGATAAGTAAAGGTCAACAAACATAATGTTCCAGTGACGCCTTTCAACATCTTTGGCAGAAATTCAGCTATTATCAATTTTTCTCCATGTGTCGTGTGCAACTGCTCGAGTGTGACTTCTTTTCTTGCCAAATATTAAAGCACTATGCAGCATAGATAACAGCTTTTTTCATATAAATCTCGGAATATTAAAACGACACACCCGTTTCTCATCACCCATTCCTTCGTAGGCAATATTGACGAATCAGAAAATAATGTCTTTCCTCTTTGTAATTAGATAAACAAGGAGACAGCATTCGGTATCATTCAATGGCAAGTAATGCTCTTCAGAATGCAGCCTAGAAGGTCGAGACCTAGATATTGGGTGCAATTTGCTTTAAATTTACATGAATAAAGTAATGCGAGTTGGATCAAAAACACGTGTTGAATGTTTTACACAAAAAACACGAAGAACATATTTTTACAAGTTTTGCTGATTGTTCAATATATTGAGAAGGAAAAGGAGATGAGAACAAGAGCTTCTTAAATCACTACGTGATCTACAAACATTTCTAGCATATTTGCTGTCATCACTGTAGTATACTCTATTGTAAAGAATCAATAAATCAGATGTAGATGAATCGTCATACGAGCTACAGACTTCTACAATTAATGAACTAATTCAAATCTCATTTTCAGAGTTGGGGTTTGAACTTGCAAACACGAATACAAATAGCTATTTCGTATTTGCAGTCCATGTACAAACCGTTGGTAGGTGGATGTGCATGGAAGGCCACCAGCTGACCTATCTGGCCAGTGAATGAATAAATCAATACAATGGAACCCGAGCTCTGAGAATGAGATTTGAATTCGTTCATTAATTATATGTCTGTGATTTCGGATGACAATTTATCTGCATATGATTTACTGATTCTTTACAATAGGGTACGAGTACATTACACTGATGACAGCAAATAAGTCAGAAACGTTTGTAGTTCCCGTAATGATTTAAGTCAGATCTTGTACTTATCTCTTGATTTCTTTCCCTTTCAGGTATTGATTTATTCAAAATATATCTGACCCTTGGAAGATGGTCTCAAATACCCCCATGGATTGTCAAAGAAACTATTGGTACGGTGGACTATTTCTGCGAGTCTAATTGATATAGCAATTCTATGTCTCATAATGATGAAAAATGCCGCGCAACTTCGTGAATGCATGTTCCCGATGAATTTTCCAGACTAATGAATCCCACTTCCCCAAAAAATATGTAAAAGCTTGCCATTCACTACACAATGTAGTAAGGAGCTTTGAAGACCTTTTATTTGGGGCACCCTTGATTGTAATCATATTTCACAGCATATTTTATTCTTGATCAATTTATCACACAGGGTGATCGCGCCAATCTCAGTGCCAAATCGCCGGTTTCCCCGGTCAAATGGCACAAATTTCCCGGTTGACTTCATGAATTTCCCTATTGATTGATTTACTTCAATCAAGCATAAGAAATACCAATAGAATCTATGAATGAGGTCATTGTTTCCATGTATCCTTTCAAAAGATCACCTATGTGGAGGAATTCATTTTAATAACCCTTTTCTTATCTAAGGCAAATCCATCACTGAAGTAACGATAACATCTTTCTTAACACAACAGAAGTAAAAATAACAAAGTGCAACAAACTGTTGAAATAATAATACCTCAAACCTCTCAAAATGCAATTAATCACCGTCAAATTAATCAAAATCCAACCAATCTTACGTATCTCATAAAAACAAACAACGGAAAACAAATGAACAATATGAGCCATGATAAAATACCTGATGAAATATGGGTTTAGATAGGGTTTACGAGTAGATGAAATTATGAAAGCGATATTAAATAGTGCAAAATTGTGCAAACAACAATTCATAGCACATGACTGGACTTTAATACTAATCGACGTTGCCTATTTACGACAGTGAACATAGCTCACATTGTAATATCATGATAATGGCTTAATGTTACTTATCAATGGTCTTTCGAAGATCCTTCATCTATTCCATCAACAACCTGTCTTCTGCCTCCATTTTCAAGCGGAGCGCAACACGTTTAGCGTGCAATTCCTCAAATTCACTCTTCGTTCTTCTATTTATTTATCTCATCTTTTCGTTTCTCCAACGCCTCCCGATAGCGAACCCTAGCAGAACGTGCGCACTCCAGCATCTGCTTCGTAATGGAGATGTTCAATATTCCTCTGTATCAGTGTATGCGACCAACAATTAACCGCAAAGAAATCAAAGTTTCCTCTTTGAGATTTTCTCTCTGGAAGGTCTCATTGAGTGAAAACCCGTTCTCTGCTGAGCATTTCCATGACTAACGATAAGAAACTCTTTGTAGTCAGCATAATCTCCGATGATCGAAGGGAAAAAGACGTCCAAGCGACCAGTGGAGAAATCAAAACAAAACCGTTCAATTGCATTTTGAAGTCAGCGTCATTTTGGAGCTGGAGGAACTGAGGTCTGTCACCTGATTCGGTTGAAATGCACTTCCATTTCACCAATTCTTCAAAAAAAGAAATCAAACGTTTGCAGCATAAATCCAGCTTGGATTTCAGAAGAGATGGCGAGATGCAGCTAGCATCACGAAGCAGCGACTACACATCTTCGCAACAGATCGCTAGTAAGCTTCACCAAGAAACGCTTACAGTCACCATAGAATTTTTCTGCTTCATCAGTTGGTACTGGCGACATGACTTCTGTTGCGCCAAATCCAATATCTTGTTTGGGCTTGCACATCCGTTCATCCATTAAATCAATACTTAAAAGTCTCGCAAATGAAGCTGCTTGGACCAATACTTTCGACTTGATGAAGGCAATAATTAAATTGCGAATAAGATTTTCTAATCACTCACAGATAATTGGCGAGAGAGGAGCCGGTGAATGAAATTTTCTCTGAATAGGTTCAACAGTCAGAGATACAAATTTAAAAGAAATGCAAGATCGAACGTATGCATTGATCAACGATTCACGATTTGCAGTGTTACCTATTCGAAACAATTATGGTTATGAAGACATAAATAAGGTCGAGTGATATAGGCAACATGATTTCTCACAACTCAATCCTGAAATATATGTTGGATTAAAATTTCCCGGTTATTTTGGTTGAATTCACGGTTTCTCCGGTTCCCAGAAGAGATGGACATCTTCCCGGGTTTTCCCGGTCAAGGTCACCCTGATTACAGATTTTGTTATAAATACGGTGTGATTCTTTTGTTAAAGGTAAGATATCCATGCAGATTTTGTTATCAATGCTGTGTGATCAATTTGTTACAGATATACGTGTTTTATTTGAAATTTTTAAAATTGTTTTCAGTTTGATGTACATACATGGTTAAAGAGTATTTTTAAGGGAATTTCACTGGGCGACATTAATGCAAATTATGTGTCATATGACGGAATCTACTAGATTTGTTCTCTTTATGCCTGAATGAAAGCCTACATATTCTGCATCCTGTCTGGTATAGGCCATACATGAAAGTTAACTAAATTACTAAAACAGGAAAAAATTATATTTTTCACTGTCTTTATTGATAGCTGAAACACGTATATCATGTTACATATCAATATACTCAGTTGTTAGCAAGGACTTTTCAGATGACGGCCTAGATTTCTGATTGTCACTCTCTAAAAAACTTCCCTACAAATACACGTTTCATGTACAAGTCAGAAGGTTTCCGACTACTCCGCTCTTTCTTTTGAATGAATTTTGCCACTGCAGGTCGCGGATCAAAGGTTGCAGATCCTGAACCATTTATGGAGATGGGAATTTTACTGTTCAATATATCTCGCAGTCTGGGCGACACGCGCAGTTACTACGTTATTTGATTGATATACATGAATCAAAAACATACTCGTCCTTGAGGGCAAAAACTACAAAATGTACGCCGGTAACGATATCAGTACGCCTTCAAATTATTGTTGCATGCTCAAGTGAAGTTTAGGAAGGCAGATATGATTAATACAATCTCAGGCTTTACTTTTTGAATCCAACGATTTTATTCTTCAATTCAAATCAATGTCTGTGTATTCAGCATATAAATTTTGCATTGGCTTATATGCAATAGGTCTTGCAAGTCTAATTCAAAAACCTGCGAGTATGGTCCTGTATATTCTGTGCTAAAGTCAGCTAGAAAATTGTCATCCTCAATTATCATCGTTTATATATTGCAGCAAAAATGGCTTTGTATAACATTATTTATGAGCCTAGTTTGTCGAATCCCGGGATCCCGCACTTCATGAGCAAGGCATGTATTGTAGGAAAAGTGGCGCACGGTTCCCTATTTTGATTTCCGATTAAGAAATGCCGATTCCCGGATCAGCAAGTAAAAGTACAGCTTCGTAAATTCATTCACGATGAATTTCATACCGATAACAAGAGTTCTAGACTATTAAACCCCAGGTTAACGAGGTCTAGCAGTTTCCAAATTCTGGTTAACAAAAAAACTTTTTGCTTGAGATGATTAATCGAGATAAATGTAGGCATTTGATCAATATATGTGCCTATAAATGTCAAAGTAGAACAATTCCATAAATGGAATCTATACAATCAAGTTGATAAACCAAAATACAACAACACACCCAACTTTCGATCGAAAAGATTACAACTGCACATGTTCTTAAAGCACTCAAACCATAAAGAACAATACACAATACACACTTCGCACAATACATCTCCGCAATTTTCTTTGATTGCACTCTAATATCTTTTATTACAAATTTCTACGCAAACTATAAATTCGATGACATTTGCTGATAACGAAATAGACAACTGCAATCAGCTGATGAAAATGCATAACCGGCATTTTGTCCTTTCTATGTATAAGATGCAGGCGTTTAAGTCAGCCCTCATTCTAAACGACACAGCAATCAATTACAATTCAATACATGCATGAATCCGTCGGCTGAAATAATACAAATTATCAATACTTCGTTTCTATTGACATCATTTCGGTGAAATTCTGCAAGGAGATTTACATTTTTCAGTCATGTGATCTTTACAGATGTCACACTGTTGTACATTTCTCGTTCACAGTGATCAATATTATGCAGACAGCATTTTAAAAATATGAACGAGAAACATAATACAGGCTCAATAACACAACAAATTTTTACAAACGGCTGGGTACCGCAAGAATTCAACATTTATCATTATGAATTAGTAAATATTGTAAATAATTGTGAAATTTTCATCAACCGTCCGAATGAAAACATCGGAAGTCAAATCATGGGTTTTTAAGAAATCTGAGTAATCAATGAAGTGCTGTACAAATCTACAAATCCTGTTTGTGATGCTCTTGCCATGCAGATAGATTATTTCTAATTTAATTTTAACTGCACATGCATTGTTGTATATAGCAAGGATCAATATTTTAATTCAACGATTCGATATTTGACGATATTTTGATTCATGATTTTAATATACTTTCAGAGTTAATAGACACGCAATTATTTCAAAATTTATAGTATGTCTAGATTGAAATGAAAATCATCTTGTGCATCTGGTTAAAGAACGAGGTCGTGGGGGTAACAGAAATAAGTTAATCGAAAAACGACCGTGTTAATAGCGATAGAAGAGGGAAAGACATGACACTGCTCTAGGCCGTGAAGTGAGACTAGCATCTATCAGACGAACTGCCTTGCGCTGAATACGATCAAGTAGGGTCTATATGTAAAAACTGCGCTGAGGACCTGATGACCAAACTTGTGAGCAAAACTCCATCGCAGGACGAATATGAGCCTTATAAAGTACTAACAGCTGCTGATGACTGAAGTAGGCACGAGCTCGATACAACACTCCAAAACGTTGGGATGCTCGTCTGGCAACTTGGCAGATGTGGACTGACAAACCTAAAAAGTCACAGAAATCAAAAAATGAAGATCATCATTTATATGATCTCGAAGATGCTTTAGTGCGAAGAGGTTATCCAAGAGATCAAGTACAAAATCAAATTCGAAAAGCATTATCTAAAGACCGAAATTGTTATTGGCCTACCTGTTATCGCCGACGCCTACCTGGATTGCTCCCAATCATCCTTCAACGTATGTAGGAAGTTGATTACGAAAAAACATGAACACTTTCTTGAAAGAACTGGCATTACTACTAAATTATGGTCGAAACTTCCCAGAAAACTAAAATCTCATTTGGTCTCTTCTCGTTTATATGATGAAACTGATAATGCGTCATTTAACAACCATGACATCGCTTCATCCTACAATAATTCGCGCTGCAAAACCTTCACCATGCTCTCAACTAAAACTGAAGTATTATCTATCACTGGCCTCTCTTATGACATCAAAGCCGCTAAAACAACATGCACATCATTAAACATCATTTATGGTCTGAGTAATCGAAATTATAAGTTTTTGTGTATATGAGAAACCCAGAGAAGTTTGAGAGAAAAATGACAGAACATCGATTTGACGTCCGCCATGGAGATGAAGAAAGGGTGGCTTCTCATCATTATATAAAACATCAACACCTGGAAGAAGATTTAAGGATGACAATACTTAATTAATAAAAGGATAACAATAATAAAAGGAAATGATCAACAACGAAAAGTAGAGGAATTAAAATGATTTGTAACATAAAACCTAATAAACCAGAATAAAACGTTAATTCAGATGCTCGTCATTCTTCATGCAATGAACATATGATAATTATTATAATTAATACGTATTGTCAGAAATTGACTGTAAGCGTGGCGCCAACCAGAAATTAATAGCCTAATTCTGTGAGTTTCGAATTCCCAGAAGGATGCAATTTTCTACAGTCAACGTAATTTCCGCATTGACTTTTGACTTTAATTATAATCTTGTGATATTCTATTCGTAACTCCGTAATTGAAGAAAGAAGCTTAAAGCAGTAAACATTATAGAAAGAGGCCAACATCAGCATTTCAATCATTTCTATGAACCAGCTTTCATGACATAATCCTATAACATCTATGAGATGGCGAAGAGCAAGTAGAATTTTAACACCAGCAAAAAACCGTTATCTAATTTTCAGCCGTTGATTTTTGGATACAGTCACTTTTTCATTGGCTCAAACTTGTAATTATATGACAGCAAGCATTCCGGAATTTATAAGCACTATGGCAGTGGGCGGGAAGACTACGTTCAAATTCAAAACCAACATCAAAAGAAAAATTCTATCCAGATGACATTCTTATGTCAGTGAAGTAAATTAAAAGGAGAATTCTATCGACGCTTCGGTTCTTGACTCTTTCATAAAGCATTGATGACTAAACTATTTACAGATTGTCTGGATAATGTTATAGATCCTTCAACATCGGCAAAACTCTGCTTTTAACTTACTTTGCTGGTATAGAAGTATTTGCGGAAAAGGATTTTTCTTCTGATTTTCATTTTTATATTCTAGACTTTGTTTGATGCACGACTCAAGTTCGCATGAGGTCAGCTGTAGTCAGCAAGTACTTCAGAATAAAAACATGCTCTTGACATATCATTGACTTCTGTTCTTAAACTTTTGAATGAAATTTTCAATTGCAAGGCCAACAAATTTCAACAAATGAAAATGAAGATTAGATCCGTAAGGTTAAAAGATTTCAATTAAACTCATTAAATTTGCTGTTATGACAAGCTAGCGATGGTGTGATCTATAATACGAAAATGATAAACATAGATCGAAGTAATCTAGATGAAATTTTGAGTCAACATATTTTCATGCTATAGCATTTCCATAGAAATTTGTAATGCAAAAAGGTGCGTATAACTTTGGTATACCTACATTTACCTTGGTTGGTATACGCACACTCACAGTAATGTTAAGTAATAAAATTGATAATAACTTGTATTTTCATTGATTCTAATCATATTCCTTAACAGTGAAGATAACCCAGTGTAATCAAAGACTGCGGTCGTATCTATGATGGATATGATTACAATTGGTGTTGAAGAAATTGAAATTTGTCGAGTTTTATAAAGTCTATACATGTGTTGATGTTTCAATCACATTTTACATTACTTATTTCAATTTCTTTCGAACGTCTCTTATCATACAATGCATGCCAAGTTGATTGATTTCCAGTAGTTTTATGAACAACCGGTTTTTATGAATCCAATCAATATCCAAACCAAGCGACTTGTACTTGTTGAAAAGCAAGCAAAAACTACTTTAATATAGCTTTTTTTATATTCTTATGTCATTGAACAAACATATAAAACAATTCATGTGTGGCATTCAATTTTCAACTTTTCTTCGATGATTTATTTAATGGACTGTATGTTATACTCTCTGATATATTTCGGTCATGGACTTTCTCTATGAATTGTGGAGTACGCACGTTTGAAGACGACATTATTACATCATGCATTTAATACAATTTCGACAAGAACTGGTAGTGAACGTTATTGACTAACAACTGTCATCTCCCAGCTGATCGCAATTCCACAAGGATTACGTCTGTGTCGAGAATTTGTGTCAAATATGAGATAGAAGCTACGGAACGAGTAAATACCACGAGCGACATGACAGCCGTCTGCATAACGTATTTTCTTACAACTGGATGACAAGACGTTCTCTGTTTGTTTTAATGAACGAAAATGACAATATTCTTCTAACTTTCACTCCTTGGAATTTAATATCCAAGAACTTTCCTATTGAAGGTTTACAGCTATTTTCTGAAGTTACACATTCACCGGGTCTTATAATAGGACATGCCTTCCGAACTTCTTTCGCCTCAAATCTACGACTATCTCAGATCATGGAGAAGTTAGAAAACATAACGCTAGACGCTTGTTGCTACATAAGGAGCAAGAGTGCATACATTCTTAAACGGTTGAAAGAGCACATAGCAAGTGCATTTTTTTAAGCGTGATGCAATTTGATACTTGCATCTTCATCAAGATTGACTCATCTCATTCATAGAGTACGCTTGCAACCAGGACGAGTGCAGGCTAAAGAGCGAGCACAGCGACTTACTAATTGAGTAATAATGCGTTGATGTGTTGCAGTTTCAGTCATTGCATTCTCAAATTTTCTTGAAAGACAAATATTTCATGATTAAAACATCTTGAGTTAAATCAATGTTGACTTTATTCCAAAGTTACAGTCTGCAGGGTGTATAACGCTTTTGGATTTTCAATTTCCCTGACTTTTCCCGGTTTTCCCGGTGTCTTTAAAAAATCTCCCTGTACACTTCATTCATTATGTTAACGCAAATAGCAGTGAAAACGGTTGCCCACGACAACAATCCATTTCAACTTCTCAGAACGAAAACTTCAGTTGAATACGTTCTCCCTTTACTTAACTGTATATTTACATTCATTCCTTATTTTTTTTATTTGACATTTCATACTTGTCATATCAATTTTGTTGCTGATATTACCAAATACATCAACATTTTGTAAAAATACTTTTTATCTCTTCTATCAACAGAAATTTTTTATACTCCACAAGTACATTTTACAAAATTTGTAATACGTAATTCTTTCGCTACCTGATTATTATTGGATTATATGTTTAAAAGCTAGTGGCGGATATCTTGACATAAACGGATAAATATGTTGTTTGATTGGAAAATATGCGCAGATATGAATATACCAAAAAATGACACTTGTGTATGCGTAACATGGTTTCTTCACTATGATTCATGCCATCTGGAATTCATGTAAATCGGCATCTCAAAGCCTCCTGATATGCATGCCACTAAATTTTGGGTCGTAGCAAAATATTGCAAAAATTGTTTAATAAAGATACATGAAGATCAATACCGTGGTTACGGACAAGAGAATAGCAAAATAAAAATGCAAAAGCCCATTTCATCAAAGAGTGGACACCTCGTCAACAAGATCAATCTGCGACAAAAGTTTCTTCTTCAAATCCTCCATCTTTGCTTTCTGACGCCTTCCTCCTCTTTTCTTTCACGATGCCTGTTTTGACTTCTTGGTTCTAGCTTCTCGATATCGCTCAGTGGAATTTCGAGAGGACAAAATCAGTTTCTTGGATACGTCAAAATTACGAGCATGCCCGTCAATCGAAGCTCGTGTATGATCTTTGACTGTTCTCTTTAAGGGCATTAATTCTTTTTTTGATTTTCTACTATCATCTTTTTATTGACCGAGGAGCCTCTTTCCACCGAAGCCTGTCCATAGCTCAAACAGAGAATGATTCGCACTTATCGTTCAAGCTCAGGAAAAGAATTACCTTTTTGAAAACAATGGAGTAAGTAGTCATCAAGTCAGTCTCTTATTTTAGTCGAACATCTGAAGTAAGACTTCAAGGGATTGTTTGATGTAAGAAATATGTACTGATTCTTGATGCGATATGCTTCGAATCCAGTGATCCACTTTTTGTCCACTAATTCATCCGAAGTCTTATACAGTGGTATCAATTTCCGTTTGGAATCAGAGACCATAATCAACTGATCCAAGCAAGATTAGCCCTCGAACAATGGATATTTGGAAGGTATTCAGACATTTCGAAGAACATTCTTTCTTATGTATCCTACCTCTCTTATCCTACCGATCTTTAGGCTGATATCGCTGCAAAACCAATGTCAATTCTCAGTTGTACGAAATATTCTCAGCCATGGGAAGCTTCAGTTTTTGAACTGTTGAAAGGTTTTCATAACACATGACTTGATAAACCGTTTCGACAGTGAATTCTAGGGCTTCAAACAGGAACGGAACAATGTGTTTGTCCTATTGAAATTTCTTCAGAAAACCCCGAAATTCCTAGGTTATCGTGACGAAAAAACACAATTTAGCCTTCGGCAGAGGATCATTCAGGATTTCCTTTATGTTCCTGTAGGACGTCGAGTCAGGCTGCTTCTTGATATTTTCAACATATGCTCGCAAGTTTGGCCATTGTTCGATTATCACCCCTGCAACTGTTACGTTCTCAACCCATCGAGTCGCCAATATTTGGGTCGTACGTGTGGGTCATTGTGAAACGTCAATAATCGCTCAACGAGACGTAAGATCTTCTAACACTTCCCAACAACTTCGTAGGAATTTCATCACCTCAATGTGAACATGGGGGAGAAGTGACGTTAAACCATCATTTTTTTAACATATTTGTCTCCAGCTCGCACAGCACCGTCGATGATGTGTAGGGAGCCACTTCCAATGTCCAAAATTTGTGTATCATCCTCTTCACGAGATTCTTCAACAGATGATGTGTTGCGATATTGACATTCGGACCATCCATTACCACCTTCAGGAGTTTAAAATTGTCCAGGTCATTGACAGATCCCTCACTAGCTTTGTGCAAATCAGATGTGACAGCATCTCCAAAAGTAGTCAGAAGTCAGGTACCGGTATCTTGTCATCTCCCTGTCTTCAATCCAATACCCACCGTGAACATCCATTTGTCCGCGATGTATTTACATGAGTCACGTTGCATTTCATATTTCAGATCGTGTCATCTGAGTCCTAATCATCCATGTACTGCACATGAACGCACAAGGCGTGGGAGATCTGAACCTGCTGAACAATCCAAGGAGACAAACGATGACCGATCAACCTGATCAACCTCACATCAACGGCGTGAGTCGGATGAGAAAACGAAGCGCCCGTCCTAATGCCGGGGATCCAGACTTACTCGGCTGAGTATATACATTCCGTCCGGACAATTTCAAAGCAGCTTTTCCCAACCAATAGAGAGGATCTGGACGCAGCTTCGGAGAAAAGCGCAGTAGTTAACTAAGAAAACACACAAAAGCAATTGGCCTCCTTGTCTGAGAACAGTATAAATTACTGAAAATTAATAAAGCAGACGTACAATGTTTTAAAATTAAAATTATAGATGATTCACCAATCAACCTAATTCTTGCAGATTTGCACTTATTGATCAAATCTTCAAGCGATATAAAAAGTGATGTTTATATCAAAAATATGGAAAATATTAAATTTCTTTTATACAGTAGGCAATTTTGTTGTTGTCATCAGTCATAAACACATCGAATCTGTTTTGCTCTAGATTTCAAAATTCCCTGATTTTTCCCCCTTTTCCAGAAATCAATTTTCCCTGAATTTTCCCGGATTTCCCTGATTTTTCCCGCGTTATACACCCTGGTCTGGATAGATGCATATGAAGTTCTCTATCTCCAGTGATCAAAATATAACTTCCAAATAATGAAAACGAAGGTCACTTCCATGAATTCGCGATGTTTACACCGGTCAGTCGATCTTTTCGATCGCTGAGTGGCATCGGACGGGCGATTGTAAAAGGCTGACCTGTTGGTCAGTTTCAACCCTCGGTTAGCGGACCTTACATGCATTGAGTTTTTCTGTCTCCAGAAAGCGTCTCTCTCAAAGTAATTAAGAATCATCTGATAGCTGTCGAAAAAGGTTACGCCTACTCTAGCATCATCACACAATGACTTCTTATTGCCGGTTCAGTAACCAATCATAAATAATAATTAAATGAGATGTCTTGAGGAGTCTGACGCGCAGTTATCTAGATAAGTCTTAACGTTAATATGTCAATTGTAAACACTTTTCTTACACAATTATCAAGTCAGTGATTACGTGACTGTCTATTTAACGCATCATTTGAATAATATTGTTAGAATTGAAGTAATGGGTGTAACATACGCACACTTGCTTGTGTTCAATTGCTACCTTTATATTGCGAATTCTTAATTTCTTGAGCAAACAGATAACATTCAGGCATTTCTTATCTACTTAAATATCTGTAATACAATTTGCTATTTCCAGAGTTATAAAGTGATCACAGCGATAACAGGCTGTAGCAGAGTTGGTGGCATCACTGCACTCTTCATCAAGCGATCGCGACCGCTAGCGGATTGAAGTTTTTCAATCGAAGACGAAGGGAAAAGGACAAACGTATGCACTTGAAGATGCCCTTAAGTGAAAAAAATACAAGAACGGTAAGAAGAAAGTTGGGACGCAAACAGTCTGGCTTAACGTCACCAGAAACACGGAGACAACACGACTACACAAACAATTATGATAATAGTCATACATTCTAATTATGATTTGTCATGAAAACTTTACATTCAGTACATAAGCAAGCAGGCGGCTCAAGCATCCAATCTTCCATCAAAAAAACTGCCTCCCTTCTTTGTATGTCTACCATCCGTCTGCTGGTGGAGCAAAGTTGCCTCCTGCGGGTTGTTGTCATGAATAACATCTTAATCACCTAAAACAGATTCATAAATGCACAACTGACTCAAAGCATCTCATGGACCTGTTTCAAGTTCATAAACAATCAAGCTGTTATTCGGTTTTTACTGTCACTGCCGCATTTAAGTGGTAGGATCAAAAGGTGGAAGCGGTTGACCGGCACGCATCAGCAAAATGTCGGACATTCACATGAACAATACACACAACATACACCACAGTTCAATAATTCATTGACCATAATTATATCATATTCCTTTAATGTTTAGTTCTGAAATTGTAAGATCTACTAATCGTGACTGCCTACTGAAAATATACTGATACTTGAGGCTGGACTTGTTTTACTTGATAATCGAAGGTTGATTTGCTTTGATCAACAATCTGATTAAACATTGCGTAATAGTTGAGTCGGAAAGAGTCAGGTTTTTAAGATGTTAATTATTATTTTTCTAACGTACAAAATTTTTCGATCGCCATCCAGCAATCATTCTTAAGCATTTTCCAAATGATTAAACATTGATTATACTACAGAGAAATTTGATTCCTTTGATTGTGATAAAAACCGAAAAGTTTAGATTCACATGTTAAAGTTAATTTCATAATCGACTTACGTTTAACTGTTATTTCTGATTCTAACAAAATAATGGATGAAATGCTTTACTCCATGGTGACATTCTCTATCTCAACTTCCAAGGCCATTCGCACACTGCAATTTTCAGTCGGTCAACAATACCAATACCATATAGAAATCATAAAATCGAACATTCTTATTTATGTTTAAAACATTCTACCACTTATGCTCACCACCACTCCAATTCCTGTCTGTCTAATGTACTTTAAAAAGTGAATCCTCTGTTGCCTCTTCGGTCGAAACCAATAACTGTCAAAATATGTTGATCTCTCCGCAGACTCACTTGCTTACTCAGACGTCATCATTCAGCCGATCTCCATTGAAAACCTTTGGTGGCCTTGGTGACTCTTCATTCATACTTTTTAGATGGCTTGCCGACATCGGATCTCTTACAGAAGATAAGAATTCTACTTTATATCTGCCTCAACGTTTAGCCATCGCTGTGCAAACTGGAAAATTTGGATGCTCTTCCAGCAGAAGCACGCCTTTTGCATGGAAGCTTTCAGGTATCAATCGATTAAAGCACTACACGAATCAGAAGATGAGATGGAGACCTGTCCAAACCTACATCATGCCACATTTCGACTATGCTTCTAATCTGTTTCTGTTTCTGGCAGCTCCTCAGAGACGGAAAATTGACAATATGCTTAGGTGTTTACGAACTGCATCCAGAAACTTCAAAATACCGATTTTGGATCTTTATGAGAAATTCGGTGTTGTTGAGGTCAACGTTAGATGGCATATGTCTCTGTTCAGATTGATGCAGTCGATCGGAAGAACGATGGAAAACTTTAACCAAGAAATTCTGATGAAAATCTCATAATGAAAATTCAATTCAGTACCGTTCATGCGCCTGTGGTATTCCATGAATTGTTTGATATATGCAAGGATTCGCATAGGAACGTTTTTCGACAACCTCGTGTAAGGACGAAACAATTTGGCGAAAACAGTATAAGATGGTACGGAAGCAGTTTCTGGAATAAAGTGCCTCTAAACTTACGGTGTGTTAATTGCAAGTCAAATGGAGTAATAAACTTTTTGAGAGCATACCTCCAAAAACAATCTGGTATCTCGTCTTCAATTTATCGCTTTTAAAATTTGACTTACTCGTTATTTCATGTTACTTGTATACTGTACTTAATTAATGCATTTTTATTTTATATATTGTGGAAGTGTGTCACATCATTTGTAGTGAGTAAATATAAAACTTGAACTTGAACTTCGCTCTACGCACACGTGACTTTTCTCTGCTTTGATGTCCAATATTTCTTCATGTCTTATTCATTTATTAGTTTTAATAATAAAAAACTTGCCCAACGCGCTTCGCCTTTCCGACAGTATAAAGTACATTGAATCTGACACAAGTGTTAAATACAGGCATTATGTACAAAAATCAGTGGCCCAGTCATGGCAACTTATCAAATCAGCTCATGGCGTCTATTCAATTGTGGCATTCTCAACGCAATGCAACGTGATTCAGCCATCTTAGTAATAATTGCCGCGTTTTGTTTATCTAAAATCTTGTAACTAAAGTCATGAATGGTCATGCTGCATGTGCGAACTGTGAAAATAATTAATTGTATATAATGATAAAATTGATGAGTATTTAAAAAGCAAATAGAAAAATAATAAAAATAGTAAAGTTACAAAAATTACAGCTCAGTTGGTAAATGATCACGCTTCGGTTGGATGGTCCAAACTCGAATCAGTTGCAGTGAAATGAAGATTACCAGTGTGATCCTTAACTTGATATTAGCACTTTGTTGAAGTTTGTGCTCTGTGTGGGGAATTTTTCAGCTGCTACGAGTCTAATGCTCCAACTATATGCGTCGTGACATAATTGTTGAAGATCTTCATTTGTGGGTTTGTCACACGATTCCATGCTGGAGAATTAATATTAGTAACAGACAGTTATTTGCCTAACTGGGGGTATCAAAAGAGGTCTCCTATCTGAAGAAGTAAGTCGGGCAATTCAGTAACGACTATTTTTGATGCCATGTCAGGATGTGTGTGCTAAGTGATAAGAGTGCTTTGATAAGTCGCTATTCAATCAATAAATCATCGCTTCATTTTAATGAATACAAGCATAGGTTTGCATTAGCATTCAGAGGGTCAAATAATGACTGACAGTTAGAATTATTATCATCTACGTCATCACCTGTTGATTTTCAGAAAAAAGTCAGTATATTATCCTGTAAGATAACAGATGTCAGTGAATGTTCAACGACGCAGTCAATTACCAGTGAAATAAGTTTGGTCAGACACTGATTAATTCTGAATATGATTCTCAAGTTTCACAACTGACGTAATGCTATCAGGCACATTCAGAAATCAATCAGTAGTAGATGATGCAATTACCATGGATTAACTTACGTGTTATCTTTCCTCAAGTCGTGAAAGAGTGAAATTCCGAATTTGGATCCATCTAAAACGAAAATGTTTGATGTCAGAACTATGGAAGACAAGACAAAACGAAAGAGATTCTTTGTTAGTAGAGCAAAGTAAAATATTACGTTTAAGCCAAGGGGATTTAAAATATAAATCTGAGCGTGTCCATAAATACAAATCTTTTAATATTGAAAGTTTTAATATTGAATAACTCATTTCTCTGCTTAACGCGCCCATTTCTATGTATTTCTAATATAACGTGGATGCTCAAGGGAACAGGACATTATAAATCAGTGTATTGATAAATTTAAAAAGTCTGAAAACGTAAAAAAAACAAATTATGTTCTTCGCACGCAATCTTCAAGGCACCAAATTTGGGATAAGAATATTGGAGAGCAAGCATACACGTATCTCCATTATAGCAACTAGGGCTGCCCACCGACAATCACACTAACCAGTTCACAACAATCCATAACCCGACTAGTCTCACTTCATGACGCAATCCGGTTTATTACTTTCTTTTCTACAAGGATTTTGTGATTGTTAGATCATTACTTTGAATTATTCGACTGTCGTATAACTTCAACTCCTCCAGATACACGCTGCTCCGCTTTCTTGTTCTTTAATGACGTGAATGGGTATCAGCCTATAGATTCGCTGTAAATAGTTAGACATAGCATTTAGTATCGATTCCCCACGCACTTATAACTGAGAACTAGTCAATTATCTGTGATCCTCTACACAGCATTGATACACACTTTAAAATAATTCCAATATAGGTCAATCAAGAGATCAACTGACAGGTAAACTGACAGTTCAAAGGCGAACGGCTCGATAATTTAACTAAACAGATGCTACATGTATAAAACAAAGTAGGGCCTACATATTTACAGCTCAAACAATGATAATGAAAATAAGCGAAAAATATAGTTAATAAGCAGAGTGAATATTTATATTGATTATGGTGATCATTAATGGATGAATAACATTGATCAAGTAAAAATTAAACAAAAAATACAACAAACCAAAAATCAGCAGCAGTAAATGCAGTAATAGGCACTATAATTACACTACTAGACACATACACAAGTATGTATGGCAATTGGTCATTCGACTAGTCGACTATTGAAAAAGCCAAAGACGGACAGCCCTAACAGTAACCATAACATTAGATAAAAATAGTTAACTAAATCTAAAAAATCTAATCAGATCAAGAAGAGCAACAAAAGGGATACTTTTGCCTAGAAAAAATTCATAACCTGTGCATGAAAAATATAGAGAGTCACAGTCAGGGGGAAACAGTGCGTTGTTTTGAGAAAATTATCGCTTACTAGAATGATTTCAGGTTTACGGTTTTTAAAGAAACTCCTTTGGAGGACTATCCCAAAAGATTGAAACATTAAATAAGAAAGATCTCTTTTAGAATCACTCCTCGAAAAGCCACTTCCTGCTATGCAACGGGTGGACGTGACGTAATTGACACTATCCAATAATTTATAGATAAAAATGTACAAATAAATAGCAATTTACGCATTATGAAATTTGCATTAATGAAAAAAATCCTTTTAATGTGGCATATCGAATGAGATGGGTAATTATGTTAATGCCGATGAATGTATGCGAGGTATTTTGATGTCCGTCTGTTCCTATCTTATGACAGAGGATACGATGAAAAAAACAAAATAACATACAACTTCAGACAGGGAATCAGGTAAAAGCATACTAACGGATGGACAAATAATCTCAAACAAAAAATGCATACATTAGCATTTTTGTCTGATGACTGTGATTCGATATTTTTCAGGTGACAATGAAATTACACAACCTTCTTAGGACTTTGTCAAATTTTTCCAAATTTTCAGATTCAATTGCTTTTACCCGTAAGTGTGAAAAAACGGAAGATTCAGAAAATTGAAAGATTAAAGCTTCTGAATTATTCATTATGGTTGGAAAATCAAGTGTTTGATGGTCATATTTTTGTTAGATGATAACAATTAATTTCGGCTATACTCCGCAGCCATTCTCAAATAAAAGAAAATGAATATAAAATGCACAACTTTCAAAAAATACGAGTATGATGTAAGATGTCTTTGTGAGCTTAGATCATCCATCATGGCAAGAAATAGCAATCACGATACAGCAGCACAATGGGCGAAGAGCCCATGATATACCACCTCAAACCCTCAACCAATTGGTGATGTGATGTTATTAGAATAGAAATTCTTTGAATTGTTCACATTCAGTCCGACAGAATGTCTAATGCTAACACTATATAATAGTGACCGACAGAACAACTACATGCAAACAACTTTTAAACAAAGCAAAATCTCAACATCACACTTCTCACGCAAAAACCGCTACCTCACAGACAACAAAAATCCCCAATCGTCACCACAAAAAGTAAACCTCACCACCACCCACAAGCCACCCAACTCGGCAAACAAAAAGGTGCACAACCACGTCGGCACATACATGAGCCTATACTAGGGTTGCACCGAACGTTCGGTTCGACTGAATATGTTCGACAGAACCCCGGTTTTCGTGATGGTCCGAGGTTAGGGCGAACTACTGAACCCTTTTGTGTTAACTGAAAATTTTCTGCCTGGATATTTTTCTTCTGGGTTTATTCTATCTAAGAATTTACAATCTCAATTTATTACATTCCATCACTTATAGGCTTGTAGTTTTGTACTCAATCATTTACAAACGACATAAGCGTTAGCCTGCGATAGAGTGAAGGCTAGAGGAAAGAAAAGGAAAGTTGAAACTACATCATTATGTATTGCAAACACAAATTGAATTAATAAAACGAATAGCGGTCACGAACGAAGTTCATCATCGTGTGTTCTGATATAAAAAGACTACTATATCTCGCCCCGAGTTGCACAGTCTTCACTTTATAATTAGTATTACGTCATACGTCACTTCGTCATCGGCTTTGCGTTGTTGAATCCAATAGTAATCCAACAGTGTGAAAGTTTAACACATGAGAATGTATTTACGACTTAGCAATTCGTAAGGTAATAAGTATATCGGCCCATGGAATTTCAAGAGATGGCTCATGCAGTATTTCGAAATACTCACAAGAAAATATCTATAGGTTCGGCCGATCGGCCGACGTTTTTGTGGTTCTGCAAATGTACTGGTTCGACCGAACCTTAAAAATCGAGGTTCGGTGCACCTCTAACCTATACCACACATGCCCAGCGCACAAACAAAGCAACACGATCATCGGCTCATTCCCCCCTCCCCCCAACAACTCACAAATCAGAACAAACACTCGACAGACGTACACGTAGAACACTGGCACAACTCAGAATCAACAGAGCACCCATCGTTCTTGAAAGAGTATCTACACAATATCAACCTCTCTGTCCATTCGTCTTTTCTTCGTCCTCTCTCTAAATCACAACCGCAAAATACAAAACATCTCTGGCACACACACACGACGCTCTTCGAGATTTTTGCTATGTCTGGTATGAAGGAAGATGTTGCCACCCCATGGCCATTTCCCAAATCGGAAAGGAGACTTCATGCAGTTGAGACGAGAGAAAACCTGCTCGCAAACATACGCAGAGCCAAACAATGCCATCTTCTTTGCAACGAATGCACAAAAATTTGGGAATTCGTCTCTCCTGATATAGTTTCGGTAAGTCACCAAGTGAGGATTTGTTAAATCTAATTTTCATCACTGCTCGGTTCTGTAGCTCCATTAGTTTCATTTGAAGTTACGGCTGCTGTCATCTCTGCGGGCCGCACGTTGCCCACCCCTGATATTAGATTCTTGTAAATCACGCTTGGCTTTACTTGTGAGAATTTTTATGCTGTGAACGTAAAGCACCATAAAAATATTCATAAAAGCTGACTTGTTCTATTAACATAAAGTACCTCCTGCTGCTCTTATGGAGATATGTTGCATGAAGATATGCATTTAATGTCCGCTTCCACGTAAGACACTTATATACCTAGTATGTTAACCTGGCACGAATTTGAGATTTTTTCATTTACCAGTTAATGTACCAGGTAAAAGAAGTGGAAAACGCTGGGTTATACTTTTCATTTTTCTCAGAGGACATTTGTTTCTAGTGCGAGAGTCTCGGGGACGAAAAAAAGTCTAAGAGGATGTCTAGCATCTTCCAGCACCACTTTGAAAAGGTTGTGGCACACAGTTTCACAATGGGTAAAAAGTGAATTGGCAGGCACATCAGTGCGATCAATAATATTCAACACTCTTCTCTCGACACGTGCAAAACTTTTCAAATAATCAGGAATGTTGCAAAACACAGGATACGCCCATGAAAGCTAGGAAGGCTTGTCTTCTCTACTAAATCACCGACTGAAAAGACAATCCTTTCTTAACCATCACGGTTCATTACCTCAACTATTACAAGCTTTGCATGCAGCAGTGTCTCTGTACTTTTGTTAGAAGGAGAAACTTGACATCAAGACAGTGACAGCCATGCACGAGGATAAATAATTTTTTTGTATTCTATTTCGGGCCCAGCTATAAGCCGGAGTCCGGAGTCCTAAGGACTCCGACTCCGCATCCCTGTTGTAGAGTACGTTGCTTTTGTACAATACTGTTGTGTCCCTTTATTTCCAGGTGTGTATCTGCAGAGGGTGAGAATTTATGTCAAAATACAAGTGTGTTCAATAATAATCCGTTTCTTAACAGTGGTAGCAGAGCGCGATGTCCTTCAACGTGTCACCCCCTGCATTTCATAGTGTCGAAGAATTATTCGAGTGTTGGCGGACTGAAGTAGAGGCATGGAATGCAATTACAGGTGTGGCCAAAGAGAAGCGTGGAATTGCATTGCTTTGTCAATCGCAGACAGCGAGGCAATCAGGCAGCAGATAATGGAAGAAATGGATAAAGACGATTTGGCAAAGGAGGACGGATTGGAGACCCTACAATTGTTCATGGAATTGAAATTGGGAAAAGACAATATTCAAGATTATTTTGACAAATATGAAGATTTCAGGCTTTGCAAACGTAAGGATGGACACAAAATTGGTGATTACATTGTGGACTTCGAGCAGAAATATAATAGAATTTTGAAGAAAAGGATAGTGTTGTCGCAGGAGATATTGTGCTTCGAACTGTTGGGAAATGCGGAACTCACAGGGGAAGAAAAGAAGCTTGCTTTATCTGGCATCAATTTCAATGACAGAGGATCATTGTTCGAGTAGGCTAAACGCTCATTGAAAAAGTTCAAAGGCGACTTGGTAGCATCTTCACAATCTATCAAGACAGAAACCTGTTTTTCAGTCATTCAGTGAATCATGCAATATTGCCCAGTATCATCAGAGTATCATCCCAAATTAATCTCAAGACAGCAGACTGATGAATCCTGGGGTAATGGTGCTTGAATGCTCTGCAAAAGCTGTGAGTCTACCACCATCTGGCTATGAACTGTCCGTACGCATATGAAAATATCGGACTGAAAGTAAACACTGCAGAAGAGGACTCAGCGGAAGCAGGTTGCTCTATTTACCGGTAATGACGAATCAGCTCGAAGGCAATTAGGTAAAGAAGCACTGAATTGCGCGGTCCTGGACACCGGTTGCACTTCCACGGTATGTGGGAAAAGATGATTCGACGTTTATTTTGATTCTCTCTCCGAAGATGACAAGCGAAAAGTATTAAGACGCGATGGTTACAAAGCATTCAAATTTGGAGGAAATGAGAGGCTGAATTCGATCCAGTCATGCATTTTATCGCGAATAAAGATGTAATTACTACTGACGTTGTGAAATCCAACATACCCCTGTTGCTGAGTCTGAAGGCATTGAAGTTAGCAAAAGTTAAAGTGGACATTATACGACTATTCGAGAGAGGAATGATGCTGAAAGGAAGGATGCGCTTACAAAACTTCAACAACAATTTGTTCACCCGACTTTTTCGAGATTCAAGTTTTTGCTGGAGGATGCTGGTGTATGTACGAAAGCAGTTATCAAATATTTGGAGGACATCCATTGAAAATGTGAACCATGCAAAATGTATGCTAAGACGCCGCCACGACCAGTTGTATCTATACCAATGGCCTCATGTTTTAACGAGATGGATGCGATGGATATCAAAGTCTCGAATAACCGGAGACATATTTTACACATGATTGACATGTTTTCGAATTGAGTTTATCAGTGCTCGTTACATCGAAACAGCCGAATGAAATAGCATATGCTATTATATGGCATTGGATTGGTGTTGGTTGGGGCGTTATGGAAGGCATTCTTGTTGATAGCGGCGGTGAGTTCAACAATGTCTTGATATATGTTGTATCTTTACTTGACGAACGATAGAAACGTGTGAATAAATCATAAAGCTTTCTGAAGAATCAGCAAAAGGATCCTGGAGAATCCACAGGACTTTCATTTATGGGATTGACAATAATACCCTATTTAAGTGTTCGAGCGATCGACATATTGGTTGATATTCCATTGAGAAATGATCACAATCTGCAGAATTGACCAGACATCTGTTTAAGTTTATCATTAGGATGCGAAAGCTCTTTCATTTTGCACAAGCATGTTAACCTTTAGTGATCATCTGATGGTTAATCTGTAGATGGATTCCGAAAGTTCCTAAGAATCAGTTATGCAAGCGGTCTGTTTTGCCTATTGGTTCCATTTCCAACGCAGAAACAACTAGTCGAACACTCTTCAATTCACCCTTAGAAAATCTGGTTTGATAGCTTACAAATGTGAACATGAATGAACTCTACAAATGTCGCAGCTATATGAGACATTTCTAACAATCAGACGAGGGATGTGCCAGATTGGGAAGCTCTGAATGAATTGACATCCTAGTCAAGCGCTGGCCTTGTGCGGAAAACTCCAATTACTGCGAAGACACTTCTTCTGATCTCTAGCAGCTGATGGCACATAGGAGTCCTCGGAGGATTTACTTCTTGTTGTAACAAATGCAATAGCCTACTAATTTTTCTAACACTAACATTATCGCTAACTTACTATAACACAATGACATCCTTTCCTTACGAATCCTTCAATTATTCTTTCTCTAAGAATAGGATAAGTAGCCAATGGGTTCAAGCATATCACTTATATAAATCATGCTTCCTATCTTCATATTCATTTGTTCAGTTATTGTGATTATCACACATACAGAATTTTCAATTCTAAGTTGCAGCTTTACTTTTGACCAACCCTATACAACACGTACATATTGAGAGTGTACGTCAAACGGAAGTGCAAAATTACTGTGGCACCAAGCATTTGAATGAAATTTAGAAGCTGAATAGCGATGGGGATATTCGACTGATACTTCACTCAAACGCCACCTTCTGATACAGCTAGAATTTCATTATGGCTTGCACCAAAATAAGAAACTGCAGCGGATGTCTTACTACAGAGTTGATCATAAAAAACGGACCACCTAAATTGTGTCAAACTTCAATGGATTCTCCTGCTTTTCAATCTCATTTTACATTGATAAGCCATGCACCATTCAAGAGCTTTTCAATGATATAATATCACAAAATCGTGTTTAGGTAGTTGAAAAAGAAATAGTTAATTAGCCATAAATAAATAAATTATTACCGCAAAGAAAACCTCTTAATACCAACCCAGATTACGAGTATCTTGATATTAAAAAAGTTATTAATAATTCACAAGACTGGAATTGTCTGCTTACCTGACAAGGGTCTGAAGTCCTAATGACTTGATAATTCAAGCGGAATCGTTAATAAACGTTATTATGTAATTGTGACTAGAGGAATAATTCGAGGCGCTATCCTAAACCTTAATCTAAACATCGTGATGACACTTAAGCCTTTCCCATCTGGACCCTATCAGCGTCACGTAACGTTTATCTATATATAATCATAACAAAAGGGAGATTAAACTGAACATGTGAAACATCTGTAGTTGTCTCAAATAACTTAGTTTTAAGTTAGACGCTAAACCCATAAATGAAAATTAAATTTATTAAAGATTACAAATGAATAAAATATGATAAAAATAAAATAAAATCATATGAAAATTAAATTCAAGAAATGAAATGAAGAACTCTTAAATGAAATAAATATTAAAACGAAACGTTAAAAAAGGAGTATAAATGAAAGAAAACATTTTTTTCTTGTGACTTTTAAGAATTATAATAGTTTTTTTGGAATGTTTTTTGAAAGAATTTAAGTCCTTAAAAGGACTGATTATCCGTTCCCCGTGGGTATCTGAGGTCATCAGCAGGTAACTCGGACAGGATTCGCGTTTCGGCCCCTCAACCTGAACGCTCAAACCCATCCGAGCGGGGCCCTGCACATAGAGAGCAGCCTCGACCACACTTTAAAAATTCCTTGTTCGGCAGTGTTCATAGAAAAGAAAATGAGGAGATTCAGGAAGAACACAGATCAAATAGCTGTCGTGCAGCAAATAGTCCAAACTTGTGCAGTAAGGAGCTATGCTTATGAAGTGCTTTTTCTGTTTCTAGTCGTAATAATTTCTTGTCATAACCTCTTGATTCATTATCCATTATCTTTGAATCATATTGATCATATTGATTCATTATCTTGAGGCATTATCCAATTGCATCCGTCATTGTTTACAGTGGACAGAGGTCAAAATGTAAAGTCACCACTTATAGAAATCTCAAATTTTCAATATGGAGGCATGTGAACATGATAATGAGTCAGTCACAAGGTTAAAGGGCTTTCTCTGAGCATTCTTTTGATGTATTGCTCATCAAAATCGGAGTACCTTTGGAGAAGTTATGATGTCCCAAATTCATTAAATAATTTTCTGTTCCCTTTATTTGTTAAAAAGCTGTTTACATCTTCTGTCGCTAACAAGGTCATTTTCAGGCTTTCAATATCTATGGTGTCTAGACGTCTGCATAAAAAGTGTTGACCCAGACAAATTGTAATCAAAATTTCCATTCGGTTTTGAATTCATCTTATGTCATGATGACCGATTCGAAGCTTGCGAAAGTGTTTTTTAATGGCTAAGTTTCTGCTCTTTTGCCATAAGGACTGTTCAAACGGCTATTTAGCCGAAAAGTAGGCATCCTAAAGACCACCGTCAAAGGCGGAACACTAATTTTTTTTCTTCCTTTCCAGAAAACGGTCGGAGAAGAAGGACAAGTTTTCGAACAGATCGGATGATTATTCGCTTGGTATGAAACGATCTTTCTTTGTCTTCAGCCGAGTTGAGAAGTTCACTTTTACAGCCGACGGTTTCTGCCATGACAGTGAGGCGTCGTCTGAAAAGTGAACACTTCAAAAGCTCAAAAGCCATAAGAGACCATCAGGGCTTGAAATGACCGACAACCACAAGAGTTAGAGGCTAAAATTGGCAATGCAACATTGCCACTGGCATTCTCACTGGAATCGAACTGTTTGGAGTGATGAAGCTTTTCTCTCTCTCAGAGGTCGCGATGGCCGTTTGAGAGTTTGGATGAAGTCAGATGATGCAATTCCTGATCATTTGACATTGCCTCCGAATCAAGGAGGAGGAAGATTGTTTATTTGTGTTGCGATATGGATGAATGGCCGAACTGAACTCCACATCCAAAGGAGGAATAACATGAATTCCGATGGATACGTTTATGTCTTGCAAAGCCACATTCTTCCACTGTCCTCCCAAATGGGTGATCCTTCCTCCGACTGGATTTAGATGGACGACAATGTCACTTGTCACAGGAGTTGTATAACTAATTCATTCAGAGCTCAAGCCGGCATACGTACTTTTAAATGGCCCGCTTGCTCACCAGACCTCAATACAATTGAAAATGTCTGGAGTTTACTGAAACGCAGTGTGAGGCGATCAAAATTCTTCCTGGAGATGGTCTTCCTCGACTTGAAGCTTTGCTAAGGCAAGAGTGGGAGCGTTTAGATCAGAAGTAATCAACCGCCTTCCCGGATTCGACAAGTGACTGAACTTTCTGGTGAGGTTACAAAATATTAGTGACCACCAGCGAACGTACCATTGGTCCTTTTAACGGCCAACTGGCTCTAAAGAGCCACTGAACAACAAAGAAAATATCATTTCAGCCTTTATTTTCATTTCTCTGCCAAATTCACATCTGAAATTGACAAAAAAATTTTAGGTGGTCCTTTTCTATGATCATCACTGTATTATACAGTATAATCGCAACTTGGAAAAATGTCCAACTATTTTGGAATTGCATAACAATTCACAGCTTAAAAACCTTGAAAATTCTCAAAGCTTCCTGGAGACAAAATTCACTAACTTTACAAACTTTAACAATAATTTTTCACGATACCTCATATAATGTGATAGATGCTACCTATTTCGGCAAGAGGTCTCCGAAAAATTCAGCTACAAGACATTTCTGCTGAATTATAATTGCAACTTGTGCCGCCAATCCGCCTCATATAGTAACGCATCATGATAAAAATAATGAAATAAGAAATCCTCCAAACCTGCATATTCAAAACATATTGAAGCGTATGTTATTTGTTGACAGAAAAGGAAGCATTGAAAAGTGTAGAAGTATGTAACGAAAATATACATCAAAGAACGTTTGATAGGGAAAAATGTCCATTGCAAAAACCGAAATGCATGCATATAATAGGTAATATTATGCTCGTTCTGAAACAGTAACTGACACGAACAGTAGGAGATGATTGCTGTCCAAAAAGCTCACCATTTAAAGCCTAGAAATAAAACAATCTAAAAGCAAAACAAATATTTACATTTACATCCAATCTCTGGTCGGACAATCTCGATTACAAAAATGATGCACACGATTGAATCAGTAATACAACAGAAGATTCGCAATTTAATTTTCTATAGTTTATAAACTCTTGTATTTTGGAGTTCCGAACTCGTTAGTGATTTTTTTGATGCCTCATCACATTATTGATTGATTCCTCTTTGTTCTCCTGAAACCTCAGATCGATAATCCAGACGTTCTTCGTGAACATGTTTCCAATATGAGCATGCATTTTGAGGCTTTTCTTGAAATTCATTCTGATATAGGAGAGACGATGAGATATTGCCATCAAGCTGATAAAGTACAATATCAATTCAGCCCTCCTTTCATCGCATATCCTATTTGTTGCGCCGGACGTGGGAATGCAGTGCGCTACATAGGTATCACTCGTGCCAGATTAGTTAGGGACAAGCGGGATATTGAGGGCAACGAATTCGGATGACGGTTATTCAGGTGAAGCACGGTTGCATATTTTAACACAGTACTACTACTATCAAAGGGGAGACTTTTCTGGGTTGCACACAGGAATCACAAAGATATCAATACATGTCTTCTTGAACTTTTCTGCGTAACTTTCACAAACTTCATTTATGATTCTTAATGACATGACTTAATGCCTTTCGGCGTAAATTTTAGCCTAATTCTTAACAAACTTTTGCATCAATTATAGCAACTGATGAGTCAACGCTGTATTCACGACAAGAATCATAGGTTCTCTTCTTTGGAAATTCAGCAATAATGACCAAGAATGTTGATTAACGAAAGTCAAGAACTTTAGGTTTGCAAAATGCGATGATATATGTCTTGGAGAACACCGGAATATATGGCACTTTTATATTCTCTGAGGGAAGATATTTGAGACAATGCTGCTTCAAGCTTTCATTAATCCAAAAAATTCGCATTTAAACTGCATGGTTTATGGCTTGTAGTGAACACAATAAAGGACGTTTGAGCAGTTACAAGAAAAGGAATTTACGGCAAATCAGAGAAAGAAAGTCTTGACGGTATGATGTACTTGAGAACATGATTTCTGTCAATTTTTGTCGATAGAATTTGAGCGAATAGCATGCGTGATCCAAAACAAAACGAATGATGTCGCTATATAAAGTACCCAGCTCATTTTCCATCAAGAAGGGTGGTAATTTGCGTAGCAATTGGGTGCAATCATCCCACTTCTGATTTATTGTCAATAAACACAACGATGACATCAATATTTTTTGATGAGAAAGGATGCACGTATTTCCATGTGACTTATAGAACCTAAAATTGCTGTTCATTTCTCTATATTTATGGACATACCGTTAGTTACAAACAAGGCATTTAAGTTTGCAGTTCTTTCTTTCAGTAGTTTCTATTTCACTATTGGTTGTTTCCAGCTCCAAAGTTGAAATTAAATTAAAGGTGTCATTTAAGATCATGATTTAGTCGATCAACTGCTTTCCGTTAATTAAAAGCATTAGCATTAGCGAGCTTTTCCTTGAATGAAAGTTTTCGCGCAATCTGTTCGTAAATATCATAAGTGCTTTTGGTGTTGAGTAGTTTCTGCGAAAACCATGTTGGTTATGTCCTGCTATGAGTATGAAATAGTTCCTTGTCACTATAAGTGATTTTAGTAATTATATTTCATTTCGTTAATTTTGGAGGCTTACCACACAACCCTTTTTAATTCAACGGAGGAATTGATATTAAGATCACTTCCCAACTTTCACAAAAAATGTAATTTCTTAGTGTTTCTTTTGCATTACATGCAATCCTCCACCAGAAAAAATGAATGCTAGGTCATAAAATCAGCACGAAAAATTAAAGGATGAGAATCACGAGCCCATGCTCTAAACGCAAGTTCAGAAATTTAGAAAATATTTCACAAGCTAAACATTTCGATGATAAGGTACATGAGCTTATGCACTTTGATTTAATCAACTGATTTCTGAAATTTTCGCTGCACTGTAGAATATATGCATGAAGAAAGCGTGTTTTTTTGGATGATGTAACACAACAAGTAATTGAGATTTATCACATTAAAGAGTCTTGATCATTTTTCCAATAAATTTCCAGATGATAGAAACAAGCACACAATCACTGTTGAGCAGTCAGAAGCGCTCATTTAATAAATGCATTCAGAGCTTAAACAAAACAAGTATTTCACCTGCTGGAATTAAATGCGCTGCACTTCAAGAAGAAGATGCCGAAACTTTGTCAGTAGAGGGATCACCAATATAAAATTCGACAGCATTATGTGAAGATATTGAACCATATGCTGACAGAATAATCATCAAAACCATTCATCAGGCAGTTCATTCAGCAGTTCTACGACATATTCGCATTCGATTCCCCCTATGATGGTGCGATAACACGAGTGAATTAAATACGATAAACAGATAAATACAGCTGGACACATGGAATGGCTGGGCACACCGAAATGAATAAACAGGACTAAGCAAGTAGTATGATAGCTTGATTTGATTGAAAAAATCACAGCAATATAAAAATGATGCGGCTTTGCAAATTTCCAAGCGAGTAATTTGATCAGTTTTCCATGAACAGTGTAGAACTTTGTGAGATCCGCATAAGTATTTCTCATTCAAACGGCTAAGTTCTAGTGTATCGAGAAATTTTGACAAGTTGCAGTGCTTGCATTACTTCCATATTGAATAAAAGGAAACATTCATGTCCCGAAATCTGCAACCCATAGGCCATATATAAACGTTAATCTGGCGACAAATTGTCAGTCTAGCATCTTCATTTTGTGAATATCACTTGCATCAGTCATGGCACCGGTGGGGCGGTGATGCAACTATTTTATTGAGAATATTTTTTCATTGTGCAGTCATGTCGAGAATTAAAAAAAATCATTCAAATCAATCGTGGACCTTTGCATCTGCATTTCCTTTTCACTTGCATATTTGTTATTGCAGCCTAATGAGGACCTATGTTGGAGCAATGCACGGTTACATAATTTCATGAAAATTCGATGTGCAGAAATACTGAATATCATTTCTTTCTTGAATTTTGCACAAATTCCTTTGGTATACCAACAATGAACATTGATTGATGTCTTCAAACAAGCAACCAAGAACCATGGAGAAGAGATGATGAATAAAGTCAAGGAATTCATTGGTCAGTGACTGTGTAGATATCATGACTGTTTCATTAGCAACCGCATGGCTAAAGGTGATCGAAGCAATGGGCATGGCCAAGAATGCTCATGCTAATCAGATACTGACTGAGTTGTAAAGAATCGATTGGAATGATTCTAACGACGACGAAGACATACAGAATATGTCAGTGACTAGTATGCGTACTACTCTGACAGTGACAGTAAAAGTGATCACGAAACAACTGAACTTCTGCAGCATCACGATCAAGGTGAATGGATATTTGTTCTTGTGATTTCGAACATGAAGAAGTGCCTGCAGGGAAAAGCTTTCGGCAATGATCGGATCCAGCGTCGTGCGTTTATCAAGAATTTGATTAGCATTCAAAAAGATTCCTGAAACGATTATGTTACAACACTGCAAAATGTGGAGTTGTTGTTTTCGACCAGTTGTCGAGGTTCATGCAAAGCTTAGTCGGCGTTTGCCAATGACGATGTTTTTCAACTTCATTGATATGGCGGGAATAAAATCATCGACACGTTCGAATGACAGCTATATACGATCGATCACAGCGACAGGATGTAGGCCTACTACTTGTATTTCAAGACAATGTGCAGACAGAGACAATTTGAGTGGGCCTACCGCAAACGCATTGGCAGTCGATTCAATAATCACGAGATCTGTTGGCCTTGGCAGAGAAAATGACAGCATGGCTGTCCAAATAGATCTGCAACATAATGCGGAATGTGCAAAAAAGTTGCTGCGGAATGGTAAAAAAGAAAGTTGCTACATGCTTCAGCTGCTGAAGTGACGTATTTACATTTTTAAATCAATTCTTTACTTAACTCCTTCCTTACGGCAAACGAGCACCGCTCGGCATAGACCCTGCGGCAAACGAGCACCGCTCGTATGAGTTTACATTGTATTCAATGGCACATTTCTAATGCGCCGCTGCATTGAGCGTTAATTAGTTAGTCTACCACCTACTGCTAGTCTATCTGTCTGATTACATATTAGACAGATTATTGATTATTTTTCTAAGCCAACCAGAAGTAGGCGACGTTTAATTAAGAATAAGTGCATTCATTATCTGCAGTTTTGTTTACAACATTTCACAATTCTTTTGATGGCTACTAGGTGTGTTCCTAAACGAAGTGCTAAATCTGTTGCAATCCGTGTTATTCATGGAAATGATTTAAATGATTCTGACGATGATGTTTATAACTTGAATTCTGAATCGGAAGGTTATAATGAAAGTTCAGAAGAAGAAAATGAAGAACAGACTGATACAGAAAATGAACAGCAACGTCGAGCTCCTAATATATTCGTATTTCCTCAACAATCGCATGATAATCACCCCGAATATTCTATAATTGATGGTTGGAGCGTGGCACACTTGGATATCGACAGAAGACCTATGCCTCTACCAATATTTACAGATCGAGAAGGTCTTCTTATTCCTATGCCAAGAAGACCAGTGGAATTTATATTTTCATTTATAACTGATGGATTTTGCGATACTTTGGCTAATTGGGCAAACAATAAGGCTAGTTTGAATCCTACACTTCGTGATAAATACAATAAGAAAGGAAATAGAAGTCATCAAAAACAGTGGGAGAACATAACTCGCCATGAAATGAAACAGTTCATCGGCATGGTATTTTGTATGGGTCTGATAAAGAAACCTCAGATGCAGGATTATTTCTCCACAAACTATATAATTGAAACTCATTTTTTTCGTCGATCTGACAATTTATCAAGAGACCGATTCATGTATATTCTCAAATATCTCCGGTTTTATGATTGTGCAACGCATGACATCTATAATATATGTTCTATAATGTTCTATGTTACATATGTATATTATTCATATTTTCATAAAAAATGCGCCGCTGGAGAAGGTCTTTTCATTTTGCATAGCCGTAAGGAAAGGGTTAAGTCGATTGGATATTCAAAAGAAACTTTTCATGTATACTACCTAATTTCTCTGGTAGTCGACTGTGATGGAATCTTTTTAATCATCAAACTATCATTATTTTTTCAATTTCTTGTAATCACATCATCATCGATATCATGTACATGTACATGTCATGCAACACAGGCTTAGATGTGATATTATGACATCGGACATAATGGGTAATGACTAAAATAATAACTGATGTAATGATTTATTTATTTAGTACACCAATAAGTGCAAGGAGCACCAAGGCAACACAGGAAATACATTCAGGAGGGAACAATTAGAAGTTACAATAAAACATAAAAAGCTTTCGTTTAAACTGTTTCACCGTTTCACTGTTCACAATATCGTCGGGGAGGCGGTTCCAGTCATCTATAATGCGGTGGGAAAAAGAGGATAGGCGACAATTCAGATTTGTTGGGTGGCGGAAAATTTTGTAGTTATGTCCACGGGTTCGGGAAACACTAAAGGTGAAGAAGGAATTAGGATCACTTGGAGTAAGGTGGTTACATATTTTGAACACGGTTGTAAGGTCCATAATCCGACGACGACATTGTAGTGTTGGGAGTTTCAGAGCTCTCAGTCTTTCTTCGTAGGGTAACGAGGATAGACCACGGATACTTTTGGTGAATCGACGTTGTACACGTTCGATAGCCAGAATGTCTTTATTCAGGGATGGATTCCAGACTGGGATGGCATATTCGAGGTGAGGGCGGACCAGTGTCTTGAAGAGACGAATAAGCAGATCGGCGTCCCGAGAGACGAATGTCCTGAGGATGGCAGATACAATGCGATTCGCTTTCTGAACACAGGTCAGAATGTGCCGAGAGAATTTTAGGTCTTTTGAAATCAGAACTCCAAGGTCTTTGACACACTTAGAATTATTCAGGAAACTTCCATCCAGACGGTAGTCCGAGGCTGGATTGCGAAATCCAAAGTGTAGAATGGAGCACTTTTGGGGATTGAGCGATAGCTGCCATTTCTTCGACCAGGTGGTTATAGCGTTGAGGTCAGCTTGCAAAAGTTCTTTGGCTTTCAGGGGATCAGTGCGCTTGATTTCGGAGTACAATTTTACATCATCAGCATATTTCAATAAAGAAGAGTTTGTCAAGGTGTCATCAATGTCATTAATAAAGGCGACAAACAGATCTGGGCCTAAAACGGATCCCTGGGGGACACCAGAAATCATGCTGTAGGGGGAAGAATGCACACCATCCACGACAACACTCTCAGTTCTATCCTCAAGAAAAGCTTTCAGAAAACATAGAAGTCTCCCTCCAATGCCCAAGGAAGTCAATTTCGAGAGGAGACGAAAGTGAGGGACTGAATTGAACGCTTTTTCAAAATCGAGATAGATGACGTCAGCCCACTGACCGCGATCCACAACAGATGTTAAATCCTCGAGGAATTCTAAGAGCTGGTGGGTGCTAGACGAATTGGATCGAAAACCAAATTGAGAGCGCTTGATTATGTCATATTGGTTCCAGAACTGCCACAGGTGATCGCGAACAATCGACTCCATCAATTTGGAGGCAGTACAAGTCAGGCTGACCGGACGGTAATTCTCTGCCTTCTTGCGACAACCTTTCTTATGTATAGGAGTAACCAGAGCGTGCTTCCAGACTAGCGGGATATTCCCCAACTCAAAAAAGATCTGGAAAAGGCGAGCAAGAAGTGGAAGCAGAACAAAAGCACCTTGTTTGTAGCAGATATATTGAATGCCATCAGGGCCAGGGGAGGAGAAATTCTTCTTATGTGATAGGTGGAAGCGAATTCTATCAGGTGTGAAGACTACATCAGCGAGGCAATGATCAGTTTGTGCATGAACAGCAGGTATGGGAAGAGACTCAGAGGTGAAAGCAGATTTGTAGGAATCACCAAGAATAGTAGCTGAGTGTAGGGGATCATACACTACTCGGTCAGTGGACGGGTCGACAAGCGGACCAACGGTGGTTCGAACCTTTTGTTTAGATTTTACATAGTTCCAGAATCGCTTAGGATTGTCACTGTTAGCCAAAGATAATTCAAAATTGTAAATAGATCTGCGGATTGCTTGTTTCAAGAGGTTTGATGTATGATTGCGCAAACGTCTAGCCTCTTCAGATCTGGTGTCAAGGAAGATACGTTCCGCCCTTCTGCGCTGTAGTTTTAAAGAACGAATTTCTGGAGAATCCCAAGGAGGTCTGTTACTTCGAAGATAATTCATGGTTGGAACTGCTGACGATAAAGCACCGTGAATAGCGGATTGAAAAGAAGCCCATATCTCATTCACATCTTTGTGCTGGAAGCAACTTTCCCAGTTATTGGAAGCGAGAATGGAACGGTACAAGTCCCAATCAGCCTGCTTAAAATTATAACGAGGAGTCGACTTGGAAGAAATTGGTTTTCTTTCTGCAGAAAAAGCCAGTTCAGCCAAGACCATATTGTGATCTGAAGAGGCTAGAGGTTCAATTACATCAACGCGGGTAACAAGATCAGGAGTGGAGCAGAATATTAAATCCAATATATGCTCTTCGCGTGTAGGTTCAAAGACAGTTTGGTAGAACCCTGACTCAACAGTGCAAACAAGAAAATCTTCTGAGTCTTTGTTGGAAGAAAGTGTCTCCCAGTCAATGTGGGGGAAATTAAAATCGCCACTTATTAGCTTAAACTGATGGGGAAGGGAGGAGGCTTCATGGAAGAGCTCGAATAGGACACTGTCATTAGCTACTGATGAATTAGGAGGACGATAAACCACACCTACAAGAATGGAAGATTTATTCTGAAGATAAACTTCAGCCCAAACACAATCACTGAAGTTCGAGCTGTTAGCGACATCCAAAGCACAAGACTGATGTGAGTCCTTAATGTAAAGGCAAACACCACCACCGCGACTACCACTGCGACGATCAGATCTGAATAATTTAAAGCCTGAAATTTGAAATAAAGCATCATTAAAATTTTTATTTGCCCAAGTTTCAGTGACAGAGATAATATCTGGTTGGAGGTCAGAGATATAGGAATGAAAAATGTGAAGCTTGTTGACAATGCTGCGAGCATTCAAGTTAAGAAACTTAAGTGCAAGGTTAGGGCTCTTCAGTTTTTTGAATAAGTACGATCAAACCAAGAGGAGTCTCTTTGCCAGCTACCATCATCTCTGCGAACGAAGCGCCAAATAATCCCGGAGTCCCGTAGACTAAAACTCTCACAAGAAGAGCCATTGTCGCTCTTGGAAGCTTGTTTATTCAGTTCGAAGCAGTGCCGACGGAGAGCCTGTCCTGAAGGCGAAAGGCTTGATCGAATGCGAACCTGGCTTGAATCACAAAAAAGGGGAGAAGCGGAAGAGAAAGCTGATTTGAAAAGCTTCGCGTCGAAAGCAGATTTAAAAATCAGCCTGACCAGTCTATGAGAATTGACTTTCGGCTTGCCAATACGGATAACATCAGTTGGTTCAGGACATGACGAGGAAGGAGAACTGTTTCTAATAGACTGAATGATTGAAGATATACCGAAAGACAGATCCTTATCATCAGGAAAATTTTCCAGGATGAGCTCATTTGGCATGTAGATTCCAGAGTCTGGAGGGACGGACGGGATCGAACCGGTCTGTCTCACGGAAAAGACAGGCATCCGGGAAGTTGAGATAGGCGGAGTGGGATTCGATACATGATTCGATAGAGCTGGACCTTGAAAAGCACCAGGTGAGCGATCAACAGGGACATCTACTGAGGAGAGGAGGAAAATTACCGGTGTAAAACTGGGAGGAAGAAACGGGGGGAAGAGGAGCAGGCCAAGGAATGCTGGGAGATTTATCAGCTGTATTCTCGTGGAGGGAAGTAGAGATCATGGCTATCATGGATTCCAGCTTCAATGTCAGAGTCGAAAATGTTTTCTCCAATTCTTGAAATTTCGAAAGCAATGGAGGATTGTCTGAACTGGGAGAAATTTCCTTAACATTGGAACTAACACAACTGTGAGAAACATCCTGAGTCTGGCAAACAGGAGGATTAGTTAAATTGGCAACAGTGAACCAATCCTGGTCAAAGCAATACACATGCTCATCAGACGGGAAACCGTCCAGTAACTTGGTCTTGATGGAGTCAACTTCTGGAGAGAGACAACAAGATTTACAGAGATAAAGGCCAGGATCGTCATTGATAACATAGGAGAGCTGGCGGAAGGAAAGACCCAGACAGAGATAATGAATCCAAGATCGACAGTTGGAACACTCAATCTCTGTTGAGTTGGAAAGCTGATTACACCAACACGTAGATCTACCAGGGAGAAGATCAGAGGAAGCTTGACTCTTGGAATCTTTAGTCGTTCTAGGCATTATGCGAAGAGGGAAAAAAGGAATTAACTACAATAAGAAAGGAGTCACACTCAGAGATTTCAGTCACAACAAAGAAAGTATAATAGTAGGCTAAGCCCACACTCAGACCCTGCAGTTACCGAATTAGCGAAGTAGGATGGATGGGAAAAATATACGCTGGTTCTAAAACAACACACCAAGCTACATGCACACTAACGGCCCCACACTTATGGGGTGGATAGATGGCATAATACAAAAAACGAACGGTAGAGAGTAAACAGTGTAAGAGCTCAACACTAGCTAATTATATGCTATTATCATAGAAGGACTGTGAACTACCACACAAAACAACAAAAAGAAAAAAAATTAGAGCAGAATTTGAACTCGATGAACGAGGTTGGCAAGTCTAACACGGTACCACTACACTACTTCGCCGCTCTATCTTTTTGAAGAAATTTGATATCTATAAACGCGCGTGATCAGCAAAGAAATCGAAGAGGGATGCAATTCTGAAGAGAGAATTACATAGAAATCTGACTTGGCACAATACGCCAAGCTACAGCACTCTCAACAGCAGAGAAATCGGACAGAGAGATGAATCCAGATTACGAGACAAAGCACACTGCAGCTGCGTGTTGATAGAACACGGCACGCCAATGAAACTAGGCTATGGTAATCACTAAACAACGAATCACGTGATTAGATAATGGAGTAATCGAAGGGACTGAAATACAGCGATAACTTTGGAGCCACTAAATGACAGGGGATACCGATGACACAGAAATGAATAGAATGTGATAAGGAGATGAATGATACCAAAATTAATGAAAAACAATCTCTAACAGCCTAGAACAGAAACACAAAGACCACAAGGCTAAGAGCGCGCTGAAAACACGTCCGACACCGGTGACGTACAGACTAGTTGACAGTAAGTAAATATGTAAGTAAATATTTATAACTGAATGGATGAAAATAGTCTAATTAACTACTTAACCCTTTAGGCCCGGCTATATGAAAATTTTCAGCTCTCTATTCCGGCTATATTTGGCAAAAGTATCAAGTATCAAAATAATCAAGTTTAGTTATCAAAGGAAGGGAAAACTAACAGGTCACCCGTCGTGACCGAGCACCGGTAGCCATGATGACAAATGAATCATTCAGATGCGTTGGCTGCCTGTTATAATATCGCTCACTCTCCCTGTGATGAATGAAGACGGCTGCATCGATTGGCATGACGTCACAGTCACGCGTGCGCAAAAGACACCTCAGTCGAGCAAGCCGGCTATGAATGAAAAGTTGCTTTCTATTCCGGTATCTCTCTAAACAGTATCTTAAACGCACAGTGGGTACGAGCAACGCTTGTCTGCCGGACCCCTAATGACGAGCACCGCTCGTCTGCCGGACCCCTAATGACGAGCTCCGCTCGTCGGCCGGGCTTAAGATATACCGTTCAATTTTGACCGCTTTGGTCCTTCTAGGTAGTGAAATTTCTTGGTCCTTCAAGTGTTAATTTGAGGACATTGATATGTCGTCGACGACGCACTCCAATTCTAGATTTTGATCAGTGGCCTGCGGTACGTGCTACTTAGCTAGGCAGCGCGATGTGAATTAACCGGAATTTGGTATTTCTAATGCCCATGCAGGTCTATCCTTAAGCATGTATTTTCCAAATGCATATTTCATTTTAGTCTTTTGTATAGGAACTGCGCGAAAAGACAGCGTGCACAGATTGCAGATCTAGTCAATGCAAATAGATAGCACAAATGCCTCAACGTTGTTAAAGCTCATCCCTAAATAAGAAAGGCTTTAATCCAATGAAGTTTATGTGAGATTCAGTCTTAACATCTTATCAATCTTGAAAAAGATAAAATAATTAATTTACAGATTTTAAGCAATTTTGGCTTTCACCGCGCGCCACTAATTCTGATTATGAGTATGGACATACTCCAATTCACTGATCTCCATTTCTATTATCGCATATAGGTATATGATGAGTTTCCGTAAAAAATCAGTCGGGACCTAAACAAAAGTCACATGTGCAAAAATAGGAGTTTGTATATTAAAAAAAATGCTGAATGTTTACAAAAAACGGTCACCATAATTTACATAACAAGTATCTAGAAACTTTCTGGTCATAAAAATAACAATTGCTGGTTATGCAATCACACACTCAAAAATACTCAACGTTCAATTCGTAAGTTTTTGGTGTTTACGGATTCCGGAGATATTCTCGAAGCTGTCGACAACAGGCCTCTTTCTGCTGATCTAGTGACAACTGGAAATTTTCCATTTGCACCTTTTTCATAATGTGGTTATATTGTGCTGGGTAAAGACTAGCAAGTTCATCATTTTCGAGCTGTGTTGCATCACTAAACGACTTATTTGCCCACGACGTACTGCCATATCTGTTCGACACTGAATTTACAGTTCTGGCACCATGATTTTCCCCCTGAGAAATGTGATGCCCTATCAGACCAAGATTATTCACTAGATTAGAAGGTTGTGTACTACCACCAGCTCTACTAGCAAAATTGCTTAACGCATTTGAAGCGCTCGGCTTGTCAGTTTGGCCGATGCCATTAAATGTCGAAACAGTAGCCGGCAAGCTTCTACCAACATCATGATAGATAGAAGTAGAAATGTGAGCAGGGATAGTGTTGATTTCTGGATGATCATCCACAGAGATGACTGGGTTGACAGCGTGGCTGATTCCACCTTGGCCTGGGTTGACAGAATGGCTGCCTCCACCTTGGCCAATCAATTGCAAGCTCTGTGTGAATTGATAGTGGGGATCAGGTCCGAAAGTTTCAATCATATGTGATCCGATTTCACGATCCAAACTGCGTACATAATTAGGAATGCTCTTTGAAATGGATGCAATCCCAGCACTTACTCGAGATTGCTTAGAATTGAGTGCGTAGTCATATGATGATCGCTGATTGTTCACATTTAAATGATTCTCTGACACCAAATCGATATTGTTGATATTCGCAAGAGATTGCAATCTATGCTCTTCTTGCTGTTGACGCTTCGTTTCCTCCTCATACTCTCGCCAAGCTTCTGCATATTCTTCTTCAGTGAGATTCTCCTCCACTCGATTGAGCAGCATGTTTTCATGCAAATGGTAACTTGCAATTGTTTGAGGTAGAGCTACCATTACGTCAGCAAGGAGACGGTCTTGGGGAGGCGCCCAACTCGGTTCAGCAGGCGCTTGCGTATGTCGGAAGATATAGAAGGCACTGAGCTCTGACGATGTATAATGCCGATCCGTCTGTTGTTCATCAACCACACGTAGAGACAGCGTCTGTTTATCAACCTGCCGCTTGTAAAGCTGCTCCTCAGCAGTCCCTATGGAAAAAAAATGAAGTGAGTTTTTAGGTTGTCAAAATTAATGAGAGCGATCACACAAAAATTTTTAAAAACATTTCAAATCTATGCATGACTTCCAGTTAGTTCAATCATTTATAATATATGTCATAATAATTAATAATGCCATCATAATTAATAATGCACTCTCTAAATCACCAACAGGTATACTATGACATGTTGCTCATGCTTTCTCATTGCATCATCACGTGTTCCATGTATTTGAAGTTAGAAAACCAAGCAAATGAGAATGAGTGCAATGTAAGTTCTCGTCCGCCTCTCAGTATTTGCAACATGCCAAGGAATGATGTGATGCCCACCAATGAGATGAGCAGGCTTGGGTAGTCGTCGCATCCGACAAATGCAACGTCAAAAGATTTCCTCTAATATTAGAAGCGACAGTGGGTACTGAGTTACCTTGCAATGTAGCAAAAGTAAATTGATCTGGCAAAAAACATAGATCAATCGAAACAGGCAGCACTGGGTCACAGCAGAGCGAGACAGTGGTAGAACTAGAGCATGACTAAAAAACACAGAAAGAACCAAAATCAAATGAAAAAGGAAAAACGAAACCTCTTCAGTTTTTTAATTATTTTGAATTTCATCACTTTTTCAAACAAACGATACACTCAAACAAACATACAACATTAATGGCAGGCGATAGTCGACAGATTTGAAATTCTGTAGAGATCGAATGGAATGGTGATAAAATTTTCTGGCGCATTAGCTGCGCTACTTACTTTCCGGAAGTATATGGATGTAAAGACTGCAAAACGAGTAACAAAAGTCGGAAGAAAAAAAATTGAAGTAGCAACATTACTTCATGCCCATGGTGATCCTGCTCACCAATTTGATGGTTGCAAACAATGCGCAACAGTAGAAGGATAAATCGATTTTTCCGCTGTTTACAGAGATTATCTTATGCATGGGTTTCGAAGCTGTGGTCTAGCTACCACGGCTACGGCTCCGAACCAAGACCATTCGACATTTAGTCGAGCCGCCAACACGAGACTGAAAATGAGACTTTCACGGAATGATGTGCACTTTATGGCTACTACGAAACTGCACATCTGTCGAGGTCTGTACGGTACCTCTTCTTGTCAGTCAAGATCAAAGAAAGCACATAAGAATCCAATGGGAAGCAGACTGGTTTTCGGTGAAATAACATTTGTCTGTGCTTTCTATGATTGAGTCAGATGAACTACGATAAGTGTAGAACCATCTCTAGGTTATACAGCTCATGCTCCTTTATCTAAGAGGTTATAAACACATTTAGATTTATCAAATCGTTACTTTTTTGTCATCAAGCACATGTTGACTAAATTCTAGCTGAAGCTTACTGTCACCGATCACCGATTGGAGGTACAGACACATACAGGACAGAAATGACAAGATGTTTCAAACTATATTCCAAAACTTGTGACTGAGTTAGCTGACGCTTCCCACTTAATACTTTTTATGAGACATGAACCGCAGAGGGAACCATGAAAATCTTCTCTATTTTTGAAGTCTCAGATCTAGCCGCAACCACGACCGCTCTTAGCAATTATTCAGATGCGAGCACAAGTATTTCATTTTTCCTGAGCGAGGTACTATTAATCAAAAAGATGTTTCAGTCAGACACATAGGCCATATTGACCAGGTTTTCAAAAAACTTCAATCCACACCCACTTGCATTTACATGTGTATTTTGTTATCCTGTCTGATAGGAACGGGAACCGGGCCTGACTCGGTATACGCATGTGAAGCAGCCATGGATGTTGTGTACTGCATTCTCCGAAAGTCAAATTTTCATTCTCGTTCCCTGCAGAACCTCGCGCGCGCTACTGGTCTGACGAGATGATTCAATCACTTAACTGTCAAGCCTTTACTATTCATCAATCAAGTTGAGCAATTGGATATTTCCAAATTGAGCCAAAATTCTTTTTAATATCAAAAGCCCTTCAGTATTTTGGCACATCGTCTAAGCATTTTATTTTAATAAGTATAAACATAACCATGCATTTTAAAGGGAAGAATTATTAAAAACCAATATTATGCTTGAAAAATAAGTACACTGTATCTGTTGCTAGCCAAGAGCCTTTCAGTCGACATGTTTTCGGCTGAAGCGCAAACTTAAGGAAGCACAAAAAATCCAGGCAAATGATTCATAGTAGGCTATACATTGGGAGGAGATGAAGGTCAGGAGATTTTGGGAGGTCTACAACGAATACCTAAAACGATGACACCCTTGCATTCGCTTCAACTATATTGTCAAATATCACTTTTGCTCACGAAGTGACAATTAAAATACACAAACATTCGAGCCGGAGCCGTGGTATTTTCTGTCGGCTACGGCTCCGGGCGGCTCCAGCTCCGACTCCGAAACCCTGTTGCAAACTATTCTTTAATGTCTTTAGTTTTATTCAGTAATTGTGCATTGCGGAAACGGATTTCTCATCCCTGCAAATCCCTGTAAATATTCTTTGAAACAGGGAATTGAAAATACTTCATATCAATTAGAGGCTTCCCCAATTTTTACCGAGATAAAACAATTCTCTCTAGCGCGAGATCTTTCGGCCTACATCGTAAACCATTCTCAAACTATAATTGACCAGTCGACGGGAGATCATTTCATGTTTTCACAAGTTGAATCAGCAAAACTCCCCGAAGTTTGGTCGAGATTTATAATTTAAAGTAAAACACTCTCCAGACGGGCCTTCGGCGTCCTACGCCTTCTATCGGACGATGGTAACAGTCATTCTCAAGCGACCCTATAAATGTGTCATTATCAATAAATTACATTGATCGTTGAGCTCAACCTAATCGATCATGATGATCCTAATTGAATATGCTCAGATCACCTGGTCAGTTGTGTCCCTGTAGATTTTCTTATGCTGGGATAAAAACTCCGACTCTTTTCATCTCTCTTCCTTGCCTTACAGTCCCAATGCTACGTTGATATGACGATCACACAATTTATATTTTTAACGAAAGAAACTAGCACGCTCACATATTTAGTGAATGCGAAAACTGAAGAATTGCTTTCCTTCGAGTGCTCACAGATACTGACTGAATGCAGCATCTTACTGATTGTAATGAAGAGTAATTGATCGTGTTAATGAGTTAAAATTCCTATTAATGAAAGTCTGGAGATGAAGAAAAAAATGACTGTTGTACTGGGAGATCATATTCATATTGATAGAGCAAGAAAATAGTAACTCTCATTTTGCTAAATGATCGAAATTCTTTTAAGCTGTGCAGTGCGAACAAAATAGCTTTTCGAGCGACTCACAGTACGTGCGCATTCTAAGCTCACACGATGGCTTAGATTATCACCTCTGCGTGTGCTTCTGGAGAATATCGTAGGTTTAGGTACGCACTCATTTAATACAGGGTTGCTTCTACCGAAATAATATCTGTAGAAGAGACTGAATGAAGCAACATCCCGTCTGACGGAGAGAGTGTGTAACTCGTTAGCAAGTCCTTCACTCATAATATTCCTGACACGTTTCTCAACCTGTTCAAGGAGGATGAGATGTGTTTGTGGGGCACCGGTCCACAGATGACAACAATACTGCATCAGAGGACGACTATTGGTTTTGTAAAGATAGCAGACAGTCTGTGGTGGAAGATAGCTGCTGACACGATATAAAGACTACCAATGCGTTGAGCTGCCTGCTTGCTAATGGACTGGATGCACGTTTTCCATGAAAGTCTTTCGTAACCGCCAATCCAAGAAGGGAGATGGAATCTCTTTCAGTGATCCTATTACATGACATCTTAATGCTACGATACTCATCATCTCCTTTATAGACGTGAGTGCAGAATACTCTGAGCTTTTGAAGGATTGAAGGAACAAAACCCATCTGGTACCCCAGTGGCGTATGTTTGGCGTTATATTTATTGAATATAAACAAATGACCGATATTTGGAGTCTCTAGCGACCCCACCGCAAGTAACGTCAAATTTTTTCTGCGAAGTTATAGGACTAACTATAGACCATGGAAGCATACCTAATATAATGACAAATAGTCTAGGTAATTCACCAATAACTTGCGCACTGTGCTAACTGAAATAAGTGGCGGCTCTGCTTTTCTACTAGGTCATGGTCATCAAACTTTTTGGTATCAAGCAGAAATTCTAACATTCAAAAAAACAATATAAGGCTTTGAACCATGCATACATCATCAAAGAGTGCACATTATTATGCAACTTAGTAAACCATCACCGATTCCACGAGCACAATTATAATCTCATTTCCCATTTATATTCAGCCCCTACTTTGTCTCATGACATGTCACTACGACGACGATCAGCAGCTTGCCGTCTAATCAGCTGCCGTTGGTCGATTGACAATAACTTTAGAGGGAGCTACACGTGTAACTTGTGCGTTTCGTCCAGCATGGTATGAGATGGAGTATGGAATTCTTCATCTGCATTTTCAGCTGTTGCATCAGTTTGAGACAGGGATGCGGAGTCCTATCATTTTGATAGGACTCCGACTCCGGGTGGCAAATACATAAAGCCTAGTTTTTGAAAAAAACTGGCAAGCTACATCATAGATCATTCCTGTATCAGTTATCAATCATTTTCGATGAAAGTTTATCAAATGTCGCTTTAAGTTGAATGCAAGCGACTCGGCTCCTCCCATCTTCTTGATGTGTGCTTTACACAGTTTTGTCCAGTCTCTACCAGGCAGGAAAATGCTCATCCTTCTCCAAGAAATATGAGTACACTTCCGATTTTAATATGCGCTTTAGAGGAGCCATCACACACGATTAACGTGAGGGTAAGAGGTAATGTTCTCAAACAAACTAGTATTTCATTTTTGTCTCTGACGTGACCTTTGGTGCGTAGGTGTGATCGATGCTAGGAAGGCTTGTCTTCTCTACTAAATCGCCGAATGAAAAAAACAATCCTTTTTTCATCATCACGGTTCATTACCTCAACAATTACAAGCTTTGCATGCAGCAGTGTCTCTGTATTTTTGTTTGACGGATAAAGTTGACATCAAGACAGTGACAGCTATGCACGAAACTAAATAATTTGTTTGCATTATACTTCGGGTCTAGTTACAGGCCGGAGTCCGGAGTCCTATCATTCGATAGGACTCCGACTCCAGCAAAAATGACAGGACTACGGGACTCCGACTCCGCATCCTGGTTTGAGATGCATTGGCCAATGACAAGTGAGGATTGACTTCCATTTCCCTGTATTTTCAGAATAAGTTAGCTGCTTAATAAATCCTAATTGAGTGAGACCTAAATAAATTCATGCTAATACAAGATCAGATGATAGTAATTGAATGCAATGAAAGTTTGAAAAATGTAAGAATGAAGTTTGGTTAGCTGAAACAAAACACTTACTTTCTCATGGTTCAGAAGGTCGATTTAGTGTAGAGAATGAGACAAAATATCTTGTTATGCTGAGCATGACGGGCATGATCCTAAAGCCCCGCTGATTAAAGTTAAAGCCTTGTGAAAGTTAGTCGAAGATCTTAAAATATTTTTGATTTTTAAGCGATGTATTTTGTAGAGGAAGTCTAGATAATCCAATTTGATGCACAATGCAGTATTGTGACAATAACTGTTGGTAGTGATAACTTACCCGCGCCAATTAGACGATAGACATAGACTGGCTTTTTCTGTCCCAGCCTGTAAGAGCGTCCACAAGCTTGATTTTCATCAGCTGGATTCCATGATGGATCGAGAATGATAACACGATTCGCACCATAGAGATTCATCCCAACACCACCCGCTTTGATAGAAATAAGAAAAAGGCGGAGTCGGCTATTGTTGTCATCATTGAATCGTTCTGCCATACTAAGCCGTTCTACCGACGGAGTTTGCCCAGTGAGCTTGATGAAATCTCTACCCTTCTCCCAACGTTCTGGATAAAGTGAACATCGACGTTGAAATGGCCAAAGATGACTTTTCTTCAGCATAATCTCAATCAGGTTGAGAGCGATGACGGAGTTGCTGAATACAACCACTTTGTCACCGATGTCGGAGCAGGCGTCGATGATATGAAAGAGGAGTGTTAGCTTGTTGCTGACGCTTGGATCATATCCTCGATCCTTGTCGTATAAATGCTCCCACCAATGCGATTGAGACAACTCAGTCAAGGCCTCCTTGCACGCCAATTTATCCTGCTCCGTCCCTTGACTGTCTACTTCCGTGATGGTTGAATGATCCTGGAATTCAGATTTTAAGTAGCAGTCATTTGCATGCAACATGCGCTGTATTTCATGTTTGCATATTCTTTGCATATTTCATTTGCATATTCTGTAATGTAGTTAAATTCTTTTGCAAATGTTTCATTCAAAAATATTGTTCAACATAATCCATGTCGAGAAGAATACTAAAATGCATCAATCATAAATGACGTTATTTTTTATTACTGTTGTTTATTATTTTATTTACTGTTGCTGTAATGGTCACTGCATCAGGGATACGGAGTCCTATCATTTTTATAGGACTCCGACTACGAGTGGCAAGTATATAAAGCACAGTTTTTTTAAAAAAAACTGGCAACCAAAATCATAGATCATAATAGGTTTACCTGAACCTATCTTTAGCGATCATTGCTGTATTAATTATCAATCATTTTCGATGAAAGTTTATCAAATGTCGCTTTAAGTTGGATGCATGCGACTCGACTCTTCCATCTTGCTAATGTGTGCTTCACACGGTTTTTCTCCAGTCTCTACCAGGCAGGAAATCCCCATCCTTCTCCAAAAAACATGAGTACACCTTCGATTTTAATATGCGCTTTGGAGTAGAGATCACACACAATTAAGGTGAACAAACTAACTCAAACAAACTAGTACTTCATTTTTGTCTCTGACGTGACCTTTGGTGCGCAGGTGTGATCGAGGCTAGGAAGGCTTGTCTTCTGTATTAAATCACCGAGTGAAAAGACAATCCTTTTTTCACTATCACGGTTCATTCCTTCAACTATTGCAAGCTCTGCATGCACTGCTGTCTCTGTACTTTTGTTTGAAGGAGAAAGTTGACATCAAGACGGTGACAGCCGTATGCACGGGGACAGTTAATTTGTTTCCATTATACGTCGGGTCTAGCTATAGGCCGGAGTCCTATCAATCCGACTCCGACTCTGCATCCCTGCACTGCATACACAAACAACAGTTGACTGAGTTAGTTGGTAAAAACCGTCAATGACTTCGCTTGGATGTTGTACTCGCATTTGGGAGAGTTTAGGATACAAAAGTCATGTAATATGTCAGCATTTCAGGATTATAATGCTGCTGTATTATGTGTTGACAACAAAGGTTTGACGCAGTACAATGAATATCTAAAGAGAATGACAAATATTAAGTCAATAAAAGACACCAACAGCCTTGATACACCGACCGCACTCGCACGACGCAGGAATCGAATGCCGCGTTGGAGATAAGCTCGCACCTTCTTCACTAGGCCACGCTGACGGTACAAAGAGAATGCGAGTGGAGGTAGTAGTCATCTCCAAGTGATATCGACAGCGCTGCGCATACATTGTATGAAAAAATTGATGAACTGCTTCTTTCCATAATACAAGTCACAGATGTACGCAGACTTTTAGAAGGTGGGGGGGGACTGTGCCATCAGCAGGCCCCTAGCTACCGGGATATGGTCCATGTCGATGAACATGAATTGCACTTCAATAGTACGCATTTAGTTCACAGTTGGCCTGCAGACTGTAATGTTGAATTTCCAGATATTACTATACAATTATTGCATTTACAAGTCGAGTCAAGACAACTGTTTGAATTAAGTTAGGTAAATTTCATGAGCAGTTTAAATGATGAATTGACCATGCTACAGTACTAAAATTCGAAGGAATTATCTTATTATTAATGCGACTACGTACGTAGATGCAGGGTGTCCGCGCAAATTTGAATGAACATTTCTAGGAGTTTTCCAGGATTTCCAGGGTAAAATTAATTTTCCAGGATTTCCAGGGTAAAATTAATTTTCCAGGTTTTCCACGGAAATTTACCAAAAACCAGGAGTCAAATTTGAACGAAAATTTCCAGACTTTCTGCAAGGAAATTTTACTCAAATACACGCGTCAAATTTAGAAGAAAAATTCCAGGAAAAATCTACCCAAGGTTCTGTGCTAAGGAGCCTGCATACAATAAAATTAATATTGACGAAAGAAATTTGAAAGGTGGAGTGAAATTGACTGAATTTTTAAGGTAATTCCAAATAAAATATACCAATATATGCATAAGACGTTTACATTATATTTATAAAAAAATGAAAAGTATCATAGTTAACCATGCCAAGCAGTTCGGTTTCATTCATGTTGTATGCGTTATGATAGGAGATTCCAGTCACTGTAGTATTCTTAAAACGAAAAAATTGTATGATAATGAAGGCTATATTTGTGACAAATAAGTAGAGGTATGTAAAATAGAATACACTTCAGCCATAGAGTAAGTATGACTTCAACAACTTGCACTTAGTCTCAAAATTTCCAGGAGTTTTCCAGGATTTCCAGGGTAAACTTTCATTTTCCAGGAGTTTTCCAGGGAGCGCGGACACCCTGGTAGATGGGACATACTATTTGGGGTTGATGATTAGTGACATACATAGTACATGGAGATTTTCTTCATGAAAAATATGAAGCCGACAATTCAAGGCAGCTGCATCAACAACATAGAACGACTTATCTTCGAAAGATATGTGGACTATATTGTTTACCAGTGGGCAATCAGATGTTCCAGCAGTACAAACAATGTTGAACACACAGAACAGTAGCATTCAATTTAACCACATTTTATTGTTCAATTCCTGAAGCATTGTTTACAATTACTAGAAAACCAGTCCATGCAAATTTGAGCTCAACTATAACATAATTTAAAATACGGTACAATTTATCTTCTAACATGATAACTCGAGCAGAAAATTAGAGGGCTATCAAGACAAAGGCTGGAGCCACGCCTCCCTTGCGTACGTCTGTGATGCAGGTAATATAAAAACACAAGTATAGCCACTCTATGGGTGTAGCCAAATATAACATAACAAAAATTGATCGAAGTACTTTCATATTATCGTCTCACTTTACCCAGTAGTTGCTAATCATGTGGAGCTGCTATTGGTACGAATTCTACCTAGAGTTCCTAACTTTCTGATTCTGAATGAGGTCAGTAACACTTATCGATACACATGCGCCGAAGTGGTGAACTAGGGGTCGGGTTGCATATCGCATATTTATTTATTTCTCTTTTAATCACAGCTTAGAAGAGGAGCAACAAAATTGGAACCTAAAGATTCGCGTTTATTCATCAATGTTGAACTTTTGTTTGCTTCATTACAGGACTTTCAGCAGAACGGGAAGTCGTAAATACTGCCGTTGACCGTCAAAAAGTCTGCAATCATAAAAATGTAATTTCCAAGAGAGCATGTGATTCCTTCAAAGAATTTTGCGTAGGAAGCACTAAAGAAACATAAATTTCGCACCATGTGCTTCGCCACAATGATTTTAGGTAATTAAAACGATGCAACAAATTTAAGATTGCGAGAAGTCAATAAACTGAACCAAAAAATAATACGACCGAGCTTGAAAGTACGGCGACTACCTTTTTCGTTATGTGTCTGTTTCTAATTCTAATGTTCAATAAATTAACCTTTTTTTGAATTACATGGTCATAATTCACAGTGCATTGCCAAACTTTTATGTTGTTAAATTTCTTTTGTATCCAGTAAGGTCGGTTTTCACATACAGTAATTGCTAGTGGAAAAATGCAGCCCAATACTGCATGTCGCTGTATTTTTTTACTTCACGGATGTTTCATATTACGATGCATGTAAGATTTCTATACTTCATGAAAGCTATTGCACCAATTATGTGAATTATAAAGTCGTGATCAATGTAATGATAGTCAATGTATGTTAAACAAAATAAATTGCATGCACATCAAAGCACTTGATTCTTTGTATCAATCACGAAATATTTATAAATTGTAGTCCAGGGAAAATTGGGAAACTTCTAGCCGCCATTGCTAATCTCCAAATTAAATTACTTTGAAACAAAATTGATTTATTTAATAGGGATAATGTTTTCGTAACACAAGTTAGGAAGAACAAACAAAATTCAAAGTAGAAATAAAAATGCATCTTTTGGGTTTTATGGTGTATACAGAGCGCACATCTTCGGATTTAACAAATATGAATCCGAGCTTCGGCGATGATATTCGCATTCCGCTTTGCGTGTATCGAAAATATGGATTGCGCCATCTGTTGTCAGAAACACATCAACTGCGTGCATCATCACACTGTACGAATCTGTCAGCAGATCTATTCGGTGGGGAAAATGCGCGCCAAAAACCGAACACAAAACCGACGAAAACATCGTCTATTTTTGATTTGTACTTTCAATTCGTCTGTCGTTTGAAAGTCTATTGACTTGAACAGTTTCAAAACAATTTCCAAATGGAAGAATATCTCTACGGCTCAATTTTGAAGCAAAAAAAATGCAACTTAAATTGACGAAAGGGAAGCAGGATTTTGGTATTCTCAGAGGATTCATATTCCGTGTAATTAGAGGTGATGCATTGTTTTGATTATGTAGTGAGCCGCTGTTTCTAAACGTGAAGCATGAAGTACATTAAGTACATTTACACAGAAAGTACATATTTGAATGAACATGTATGTAGAGTGTAGACGCAATATGAGTAGTAAGCAAAACTCCACTTCTGGACCGCGCAAGATGGCCGCCATCGCTGCGTCCCCCCCCCTCTGGCACGGCAGAGTGTCGTGGTCGGCCGCCGTGGTGCTTCGTGTCTGAGTCCCCCCCCCTCTGGAACGATGGAGTGTCGTGGTGGACTTGGGCGACCGCCAGGATTAGTCTTGAGGCTATAGTGTGTGATGTTTTTGGTGCAATCTGCTGAATGTTGGGTTGTAAAATGGGTTGTTTCGAGTGGAAGGAGTGGTCGGATGAGAAAACGGAGGTCGGATTCGTGTTCAGCGTGAAATTCTGCATCGGTAGGGTGAGTTTCAAGGCAATCGGTGAGAAAAAATTTTCAACATTTTTCGAAAAACGACAGAGTTAGAATTTGGGACGTTTTGGTGTGTAGCGCCCAAACGAAGCATCGGATGAGAAAACGGAGGCCAGATTCGGAATCTACGTGAAATTTTGGGTTAGGAAGGATGTTTCCAGCGAAATCGGAGAGAAAAAATTTTCGGCTGACGTCCCCCCCCCTGGACAGCTTGCTTCCAGTGGACGGATTTTGTCGTGCGATAGCTCGTTTGAAAGCTAAGAGTGAGACAAATTCAGTGAAAGAATCGGCTTGTTCCTATCTGTCTTCGTTCACAAGTTAGAGCGGTTACAAGATTTTAGGTCGGAGCTCGCTCACCTGAAAAAATCCTAAGTGTCAGAGTGACTTTGTATGGGTAAAATTTTGAAAATTTTCCAAAGTGTGGAATTTCGACCTGGGACCGTCACCAAAACATTTTTCATCAAATTTCACTGACCCCCCCCCCCCGACAGCAATCTTCTAACTTTGGTTCTAGTGGACGGATTTTGTCTTACAGCTACTCGTTTGAAAGAGGAGAACAAACTGCTCGACAACATTTTTTGTTGCGAGTCAATCGGACCAGCCGTTCACAAGTTAGAGCGGTTACAAGATTTTAGGTCGGAGCTCGCTCACCTGAAAAAATCCTAAGTGTCAGAGTGGCTTTGTATGGGTAAAATTTTGAAAATTTTCCAAAGTGTGGAATTTCGACCTGGGACCGCCACCAAAACATTTTTCATCAAATTTCACTGATCCCCCCCCCCCCCCGACAGCAATCTTCTAACTTTGGTTCTAGTGGACGGATTTTGTCTTACAGCTACTCGTTTGAAAGAGGAGAAAAAACTGCTCGACAACATTTTTTGTTGCGAGTCAATCGGACCAGCCGTTCACAAGTTAGAGCGGTTACAAGATTTTAGGTCGGAGCTCGCTCACCTGAAAAAAATCCTAAGTGTCAGAGTGGCTTTGTATGGGTAAAATTTTGAAAATTTTCCAAAGTGTGGAATTTCGACCTGGGACCGCCACCAAAACATTTTTCATCAAATTTCACTGACCTCCCCCCCCTCTGGACAGCTAGCTTCGATCTTGGCTTCTACTGGACGGATTTGGTCGTGCAATAGCTCGTTTGAAAGCTAAGAGTGAGACAAATTCAGTGAAAGAATCGGCTTGTTCCTATCTGTCTTCGTTCAAAAGTTAGAGCGGTTACAAGATTTTAGGTCGGAGCTCGCTCACCTGAAAAAATCCTAAGTGTCAGAGTGACTTTGTATGGGTAAAATTTTGAAAATTTTCCAAACTGTGGAATTTCGACCTGGGACCGTCACCAAAACATTTTTCATCAAATTTCACTGACCCCCCCCCCCCCCCCGACAGCAATCTTCTAACTTTGGTTCTAGTGGACGGATTTTGTCTTACAGCTACTCGTTTGAAAGAGGAGAACAAACTGCTCGACAACATTTTTTGTTGCGAGTCAATCGGACCAGCCGTTCACAAGTTAGAGCGGTTACAAGATTTTAGGTCGGAGCTCGCTCACCTGAAAAAATCCTAAGTGTCAGAGTGACTTTGTATGGGTAAAATTTTGAAAATTTTCCAAACTGTGGAATTTCGACCTGGGACCGCCACCAAAACATTTTTCATCAAATTTCACTGACCCCCCCCCCCGACAGCAATCTTCTAACTTTGGTTCTAGTGGACGGATTTTGTCTTACAGCTACTCGTTTGAAAGAGGAGAAAAAACTGCTCGACAACATTTTTTGTTGCGAGTCAATCGGACCAGCCGTTCACAAGTTAGAGCGGTTACAAGATTTTAGGTCGGAGCTCGCTCACCTGAAAAAATCCTAAGTGTCAGAGTGGCTTTGTATGGGTAAAATTTTGAAAATTTTCCAAAGTGTGGAATTTCGACCTGGGACCGCCACCAAAACATTTTTCATCAAATTTCACTGACCCCCCCCCCCGACAGCAATCTTCTAACTTTGGTTCTAGTGGACGGATTTTGTCTTACAGCTACTCGTTTGAAAGAGGAGAAAAAACTGCTCGACAACATTTTTTGTTGCGAGTCAATCGGACCAGCCGTTCACAAGTTAGAGCGGTTACAAGATTTTAGGTCGGAGCTCGCTCACCTGAAAAAATCCTAAGTGTCAGAGTGACTTTGTATGGGTAAAATTTTGAAAATTTTCCAAACTGTGGAATTTCGACCTGGGACCGTCACCAAAACATTTTTCATCAAATTTCACTGACCCCTCCCCCGACAGCAATCTTCTAACTTTGGTTCTAGTGGACGGATTTTGTCTTACAGCTACTCGTTTGAAAGAGGAGAAAAAACTGCTCGACAACATTTTTTGTTGCGAGTCAATCGGACCAGCCGTTCACAAGTTAGAGCGGTTACAAGATTTTAGGTCGGAGCTCGCTCACCTGAAAAAATCCTAAGTGTCAGAGTGGCTTTGTATGGGTAAAATTTTGAAAATTTTCCAAAGTGTGGAATTTCGACCTGGGACCGCCACCAAAACATTTTTCATCAAATTTCACTGACCTCCCCCCCCTCTGGACAGCTAGCTTCGATCTTGGCTTCTACTGGACGGATTTGGTCGTGCAATAGCTCGTTTGAAAGCTAAGAGTGAGACAAATTCAGTGAAAGAATCGGCTTGTTCCTATCTGTCTTCGTTCAAAAGTTAGAGCGGTTACAAGATTTTAGGTCGGAGCTCGCTCACCTGAAAAAATCCTAAGTGTCAGAGTGACTTTGTATGGGTAAAATTTTGAAAATTTTCCAAAGTGTGGAATTTCGACCTGGGACCGTCACCAAAACATTTTTCATCAAATTTCTGTGAATGAGGGGGGGGGAGGGGGGAGGTCAGTGAAATTTGATGAAAAATGTTTTGGTAAAGGTCCCAGGTCGAAATTCGGAAGTTTTAAATTTTTCAAAATTTTCACCACACTGGAGCTCTCACACTTAGGAATTTTATCACTTGTGGCATGTTACATGGACATGTGCTGGCGGACCAACTTCCCGTGGTCATATGAGAATGGTTCAGGTGTCATATTGTAAAGAATGATGAGACAAATCGTTTGCAACAAACCGCATGTCGCTACGATGAATACTTTCGGAGATAGAGCCATTTTAAGTTTTCTTCCGAGCATATATAAACCCCCGACAACGTAAGTCTGATCACTTCATCGAAAGACGAGGTAAGCGACGGTCGTCGCTCTGAGCTCCCGATATCGGGTGTTTCAAAGGACTCTATCTTTTGAAGTAGGCAAGCTATCTTCTTACTTCAAAGTTTGTATGATAGAGTTTGATAGTGTCTTTACTACTGATAAAATTTTTTAAAAGTAGTATGAGTAGTAAAATGCGGAATTTTTAAAAAATTCTTAATTTTCACTTTTTTCAAAGTTTTAACATATAGACTAAGGTTTTCAAGTATCCTCAGTTCAAATCTGCTATCAGATTTGAAATTTAACTATGTCTAAGGCAGCTTTGAGGGGTTATATCCCAGCTACTGATCACTACCTTTGACTCGGCGTTCCTGTTACCACTTCGGGGCAGTGACAATGATGTCTTCAGCTGTAAAGAGCGGGTATCGGGGAAGATCTCTCACTTCCCTAGTGATCGGTACAAGGCCTTCGGGCTGTCGACGGGATCGAGTGCCACTCACTACACTCTTTAGGAATATGACTGTACTACATGATTCCAAACTTATACAAATTTCATTATCTTACAGCTAACGATAAATCAGGCATGGCAAACGATAGAAACAGAAAGTATCATATCAAAATGTGTGTGTGCGGTCGTATAAATCGCAGTGCGGACGCCAAGGCTCACGTCAAGAAGGCGGGCACCGGCCACATGATTATCTTGAATAGGGTTGCGTGCGTGAAGTGTAGAGTGCTGAAGGGTGATGAGGATGAGGCGCGTTTCTACAGAGTGCATGCTGACTGTAGTGGTGGTTTAGTGACTGATTTGAGATTTACGCAGTTGATTGTGGAAGAGAGGGAGCGAATGTTGGCGATCGAGCGAGAGGGTAAGGTTGAGAATGTTGTTGAGAATGATGAGTTGGCGAGAGCGGTTGCGTCGTTGGAGGGTGAGATTGGGCGAAAGAGAGTGCTTGAGAGTGATGATGAGGATGATGTGGATTTAGATAGGGAGCGTGTGAGGAAGCGTGTGAGGAAGTTGAGCTCTTCGTCATCGGAGGTGTCAAACATCGTCATCACCGACCCCCCGAAGAGCTCATCTTCCCCAAAAGTGAAGAGTGGTGGGATTCGTGTGCAGTCGGCGAGGTGGTTGAAGGATGAAGAGAAGAGGCATGTTTCGCAGCAGATGGCGCATGATTTGTTGGTGAATAAGTATGAGAGTTTGAAGAAAGTGAAGGATGAAGTTGTGAAGGAGTTGGATGAGTTAAAAAAGAAGGAACTGAAGTCGAAGGAGGTGGCGGATGAAAACATTAGAATGAGGCGTTGTGTGACTGATTTGAAGAATAAGACGCGAGAGTTGGAAGAGAAGAATGATGAGTGTGAGAAGAGGGCGAGTGCTGCGGAGAGAAGAATGAGAGATGCAGAGGCGAAGTTTGAGGAGATGATGAAGGAGATGAGTGTGTTGAGAGCGAGGAATGTTGAGTAGGAGAGGACTGTGGCTCGGCGGGGTGATGAGAGGCAGGCGTATGAGAAGTTGGAGCGCATGAGGGATGAGTGGGAACGTGTGAATGAGGATCGTTTGTTTGAGTTTCACATCCCTATTCGGGATAATCATTTGGCCGGCGAAGTATTGGTAAATAAAAGTCTCGACGAGTCCATCCTATGTTACAATGGTCATCCGAGCAAGAAGTGTCTGCATGCCAGCCTGAGAATGCGCGGTCACCTACATAAATTCTCGATTCAGAAACGCGCGAGACTGCCAAAGGATGACTAACTTGGTAAGTGAAAAAGTAAATAAGATAGTATATCCTATTCTAATACATATCATTTTCATTGCAGATCTTTGCCCGCCTTCACCACCCCATCACGTCACTCCCGAGAACGAACCATCGGCTCTCTTAAGGGCCACCTAGGGGCAAGACATGATAGAACCTCCACGCGGTTTGCCCTGGGCAGTCTTCGGACTGGCGAATACTATCATTAAGTTGAATCTGCTATCAGTCAACTTGAACGTTGCGTCGCGTTAGAGGGGTATATAAACCACTGCCTCTCATTTCATTTCATTTCAATCATGCAGACGCCGAACAGTCAAGTCAGCTCTCCTCGCGGACCACAGTTAAGGCCGCGAAATTTATTTAATGAATTTGCTAGAATAGAGGAGCAAGACAGAGTTTTTAATAATCTTGCTCGGATTGGCAATCCGATGACAGCAACTGCTGTCAATCCAACGGAATGGCGCTACATTCCAATTTTTAGTCATGTGCCAGTTAGTGTGGAAGTCGACAGTGCTACCAAAGAGAGAGTCTTTGACTCTCTCAGCAGAATTGGTAGGGTGTAAGATGACGCTACTCCCGAGAACGAACCATCGGCTCTCTTAAGGGCCACCATGGGGCAAGACATGATAGAACCTCCTCGCGGTTTGCCCTGGGCAGTCTTCGGACTGGCGAATACTATCATTAAGTTGAATCTGCTATCAGTCAACTTGAACGTTGCAAATGAAGTTCGGTGTAATACTTCCTTTCGACGGGCGTTCCTGTAAAGGGCGGCGGTGAAACCCGTAGCTATGTATACCGCAAGGGACATTCGGCAATGGTCAATCTTGTTAAACCTCTCTGCGTCATGTTTGCAAGTGATTGCCTCTGTCTCAACGTAGTATGCATTCGCGCCAGGGCGACATTTAGCCAACTGTCGAAGGTTGCCTAAAACTTTCCATTGCATACGTTATGAGAGCCATGAGTTCTACCTGTCTCTATCAATGAGACGAATTGATGAATGGAATGAAAGGGAGGACACTCACGCGCCACACGCAACATAACACACTTCTCTCTTCCGTAGTCTAACAAGCTCTTTACACATGGATCGCAGTCGATTGCTATCCCTGTATCAGAAGTGTAAGCTATCTTAATTTATTTGACACTATTTTATCTACCATCATCGTCCATATGAAATGTTTTTAGATTTACAAGTTAGACTAAGCGTGCTACTATTTCCAAATGAAAAAGTATACATGGTTAAATCATCCACTTAAGCCCATCCGTAGTCTAACAAGCTCTTTACACATGGATCGCAGTCGATTGCTATCCCTGTATCAGAAGTGTAAGCTATCTTAATTTATTTGACACTATTTCATCTACCATTATCACCCATATGAAATGTTATAAGATTTACAAGTTAAACTAAGCGTGCTACTATTTCCAAATGAAAAAGTATACATGGTTAAATTATTCACTAAAACCCCATTCAAGTAAGTCAGTATGAAAGCAAAGATAATACGAAATAAACATTTATTATGGCATGTATTTCAAAAGGTCTTCATCATCAATATCGTCCCAGAGTCTGGCTTCACATAGATCACAAAAACAGTTGAGCTGCTTTAAACGTTCTTCTGCAGCGTCCCTCACTTTCTCAATGTACGCCCACTCCGCCACGGTTCGCGGTTGGGAGTTAGGGGTGTACCACTCCGATATTTGATGCAAGTGCGACTTGCTGGTCATCTCCATCACCCCTTCGGCATCATATTGTAAATATTTCCACCGTATGCCTGCTAGGTCGGGCAACTCCTCTTCATCGTCCTCCAATAATGATAACTTTCGTATATTGTCGAGATTGTATGTCTTCTCCACCTTCGCCTTTCTTGGTGCATTTGGTGTAACGAGCACCTTTGCTGATGTACATGGAGAGGAGAACTCCAATGCGGTATTTGGTGTTGTTGGAGGACTTGTCATGTTGTCTTTGAAATGCTGACTTTGAATAATGATAACTTTAACATTTTTCTAATTCTTAAGTATATACAAGCAGCCAATCAGAATGAACATCCAATGAATGAAGAGAATGAAAGTATATAAGCAAAGTGACATTCAGGTCATTTCATTTAATCTGTGAATCATACAAGTGACGAACGCACGATCTCTCTCTCTCTTTGACTATTATTCTGTCTGATCATATTTGATTAAAATGGTAAGTTAAAGATTTCCTCTCTCATCTCCCTCAAACGTGTGACTAATAGCATCTTCCTCAATTTCAGGCATCAACTTCATCACCAACGCCCTCTCTTCTCGAGGAAAGTTTAGAGTTATTGAGTCAAGGTAGGTTGTAACACTACACTGAGGCTTGAACAGAGATGAAAGAATGATTTCTCTTTCAGGTGATGTGAGTTCCAGCTCAGGACTCTCGCGGCAAGGCAACGAGTGGGAATGTGCCGACTGCGGACATATGTTTACAAGGAAGCACAGTCTCCTTCGACACATCAAACAACGTGTGTGTCAACGCAAAGCGGCGTCAATCTCCGGAGGTGAAGTTGATTCTGACGATGACATCTCCTTTCCTTGCGATTTGTGCCCTCTTTCTTTTGATAGTCACTTTCAGCGATCTTCGCACAGACTTCAACACACGCATGCAAATGATCACTACACCAACGGTACCTCTACCATCTCCCTCATTAATGTTTCACATAATAATTTAGTACGCGACTACTGCATGGAGTCCAATACTCAAATTGTAGATTTTCCTGAGTGGCTCCTTCAAAATTCTAACATTATCGAAGCGCTCTTCAATAATTTAGACAATTTTAGAATGAAGGCGCTCATCTACCTTAAACTAAAATATATTAAAATAGATTTTCAAACGGGTCAAGTGACGGAGAGAATACAGTTTCATGTTCCTTCCTCTTCCGCAACCGAAGTTGTAGACTGCGAGTCTTGGCTAAATTTTCACATTCAATGTTTAAAATCAAATGTAGATAAATTCAATCAACGCGACAGCGCTCTCATTTTTGATGGTGTGGACTCAGCCATATTCAAAATTTCCCTATTAGAAAGTCATGCAGCTCGAGGCACATTTAAACTACCAAAAACGTTGTATAATAAGAAAGCTGTCATCAATGTTGATTGTAAATCACAGTGTTTCAAATATGCAGTCCTATCCATCCTTCACTATAATGATATCAACGCGCATCGAGATCGCACCTATAGCTATAGACAGTGGGAAGATGAACTAGACTTTGAAGGTTGTGATAGTAACAACATGAAAATCAAAGATGTAGAAACGTTCGAAAAACATAATAAGATTAAAATTGTCGTTCACGTGTGGGAGAAGGGGTTGAAGGGTGCCCGCTATAATTCACGTTCAACTTGTTATGAACGTGTAGTCAACCTCTTATTAGTAAAACAAGATGATAGCGAGGAATGGCACTACTGTGGTATTCCCAAAATCTCTCGCTTGTACACTCACTTGGGGCACTCTAAAAGAGGTGAACATTTTGTATGCGACCGCTGCATCCGCTCCTTTTGGAGTAAAGATAAATTTGAAACTCACTATGAATGGTGCAAGCGAGGTAAATTACAAATGGAAACGCATGCCCAAAGATAAAATATTTTCACATAGGGATAATGGTGACGAATTAAGTCCCCTGCGTGTCATTTACGCAGACATAGAATGCTACATTGATGATATCATCCACAAGCCAGCAGCCATATCCTGCTATGAAGTATGGCATGACCACTTTAGGAATAGACAAAACAAAATGCATACTTGGCAAGGTGAAGATTGCATTTCAAAATTTCTAGAATTTCTCGATAAAGCTGCTAAATTTCAACAATCATATGATTCCCAATTGCAGCGTAAGTCACTACATATGTCAGATGAAGACAAACAAAAATTTGAAAGTTGCACATCCTGTCCTAAATGTCATAAAACGTTTGATGACGATAAAATTAAGAAAGTGCGTGATCATGATCACATCACTGGTAAATTTAGAAACGCACTCTGCTCCAAATGTAACTTTTCACTTAGGTTGAGACGTCGTGTACTACCCGTCATTTTTCATAACTTTAAGGGCTATGACAGTCATATGCTCATAAAAGGAGGGTTGAGCCAGATGAAATCGTGGCAATTTAATGTAATAGCACAAACGAGAGAAAAATTCATGGCAATGACAGCAAAAGTACCAGTAGATAAAACTAAAGAAAATAAGACAGTCTTCTTCGAAATAAAATTTTTAGATTCATTCCAATTCATGTCAGCGTCACTAGCTTCTCTCGTTCGTAATCTCAAGTTTCTTCCCCATAGTCAAACTTTGAAGAAACACTATCCAAACTTAACGGATGAAATAATCACTCGCAAAGGAGTCTTTCCTTATGCGTATTTTAGCTCAATGTCTAAACTAAATGAAACAACCCTTCCTTCCATTGACAAATTCAAAAACGATTTGACGGGTGAAGATTGTCCAGTAGAGGACTATGAACATGCTCAAGAGGCATGGTTAAAATTTAATTGTAAAACGTTTGGCGATTATATGATCGCTTACTTAGAATTAGATGTCATTTTGCTGGCTGATGTCTTTCAGGAGTTTCGACGAGTGGCATTAGAAGAAGACAAATTAGATCCTGTCCACTTTGTCAGTCTACCAGCAATGTCCTTTAAATCAGCCTTTAAAATGACTGGTGAGACCATTCATCTCTTACAAGACCCGGAGATGTATAATATATTTGAGCGCGGAATACGCGGTGGTCTCACATTTGTAAATAAACATCATATAAAATCTGAAACAGTAGGTGATGATCATATCCACCTAAAGTACTATGACCAAAATAATTTATATGGCAGTTCACTGTCTAAACCACTACCTCATTCCGAGTTTAGTTGGTTAAATCAAAATGAGCTTGAGTATTACTCCAACCCTTCAAACATACTGAATATTCCAGATGAAGGTGATTGGGGATATTATTTTGAAGTGGATTTGATTTATCCAAATAGTATTAAAAATAAAACTGCTGATTTCCCACTCGCACCTGAATCTGGCGAAGTGACTGAAGATATGTTTTCACCATTCATGTCACAATTTCATAATAACTTAACAGAGTGTGGACAGCCAAGGTACAAACCATGCCGCAAACTTTTACTCACCCAATATGATAAGAAAAATTATCTCGTACACTTCTGCATATTAAAATTCTATTTAGAAATGGGCATGCTTCTAAAGTCAGTTCACCGCATTATCAAATTTAGACAGAAAGCCTTCCTCAAACCCTACATAGATAGTAACAGTCAAAAACGTGCACTCGCCCAAAATAATTTTGAAAAGGATTTTTATAAATATAAGAATAACAGTCTATTCGGAAAGACCATGGAGGATGTTAGAAAACGTATGAATTACAAACTAGTCGTTGATGAACAAAAATATCACAAATTGACCTCATCACCTCTTTTCATTGATAGAGACATCATCGATGAGGATCTTGTAGGTAAATGATTAAATCAGAAGTTGAGTTGTGCAAACCCATCTATATTGGGCAAGCCGTTTTAGATTATTCCAAGCTTGAAATGTATCAACTCTTCTACAAAATATTAAAACCATGCCCTCTCGTAAAAGAGGTTCGCTTGCTGGGTGGTGATACAGATAGTTTCTTTTTAGGAATTACCACTCAAAAAGATTTAAATTTTAATGAAGTAGGCAAGTCATTAGAAAAATATTTCGACACATCTAACTACAATCCCACTCATCCACTCTATTCCATACAGAATAAAGCCAAACTTGGTTGTTTTAAGGATGAAACAGCAGGAAAGGAAATAGATGAAATGATTCTCCTCCGTCCTAAAATGTATTCCATGAAACTAAAAGAATGTGCAGATAGTATTAAGCGTGCTAAAGGTATATCAAAATCCATTGTTCATAAAGTGAAACATCGGTCCTATAAGAAGGCCTATAAAAATAAAACTATAACGTTTGTCAATATGACAATCTTAAAATCTCAAGTTCATACTGTGAAAACGTACACGTTCAAGAAACGAGCACTTTCAGCATGGGAGGATAAGAGGTGTTGGATAGGACATAACACATCTCTTCCACATGGACATCCTGACACAAACATACCTCCACCCAAAAGAATAAAACTCACGCTACCACATTCAGGAGATGTATTGACATAATCAACTTTAACTCAGTATTTTGATGTTGCTTTTTGTAGATATACATGGTTGTTTTATGTATCGCATGAGATCGTTTCTTCCTTGTGAATATATGCCTACAGTCAGCCCATTCCCCCTATATCTGTGAAAAGACTTTTTCATATACATATTTTTATTTCAATAAACATATCACAATGACTTCACTTTGTTTTCCGAAACACTAAAGTTACGAGGGATTTAGTATCTTTCACATGGATGCACTCTTGTAAACCATTGGTAATTTTGATAGCAATAGAGGGTATAGTTTGTTTGACGACGGGATGATAGAAAATAGATTCAAACATCTTCTCGACTATTCCATATGAAGCGTCTTTATCATGAATGAAATCGCGTAAAATGTATTCTTTTTTCTCACCAACAGAAATAGGTAGAATCAAATCACTTTGAATGTAAAGGTGCTGTTCATGTTTATCAAGTGTCATTGGTGTTTCTATACCAATCGTATGCGCAGCAGCAAACACTGTTTGTAGCATTGAAAAACCAAAGAGTTTTTTCAAATTTTTACTCAATTGACATTGAATGTCATCACCCAGTCTCAGAACAACGCGTTGATTTTCAATTGAAAACGAAATGTGGTGTGTCTTTACATCATATTTACTTTTCATCACATGCTTCAACTTCTGTTGTATATAAGGATTTACTACATGAATGAAGCTTTCAACTGTATGATATAGACGCGGCATTATATTAATAGCAACTTTAGATTCTTCATAAGACTGGTAAATTTTCTTGATGCGATCGCCATAGATGTCCACCCACCATTCATCATTAACTGAATCAGCTTTAGTGTGATATTCATGAGAAGCATACACCACACCGCTTCCAATAATAGGTGTATAATGTCTTACAAAATGACGCAAGGTTGGAGAGAAATAAACTGTAAGTTTGTCATTATATTTCTGAATAACCAACTTATTTTTGTCCGCCATAATTTTCTCTCCATACTTCTTACCCACAGTCTCATTCCACCGTTTTACTAACTCAATAAGTGATAAAGGTTGAACACCACGCTTTTTCAAAATGATGCGTTCTTCGCATTCTACAACATCTTCATCAAATATTTTAAATCTATAATGAAATTTGTTGATTCGATTTGAATAAACTTTTCTAACATTTGCAGTAGCAATTGACGTTAGATGTAGTCCATGACCAAAACCAAGATGTGGATAGAATTCACTATCCAACCTCAGCGTAAGACCTTTAGTAAAAGAATGAAAGCGGAGGAACTGTCTCCCACTCCAATGATAGATAGTAAACTCATAAGCTTTCTGATTTTTATTCTTCATGATGGAAGTATTACCACTGTTGAATGCCTTAATAATTTTCTCATTCCCAAATGGCTCATAAGAATCTGATTTTATCTGAATCCATTCATAGTTCCACTTTCCATCTGATGTTAAATTGTATGGGAACTGAAATGCATTATTCATCGTTATTCCATCATGGGTGCGAGGAGTCAATATCATTTCTTCCAAATCATTCACATTCTGAATATTGCTATCATAGCAAATACTAGAAACGCCAACTTCCCATTCACCTTCTAAATGCAGTGGCCGATTTAATTCTACTCGATAGTCTGATGCTTTATTTTTGGGAAATTTATTCATAGAAGCATTACTGGGCAAGTAGATTAGAAACGAGTCCTTATTTTCACTTTCCATATTATTCACATTGGAAAAATATATTAGCATACTTTTGCATTAACTCTTCATTCGGAAATGGAGTGTAATACTTGTCACAGCATCTTTATGAAAAGGAATCAACGCACCAGCATCATCATAAATGGCAATATCAATTTGTGGGATGTAGTTTGATTTCAGCTTTGTATAATGCACTTTCTTGAAAGTATGCTCAGATAAAATACTGCAGCTTTTTGGCTGGTATGGTATCATTGCTAGCAATGGAGCTTCAACATCTCCCACACGTACATCTTCACCAATATTGGAATATATCTGAAAATAGTTAATACGACGCGATAGCGACATGTCTGCGCTAGCTTTGGTTACAGTACCACTTTTAAAGATATTTTGATCAAAACCCAAAATGTCCATTAGAGTTTTATCCATAATTAGTTCAATACCTTTTCCATTTATAGTGAGAGACAAAGTACCTTCTTTTTGAGAAAATGAAATATGTTGCTCATTAATCACTTCATTTAAATAATCTACAACCAATTTAACCGAAGTAATAATGCGAGGCATCAACACTCTTGTTTCATGTAAGAAACCACCAAAAGGCTCTACACACTTTCTGTATAAAGATACGGCCCATTCTGTATCAAATTGATTTGGCCTTTCACATGGTAAATGTTGCATATCAGATTTTCCATGAACAGCTGCAGAACGATGTCGTAAGAACTGATGAAAATCTTTTGAACAAACTAATACTAGATCATCATCATTTAATTTGCTTATTGCAATATGATTAGATGATTTAATATAAGTCAATGTTGCCACTTGTTTGTCATCAACTCGAAGGAGATAATTAAATTTCTTCAATAATGTTTCAGGAGTCATGTTTGTCTTTCTTGGCTTAATCACAATCTTCTTCACCAACGTCTTCTCATTTCTTGGAATAAGATCTACATAATAAGCTTCCTCTCGATATATTAACTGTTTATGACCACTTATGTGGTAATTAACGTTAAAATTATCATAGCTTGTTAAGGCGCTAGCGAGGTAGCCTAAATCATTTCTTAAACTTGGACTTAAACCAACAATCCAATCTTTCTCAACTACATGATGTACATAATTATAATCATCATTGTGCGGAGTAAATTGGACAATATGTTTACACGCTTTATTCAAGAAATCATATATAAACTTTTTACATGATAAGAGATCTTTCTTTGGCCACTGTGGAATGTATACTCGGCACCCCTTTTCACATTGATAAGCAGCTGTACGCCTCATATTAATAGTCATCACCTCATGATCAAAAGTATAGACACAGTTGCTATAAACAAGTTGAGTGACACCCACTTCCCAATTCCCATTTAGCTGTTGTGCATGATCAATGGGAGTAGAAAAGAGTGCGGCTCGATTGCTAGTAAATCTCTTTGTAGCCGCATTGCTAAGCAAAATATGATAAAACGACATTTTTATATTGCTAATCTGCAACTTTGCATAACATCATGAAGACTTGGATTTTGGACTCTCTACAATATATCAGAGTTGATCGTGATGGAAACGTACATTTCAAAAATTCTCATGGTCATACATCAAGAGGAATTACATTAACATGGCGACAATTTGTCAACCTCAATGATATCATGAGGGATTTGGAATATTTTGAAACATTAAGATTCATCTCCTTGGCTGATCAAGTTTGGCTTCAACATTACAGAAATGAAATTCAAATCTACCATTCTCATTCCGCAAACTGTTTCTCATTTCGCAAATACAATTGGGAGAAGTATAGAAAATATATACATCGCTCCATCATGACATTTATTCGTCGTGAGTTCATCGCCCTACTATGCAAATCTTAATCAGATATGATTACCACGCACCATGAGTTGGAAATTAGATTCCCTACAACGTATTGAAACGGATCATGATCGAAACGTCTATTTCAAAGATTCAACTGGAAATGTGAGAAGAGAGTTTGTTTTATCTTATCGTCATTTTCAATCTCTACATCATATCATGAAGGACTTGAAATACTTCTATATGAAAAGACATTCACGTATTGGAAATCGCATCTGGCTGCGCGTCAACAATCGGCGAATTCAACTCTATCATTCCCAACTTCATACTAACTTCACATTTCATCAAGGTAGTTGGGAAAAGTATAAAAGGAAGGTACATCGCTCAATTTACTCATTCTTTCATCATGAAGCGCCATCGCTACACCATCGTCAACATTCTCCGTCGCTTCAGACTCTACACCAAAATCGATCTCACAACATTACGCCAACAGCTTCCAAACAGCAAGTATTACCCGGGCCGTCCTCAAATGTTAGTGGTGAAGATGAACAATTCACGGAATCTTCAACTCTTCCCAAATGGGACTGTACAGATTCTCGGCGCCCTTTCTCATTCATCGGCGCAGTCAATGCGCTTAGAGCTACAAAGACTACTACGTCGGATATGGAAGAGGGAGAGGTGTGTGATGTCGAATCTGACTGTGGACAATATGGTGATCTCTACTCAATTGAGTGACAGTCTATCATTTTTGAAGATTCGTACCAGCAGTTACAGTTTGTGTTATGAACCCGAACTTTTTCCTGCAGCTCTCATTAGTTGTTGGTTGCCTGTGCATGTGGCAATCTTTCATAATAGTAAAGTGATCATTACTGGACTAAAATCTCATGAACAAGCAAATATGATCCTAGACTATCTCATTGAGTATGTACGTACCCAGCGGATTGTAAAATAAAAAACAATTTTTCCAACATGATGTTTTTATTTCAAATCATGATAGAACTTACAAATCATTTTTTCATTAGAGGATGGATTACATGAAAAGTTTTGAATAATAGATGCAAATCGAGACATGTAAACGTTTTAAGATGAAGTACAGTACAAAAGCACCACACGTTGATGAAAGTGGATGTTGTAGTATGCGTTCATTTCGCTGATATTGACGCGTATGTTTTCTCAACCACTGCTGTGTTGGTATATTTGGAGGTTGAGCAAGAGAGTCAAATAGTTCACCACGTCGGTCTTCTCCAATAAAGATCGCTTTCCAATGCTCACCGCCTAAATTCTGTGAATGAGTGTTTAGCACAATAAAGATGGGATAGTGATTTACTGCAGGTGGTAAGGTATCGAGTGAATAGACATTATCGAAAGCTTTCAACGTCGCTTCGTCTGCATTACGCTGCACTTTAGTCTTAATATCGTCAGCAGTCAACCAACTCATTAACGATTATACTGAAGAATCACGTCACGATACTTTGTAATTTCAATATTTGAATCGAAGACTGCATAAATTAATACATTGATCGTCTCAGGTAGTGTTCTTTTGAACGTCAAATCCAAACGAATATTATGAGGCACGTTCGCTTGACGATAGGGTGCACTAATATCGCTGTCAGCAGTCAAATCAAATGCATAAATAGTATATCCACTCTTAAACTCTTTCATAGTAAGTCCGTTGGTGTCATCCGTATTGTAAAAGCCAAAGACATCCATAAAATCAACATAACTGCGCATAAATTGATCCGAAGCAAAATCTGGTTTGTAGGGTGGACCAGGATGACTCACACCATTAACACGTAAAGCAATTTCACTTAACTGATTGTGTTTAAAATTGAAAGGATTCTTCTTTATATTACCATTAAATGCATCATTTTCAACCATTGCCACCATGAGGAGCTTCGGTGCTTCCGATGGAAAGAGGCCATCTTTCATGAAACTCTTTTGATCTTTCGGAATTGTAAAGGTGAGAAGCTTTGTATGCTGAACGGGGTAAATGGCATTTTGGCGGTTAAGACCTTCAGCATGCCCTCTAATGACACTTGGATTCGGTACTACTCGACGAATGTAAAGTGCAATATCTTCCACATGAATTCTAAAATTGTCAACTTTAGCAAATGCATTCAGCGCAAATTCAGGCTTATTCAATGTCAGCTTGAGTCGCATGCTGGTATTACAGAGTAAAAACTTTGACTGTCTAAAGAAGTCTAAATTCAGCGGACCATATAGCTGACATACTCTACTATCTTTAATCATAGCAGATCGCTTTACAAAGCCACTGTTTGTTTCAACATCAAATTTTCCTGCTTCATCTCTGTACCATCCCATGGCTTCCATATGACTTTTTTGTGCTGCTGGATGAAACTGTGATACATGATTGAAATATGATTTATAGGGATAATCGCTTTGACCACCTTCCACCTGCTGCTCTCCAATCGTTAGAGAAACATCGCGAAGTAATGTAGTCAATGGTAAATTGTTCAGTCCAACTTTATGTGCATCGTCAATAGCAGTTCCATCTGCTTGCTGAATTCTAAACCTCAAATCAAGCATCGCATAACTCAAATCTATGTAGTCATCACTACCACCAGGAATAACAAATTCAATGGGGCCAGCATTCTCAGCTGTTCGAGGATGATAATCTACAATACTTGAACTAAGAATATCTGTCTGTATGGCTTGTTGATCGAACAAACAAAAACCGGAAGTTTTACACTCCATGATTAGAAGTTATAGCAGCGTCGTCGTTTAGCGCCTGATGAATGATTAGAGCCTCTGCGACGTTTGCGTGAATGCCTTTTGACTGAAGATCGCACCTTACCAGCTCCGCGATGTTTCCTCCTTCCTTTTCTCATTCGTTTAGGTGATTTCTTTCCTTGAGTAACACCAGCAATGGTCTGCTTCAATGTTTTTAAACCGCGTTCCTTCCCACGATTCAACAAACTGCTCTTAAAACTTCTACCTCTGGAAAGATCACTAGCAACATCACCAGCAAAGCCAACGGCATTACTTAAAACATTTCGTTTCAAAGATCTACCGACATTGGATATGAGAGGTGCTACAACAGATTTCAGTGCACCAAGTATGCTACCTCCACGTTGGCGGCGAGCACCGATGTAAATTTGTCCTCCGCCACTTACATAGGAGGGTCGTGAATAAAATGAGGCAGTTGGATTCATAGCTCAAACCCTAAACATTGCTAGTTACAACTTTGCATGAATCACTGTCAATCACTTAGATGAAAGATGTCGGCACGACGCATCCAAGAGTTCATACTTGAAGGATAACCAGTCCATTTAACAAGACACCATTCTTCACCTTGCCGTTTTTTACATCGAATGATTTTCTCTACCAAATATGTTTCACTTTCAGTGACTACCTCAATCTCATCGCGGTAAAAGCTACCCTCAATTTCTTCATTATCGTAATCTTTCAACTTGTAGGTGGTCGGAGAGTCTTTTTGATTAATCCTTGATACTGTAAATACCTCCTCTGTCCAATTCGGGAGATACCCTTTAGCAAAAACACTTTTCACTTTTGAGATACGAACTTTATCGCCAATTTTCACATCACTTTTCACATGAGTGCGTTTACGTTGGAATGATTCGCGCACTTTATCTACATTGTCAGCATTTACATCTACTGGTCTGAGTCCAATAGAACGATGGATAGAGTGATTGTAGGCATGGAGTGTATCTTGTAGAACCTTTGTCCAATTTTGTGTCAAGTTGGCAGTAAAATGTCGCCACAAGCGATTTTTTAATGTGCGATTAAAACGTTCAACGAGTGCAGCTTTATAAGCGCTCTTTACACTAAACAACTCAATGTCATGCCTCTCAAATAATCTTGTCACATGCTGATTTTCAAACTCTTTTCCTTGATCACTCTGAATTCTTTTTGGAATGCGACCTTCTCGAAAAATTGTTTGGAATGCTTTTGCTACTCCTTTCCCTTCTTTAGTTTTTAAAGGTTGAGCCCACGCATAACGCGAGAAAATATCAATGACGGTTAAAATAAAATTATTGCCCGAGTTATGTTTTGAAATGGAGGCAACATCGCACAAATCTGCTTGCCACTGTTCATCGATGTCATGAACAATATAATGGCGGGTGCGGTACTTCTTTTTCGCTTGTTTGTGGAGTGTATAGGTAGCCTGACCCTTTAACCATCGTTTCACTTGTGATTGTGGAAGACCACTCGCTTTTGATAATTTCTTGATAGATGCAAATCCTGCCGGATGTTTTACATCATAATAGATTGACTTCAAACGTTCAGTCGATGACGACTGACTCTTTTTCCTCCTTCTCATCTTTTTGTTTTCTTCCCTTTCTACATTTACAACAACTGCAGCATTTAGCTTTAGCGGTTTTGCGATCGTGTTCACATTGCTTAGGGGTTTCATTATGAGAGCTGGCAGCAAGTGCAAGTGTCAACGACATTCACCTCTGGCGGCTCATTACATGGCAAGCAACACATCTGCTTCATATTAATAGTCTGAGAACATGTATTTCCTGGGAGGAGCTGTTTTACGTTTTCCTTTTACCAGTTTTAGTGGCGATGTAGATCTACGTCGAGTTCTTCCTCTTGTTTGCTTAGTGAGTGTGGGAGGGGATGTAGCAGGTGACGCCTTAAACCAATTTGTTGGCATTTTCATCGTCTGAGGTATTGGAGTAGTAGCCACTGTTGAATCAAGTTCTTTCAATGTCTCATTATTTAAAGCAAATTTTGGCACATTATGCTTTTTCAATAGTTTAAGAAAGTATGACCAACCAGGTGGAACATAGCCCTGACGGCGCTTTCTACGTGTCGCATACTGAATCAAGTCTTCATAACGTGAAGCATCAATCACTTTATTTTCATCTGTAATGATTTCTCCTCTATCATTTACATTGAGATGGGGCTCAATACTGTTGAAAAGAGATATGGCATGTGCGCGAGATGCTAAAGGTGTAGCAGTCGATACAGAGTCACGCATCTTATTCTTCAAGTTTTTCAATTGCTCAACAGTTTCCGATTGTAATAATACAGCACGATGTGGATCTTTGATGTGAACATTTTGCTGATAATCTATTTCTTTCCTATACATTTGATTTGCAAGAGGTTGCTTTACTTGCTGCATGGCAGTCAATTGTACATATTCATCCTGAGGAATAACAATCATGCGAGAATAAGAACTCATAGTTTGTAGATAATCATGGGAGTTTTCAAAATATCACTTCGAAATCTAAATTCTTCCGGACACTTGCGTAAAGTCAATGAATAAGTAACCGTATGGTTTTTCAGTAGCTGCTTGAAAAATTTCAATTAAGGCTTTTGATCCTCTGGGTGCAACTTGTCGCGCTAAAATTTCAAATTGACTTTTATCTCGCGGATTCTTGAAAATAGCATAATAGTGTGTATTCAGGTTTCGTGTACGAGCTTCTTTTCCATCAGGAAACAAATTTTGTGTAATATAGATGATAAAACACCTTTTATGGTGTGCTGCGCGAGTGAACATATCTGTAACATCTTTTGAATTCTTACTTTCTTTTAATAAATCATCCAATACAACAACATCATTAGACTGAAGTTTATCCACTGGAATAATTCCTTCATGTCGAATAAAGTTGCGACTTTGCAATTCCTGAAACAGCGACGGTTGATAAATACCATAACACCAAATCACTCGATTGATAGGTTCCTTAAACAACTCCCTTCTTTTATCCAATAAATTCAGCGTGAAAACAGTTTTACCTGCATGAGATGGACCTGATACAGTCAGAAACTTTATCACATTGAAGTCTGAAATCCATTTTATCACTTTGAGATTCAACATTTGCATAATTAACGCTTAGAGCCAAAGATATTACCCAATAGGTTGCCCACGGCAGGAGCTATCATTGGAAGTATTGCTGAAAGGAAACCGCCCTTTTGTGTTAAGAGTTTTCCTCTTTCTTTGAAGGGTGACTTTAGGATTGGAGATGAAACGCAATTTCGTAGCATATCGCTTAAGTAACTTTCGTTGTTTTGGCGCTAATTTCTTCGTCCTCAACTTCCTCACATGAGAAATAATTTCACAAATGAATTTATCGTTAGCATGTCGTATAGCATTGTATCGCTGATTTGCTTTCATTCGTCGGAGAGCTTGAATGGCTGAAGAAAACTTTTGACTTTTACGTTTCGCCATTTTCCGTGTTAGTCTTTGCTAAAACCTATCTTTACCACATTTGCATAGGTACTAACTATTGCGACATAAGTGACACTCGAAATGAGCAATATCACAGTGGTTACATTGGCAAAGTTGAATGCAATTACGTATGAAACAGCGTTGACAAAAAGCATGCTTACATCTCTTGAAGATGCGCTTTTCATTTCCATCCTTTCGCTTACATACATTGCAACACATAGTTTCACCGTTACTGATGTCTATAGCAAGTCTTTTTGAAGATATGAATTTGCTAGCCTTTTCTAAATAATAGACGCATGTACAGAAGGAATATACTTCGAGAGTGAGCAGACATAGCTCGAAAACCAGTTGTGCTACAATCAAGTACCACTGCATTTTCAATTTTTCTTTATGGAAAGTTGAATGTGAATATCTGAAATCGCTTCAATCACTAGACTGCTACCATGATGGTTAAATGCGTTAAGACGTTCAGCAATTTTTATCATATGTCTTTTAAAAAATTCTTGGGGGTGATCTACCACTTCCATTGAATAAGAAGCAAAATGGAAAGAGCGACTTTCCACCTCTTCCTTTCCAAAATGACTAAACTTAATTTTCGCAACTAATCGCGCCATGATAATGCTATCAGAGAATGTATTCATTAACTCTAGAAATAGAGTGCTAGCATCATCAACCACTGCTTCGATGTCGGTCTCATCTTTATGAAATTTTATCACATAATCTTGAACAGCTCCTTTTAAACTTTGCCTATGAAAACGTAATGTTCCGCAGTCGTTTGAGAAAGACATGATCGCCCTTTATCTATCCCATCCATTGCATGAAAACAACAACTCTTCTCATAGTAACATTTATTGAATAACGGTAACAAGCATGCATTATAAATCAATGGTTTGAAAGAGATAAAATAGATACAGCTGATAACTATCATACAGCGAGCAATGATAACCATACAGGACTTTGGCAGTGTTGAGGTAAGGAGGAAAGAAGCATTGGTTATGAACGTAGCTACTACAACGAACAGACAAAATAGGAACACACAAATCCTTAAAACGTTTCGTGACTTCATGATAATGTTGATTCACTCTACTATCCCAAGGCGGGAGCAAAATATCATCAATGATTAGATTGGGAAATACTTTCCTCTCCTTACCAGGATTATTACAAAAGATGCGTATAACATTGAAAGCAGCTAACCATCGTTTAAAGTCAATAAGAAGAGCACTTTCACAAGAAAAGCCATAGTCTTGCAAATATTTCAGATTAAGTCCATGAATGTGTTTTCTCGCCCATTGATCAACATTGGGATCGCAGTTGGCATGTTGATGATAGACACTAACAATCTGATATGTCCAATTGTTCATAGCAATAGCACTGAGCTCCTGTACAGGTTCACCCTCACAATCCATAAAAATGATGATAGAAGCCTAAAACGGAAATTTACACATCTAAGGAAACGTTCTATAACATATTACAAAATGAAGAATTACATCGATGCTTTTCACGAAAAAATACACAAATGATATGATGGCAACGAAGAAGTAAAATGTATCTAATAAGACCACGTCTACGACACTCAAAGCACATAAGCGAATTGTCATAGGGTAGAGTTAGGAAAGGACTAGCAATTCTCCTTCTTTGATTTGCGTTTTGATGTAGCATTCTTCTCCGACTTGCGCTTCGTACCACTGCTGTTAAGGATTTGATCAATTATGTCGTCCACGTTGGGTGGTTTCGGAATATATAGGATGGATTCCATATGCATGGAGAGAGAGGCTATTTTATTATCCTTGTGTCGACCATAATATAGCCCATTCACTTTGAAAAGGATATCCCAAGTACCTTCTCCGAGCTCATCACATCTGATGGGTATTGAATGATCTCCATCCTTCTTATAATAAGTACACCAATGTGATACCGGTAGGCAAATGTGATTACCATCCCAAATCTTTCTATAGGGAGTATCCTTGTCATCTCTAGCCTTCCACTCTTGAGCAAGAGGAGTAGGAATGTCCATATTTAATGTCACGTACTCCTCAATAGTATCAAGTTGGTGGCGAATGTACGGACTCACGGGGATCAGTATGTAGTCCCATACTGATTGTGCATTATCTTGACATCCGTGGAAGGGAGCATTCCCGTTTGGAGTACTACGCTATGATCATCATAACGCAAGGCTTGTTTAAATTTACGCTGTAGCGGTGTAGGATTATGTACCTTGGTTGTTTCTTCCACTGGCCTCAGTTGTAGATGATCTGACCGTAGCGAACCTTGTAACGTTTGACCGCCATTTTGTCCTACTAGTGCAGTAGATGGAGTAGATGCCTGAAATGAAAAAAGATTGTATTAAGTTTACGTTCAAGGGAGGAGAGGGAGGGAAGTAGCGACTTACCATTTTAGTTGGATAATAGAACAGGGAACTAGGGAGAGAGAAAATGTGCGTCCGTCACTCGTGTGATTCAACGATGGAATGATTCTCGCTGCGGAAGGCTCGCTATTTATAAAGAAATGCTTGATTCTCATTGGATGATGATCCTCATTGGACAATAACATCAAGTTGATTCCAAATCTGGCATCCGTTTACCAATCCGATACTTCGCTTTGAAGCTACAGCCCAAAACGTCCCAAATTCTAACTCTGTCGTTTTTCGCCAATGTCCCAAAATCTTAAATGGCGTCTCACATCTAAACGAAGGCAGATACGAACAAGCCGATTCTTTCACTGAATTTGTCTCACTCTTAGCTTTCAAACGAGCTATCGCACGACAAAATCCGTCCACTGGAAGCCAAAATCGAAGCAAGCTGTCCAGGGGGGGGACGTCAGCCGAAAATTTTTTCTCTCCGATTGAGTTGAAACTCACCCTACCGATGCAGAATTTCACGCTGAATCCGAATCTGACCTCCGTTTTCTCATCTGATGCTTCGTTTGGACGCTACACACCAAAAACATCACACACTATAGCCTCAAGACTAATCCTGGCGGTCGCCCACGTCAACCTAGACGGTCGCCCACGTCAACCAGGCGGTCGGACCAACTCACCCGAGTCTCACACTCTGTCGTTGCAGAGGGGGGGGGACGTCAGCGAACATGTTGTGAACGTGGACCCACCTGGCCGGCACACCACGACAGACCACAACCTCTGTCGTTCCAGAGGGGGGGGGGACGTCAGCGAACATGTTGTGAACGTGGACCCACCTGGCCGGCACACCACGACAGACCACAACCTCTGTCGTTCCAGAGGGGGGGGGACTCAGACACGAAGCACCACGGCGGCCGACCACGACACTCTGCCGTGCCAGAGGGGGGGGGGGACGCAGCGATGGCCGCCATCTTGCGCGGTCCAGAAGTGGAGTTTTGCTTACTACTAATATGTATTTCACGAGCGAAATAATGCACATCAAATAATGAGACTTCAATTATCATGTGTGACACTTGCCTGAGAAACATAAAGTGAACGGTAAAACATCTCTAAATTAACGTTCACTGCTCTCCTCGGATTTCACACATGTAGATTCTTTAATGCAAGTAATGCTCTTCCACTTTCTCCAGCTTATCAAAAATCATTACAGGGATGCATCACACACCAGAGGATGCAATGCTTCTAGAATTGTGATAAAATTGAGATCTTGCACGAATATTTAAAGGCAAGTTTTTAACCACAAGAATGATTCAAGTGGAAGTTGGCAGATTTATTCAGACACGGAAAATTTAAAGAAGCCTTTTCTTCCAATGACTTTAAGTAAAGAAAATAAAAATAAAGTCATAATGTAAAGTATTATCTTAAGCACTTTCGATGACTCTAATCATGAGATAAACGTCATTTTATTAAACAACATAAAATAAATAAAGAAAAATAATCAATGATTGGTCCGTCAAAAAAGAAAGTGCATGTTAGAATCCCATTTCAGGGAGACAGATTTCATTCATTAGTCTCGAAAAGACTAAGTGAATCAATTTCTAGAATACTTTATGCAGCACAGCTTGTTGTTTTTGCCTCAGACAATGAAGATAGCTTGCAGTTCTTTGAATGATCCAATTCAATTCCTCTCGTTGACCGATCAAACGTGTTGCAATTTCAAATGCGACTGCGGATGCAGTTATATTGGTCGGACAATGAGATGTCATGGTATCCGAATCAAAAAGCACTATGCCAAGTGGGCAGCAAAAACAGTAAGAGGCCCTGAAGATCAAAGCAGCTCAATATCCAAGCATGTCTGGGACAATCAATTCCCCGGACATAGGATCGAATCCTATTTCTCTGTCGCTGCATACTGCAGAAATGTACAACATATTAAGATCACTGAAGCCATTTTAATAAAACGATTCAAGCCTCATTATGTATCATGAAAGATTATGTTAGTGGTTTGATCCTGCCGTGGACTTAGCCCCGTTTCTACTTTCATCTTGTCGATGTTTATTTTCTGAAGTCCAATGTCTCGATTTTTGCATGTATGCATAATTTTTACTTACTTAATCACTTTTCATAGCTATGTAATTTGAATGTCCATAACTTTCAGTGTAAGATTATTTTGAATCCTTTTGTATCATGACGTTATCTTATGATTAGAGTCAGCGAAAGCGCTTAAGATAATACATTATACTATGAGTTTATTTTCATCTTCTTTTACTTGGGGTCTACGAACATAGTCTAAATTATGGTGTCGTCTAAAAAAAGACGAACGAGCACCGCTTGATAGCAAGATCATGACAAAAAGCAAAAGGGAACTCCTATTTTATTCTACTTCATTCTCAACAAAATCAGGACTACATAAACGAAAAGTACGATAAAATAGAATTTGCGCGACGCTTGGCTGGACAAAAATCAGCATGAAAACGTGTAATGCAAGTTTATAATGCAGCGAACTATTCCGATTACCTGTTTATCTTATTCAGTAGTAATTAAACTTTGTCTTTTATGAAGTGGAGCAAAGAATTACAACGCTGATTGAATTTTTTCAACTATCATATTTTGATCACCATCATAGTTTTGTTTGATCACAATCAGTGGAGCCTGAAAGACACTACAAAATTGATAACAATATAATCATCATAGACCACTCCGGATATATCAACAAATGACTTTTCTCGCCATGCGAACAAATTTTTAACGTACTTTAGATGAATGCTTCTGTTGCTGCCATTTGATGAGAGTAGGATGACAACAGATGTACATGAAGACGTATCGATGCTGCAAGATCTTCCGATGCATGTTCTGTTCATTCATTAGCAAATTCACACGTCGTCCGAGAGCTCTTCAATACCTTCCATTCCGATATGAGCCAAATATATCCGATAAAGCTCAGCCTGCGTTTCTGACAAACGAACATTGATGACGTAATGATTCTTGGGAGGGATATCAGATTTGAGAATATGAATCATCCTTTCTCTGTGAAAAAAACGAACAGATGTTTTACACAACGAAATAAGAAGAAACAATCGCTTGTACAAGTCATATACGGGGAATTATAATGTTCATACAAGTACAGGCCTCACACAAGTATATGTGATAACTGATAAGCGAAGTTCATTGCATAAGGCATTGTACAATAGGCAAAGTTCAAGAAGGCAAAATACAGCATATTTGAAAATGAAGTTGTTAAAAATCTTGTTTATAGTAGCCTGGTTAGACAATTTAATCAAAAAGATATATTCAGTATAAGCAGAAGTTAATGAACATGTTACACTTTAGGGAGAGCTCGTAATTGACACAACGCCTACTGATTGCTGGACTTTCAAAAAGAGGACCTTTGCTTTAATTTATCTTCGGTTTAGTTTATGTAAAATCATAATCATTATATATTGTCGTCAACATTTTTTCCTCGCACGAGGAGCTACTGACGTTCGATATAAATTTATATAACGTTAAAACAACGCAAATTTGATGATGTTATACATCGATTTAAATTCAACTACAAAGGTAAACATGAGTTCTGAATTTCTATCAATGAACATAGAATAGTTGTTTTTCAAATTTGGCACAAAAATCATATCCAAGGAATTACTGAGTTGTTTCACATGCTTGCTAAATAGCCTTGGACAGACATGTATAACTTGCATATTTGTATTCGAAACTGATAAATGCTTGTATCTTGCATTGTAGGCAAGAACATACAATTTGAAAGGACAATGCTCATTTATATGAGGTTCTACCTTTATATATTATGAGCACTTGTTGATTGCGCAGCGGAAAGTTTTGCTTCGCGGGCATAGTTTCTACTCGTACATCTTCGGAAACCAGACACAAACCTGTTTAGCATTAAGCCTTGAGGTAGTGGAAAACTCCAAAATCAATGCATTGTCGATTCGAAAAATTCCGAGGGGATCAAAGTATATAGCAGCCAGAGATTTGCCTCGAAAGCATGTATTTCATTGCCCTAAAATTCGATTCTAATTTCTTTCAGTTCCCTAAAATTGACAGTTTTCAACGATGAAGATGATGTTTGTTGGGTGTACTCGTAGTGAAAAATGTGAAATTTGTAGTGCATAGATAGGTCGTCCAAGTCATAATTTTTCTCATAATGAAAGTTTTCTGTTAATTATCATGAACGTTGGATACTTAACTTTTAAAAGAGTCATACAACATTTTCGCTTATAGTTTTGACCGATCGACTCGGCATTCATCCAGCTAACTACTGTAATGAAACTTTTTGTACAACACAATAACATTCTGTTATGCCATGTCCAGTTAAGTTGAACCATGTAAAGAACTCGGATAGTTTGAACTGTCCCTTCGGCCTTGCTCAGATTATTAGTCGCAATCAATGAACAATGAACCATATA